>JAMXBD010000170.1:1200000-1585576 GCA_024138025.1 Combretum micranthum | reverse complement strand
GATCTACGAATTTCAATCTCAGCTTCTCAAAATCTCTTATTAGATCTCTTTGGCTTGTGATTAAAGCAGCTACTTCTCCGTAATTTTTCCGACTCAAGGCATCTGCAACTGCATTCACTTTTCCTGGGTAGTAATTTATTCCCAAATCATAGTCCTTTATTAGTTCCAACCATCTTCTTTGCCTCATGTTCAATTCTTTCTATGTGAACAAATACTTAAGACTCTTGTAATCCGTGTATACTTCACACCTTTGCCCATACAAATAATGTCTCCAAAGTTTTAAGGCAAAGACATCTGCAACTAATTCCAGATCATGAATAGGATAGTTCTACTCGTGGGGTCTCAACTGTCGAAAGGCATAGGCAATAACTTTTCCTTCTTGCATTACCACACATCTAAGGCCATTCCTTGAAGCATCACTATGTACCGTATAAGACTTTTCCGGGTCTAGCAAAACTAAGATCGGTGCGATACCAACCGCTGTTTCAATTCTTGGAAACTCTGCTCTCTTTTATCCGTCCAAACAAAGTTTTCACTCTTTTGTGTCAATTGAGTCAGGGGCTTAATCTTTCATAAACTCACGATAATAGCCAGCCAATCTTAGGAAATTTCTTACTTCTATAACTGTTTGTGGCTGTTTCCACTCCACTATAGCCTTAATCTTTTCTGGGTTAACTGATATCCCTTCTCCTGTTACAACATGTCCAAGAAAAGATATTCTATCCAACCAAAAGTCACATTTGGATAATTGGCATACAACTTGTTTTTTCTCAAAGTTTGTAACGCCATCCGAAGATGTTCCTCATGTTGTTCCTTATTCTTGGAGTATATCAAAATATCATCTATGAAGACGATTACACACTTATCTAGAAGTGGCTTGTAGACCCTGTTCATAAGATCTATAAATGCAGGTGGTGCATTGGTCAATCTAAATGACATCACTAGAAATTCGTAATGTCCATAACGGGTACAAAAAGCCGTCTTTGGTACATCCTCGGGCTTTATTCTTAGCTGATGATATCCTGAGCATAAATCAATGCATGAGAACACACATGCGCCTTGAAGCTGATCAAACAAATCATCAATCCTTGGTAAGGGGTATCGATTCTTAATTGTAACCTTATTTAGCTCATGATAATCGATACATAATCTCATAGATCTATCCTTCTTCTTTACAAATAGGATAGGTATACCCTATGGCGACACACTTGGTCTTATGAATTTATGATCTAAGAGTTCATGTAATTGGGTCTTTAGCTCCTTTAACTCAACCGGTGCCATCCAATATGGTGCCTTAGATATTGGTTCGGCATCTGGAGCCAATACAATTTCAAAGTCAATTTCTCTTTTCGATGGTAACCCAGGTAAGATTTCTAGAAACACGTCTAAGTACTCATTTACCACTGGTATGTCCTTTTCTTTCCGAGTTTCCTCCTCATCCAAAATACCTTCGATAGGCACTATCTCTTCATCTTCCATCATCAACTCAAAGAATTCAACCCAAGTTTACTTGGAACTATGGTTTCTCCCATGAACTCCACTCTTTCTTCTGATTGATCTTTGAAATTCACCATCTTCTTTTAGCAATCCACTACAACTCTAACCTTGCTTAACCAGTTCATGCCAAGAATAACTTCGTACTTATTCATCTTTAATATTATCAAATCACTTTTGGAGTGATGCCTTTGGATCTCCAATGGACAATCCCTTATTACTTCCCGAGTTGACACGACACTTCCAGTGGGTGTTTTAATTCTCAGGCTAGTAGTAGTTGTGGCTATAGGTAATCCAAGTCGCCCCGCCAAACTAGTGGTGATGAACGAGTGGGTCACTTCCGTGTCAAACAAAACATAAGCCTCAGTTTCATTCACCCGTGTGTGCCCTATGGTCAATAAACATCCATCACTACTCGATCCTAGAACACTCTCACTACTACCTATTGGAAGGTTTTAGATTCTAGCCTTCCCTTTTTACAAAATTTAATTCCTTACAGGAAACTGTTAAATAAAGAACTTTTAACTTAAGAGGGTTTTATTACTAACCTGTCACTAGGCCGCTATCCATGCCGTCTCCTTGGTCCAGGGCTGCCAACTCCACATCCTCATCATTATCCTCCTCAACCATCCACTAGCCCTCAAAATTGTAGAGTCTCATCCCATGCACAGTTGATGCTGCACAGCTTCCACTTTTACTCATGATCACGCTTTTTCTATATATGCTTTTTAAAACTCTTTTTAGTTATATTCAATTTCCTTTAAATGAGTAGATCTTTAACCGACAGTGTATCGGGTGCGTTTGCAGTAATAAAATTTCGGTGAATACCGAGTCGAATCCACAGGGAGTGAGGACTAGCTATCAACTATATCAGTCCAAGTTCATAGCTAGGCAAATCAAACTTTGTTTCTCTTTTTTTTTTTTAGATTTTCTTTTAATATAAATAAACTACTAAAAATCTTGGATTTCCACAACTCAAATAAAATTAGGTTTAGAGCCAATCAAATCTGGAAATAAATTGAATGTCTGCTATTGACCAAAAATGCACTTGTCAATCCAAATCATCAATGGGGTCAGTTTTTCAAGAATGAAGAACAAGATAACAATTCCTTTTCCAAAGTCAACTATTACCCTAAATTAACCAATCTATGTTCCCTATTCCTAGGAAAGTGATTAATTGACTAATCTATTCAATTTACCAAACCCTAATTGAATTTAAATCCATATCCCTATGTGATTTCAAATCCTAATTAGATATTCACAATATCAATTAGAAGAGAATTTCCCAATTGCAATCCTAATCCATCATGAATTCCAGATGTAATCCAAAATACATGATTTGTGAAAAATCATCAACAATCCGAATATGAACAAAGATTTAATCAATAACAGAAATCATCAATCATATGAATCAATCAACAACTCAAAACCGATTTAAGATCAAAGGAATCAAGCATCAAATATCATCCAACATTTGAATATGAGAAAAAGAACAAAATCACCTGTCAAAGAAATCTTTTCTTGAAATCCAAATCCAAACAATGTTTTCCACTTGAATCCCGGTGTGGAATCCTTATTCAATCAATAAGATAATTTAACTAGTGTTCAAACCCTAATTCTATATCTAGGAGCAAAAAGGAATAATGAATTTTTGTGCCTAGGGTTTCTTTTTTTTTTTTTCAAATGACAACATGATGAATTTATATAAAGGGTTACAGGGGAGTTACACTGGCATTAAAGGCTGCGGCATTAATTAAATTTGACCGGCCTTTAATGTGAAAATTAATTTCCGAGAGAAACTTTGAATATATACCGGTTTCAATACCGGTGACGTAACCGTTCCAATTGCCGGCGTATAATGAAAAGTCACAAATCTCTTGATTTTCCCTAGTGAAAGCTGGCAGTGTAAAATCCAGCTTTAATAATTTGCATTCTATTCATGCGCAACACAGGCTCAAAGCCGGCGGTGTAGAGTGGAGAAATGCCGGTGTACATTTGAAAATTGCAGACGCTGGTCAATTTCACATTGAAAGCTGGCGGCGTAGCTTCCTTAATGGCCGGTGTACTTCTGTTTTTATCCAAAATTGATCAAAACTTCTCCAATTTGCATGTATTTGATTCATAAGTCCTCAATGACCTGAAATAATAATTTAGAACATTTAAGTACCATTTTTGATTGATTTCTATAAAATATAACATATAAACATGATTTGATTAATAGAAATTTGAGTAAAATATGACTTTATCAACTCCCCCACACTTGAACTTTTGCTTGTCCTCAAGCAAAACAAATAAGCTCAAAGTTGAAATCTTTCATAGAATGTACAACACTTTTTTCACAATCAAAGTTCAAGCATCATTCTTTTTTTTCATTGTACATGACTTGCATTTCTTGTGCCTACTGCTCAAACCAAACTGGGAACATGTAATTAGATTACTAGAATTAAAATTTAGCAGCTAATCTAGACAAAACAAACTTTAATTCTAGTGTTTAACAAAAGAATATTCCATCCAAAAGTAGATACAATCCATTAAGGAAAAACACTCATTTATACTTCACTGGACATTTAGCAAATATATAATCTTAGCAACACAAAGTGAAAGCATATGGTATCCACTCTTTCCCTAGATTTCTCCCTTTTTATTATAAGTCTTATTTCATTTGGTAATTTACATTCTTTTCTTTTTCTTTTCCATACAAGCATTTATTTTCTTTTTGGGAGGTTTTTGCCTCCATCTTTTTGTTTTTCAAAGTTCATGAATTGAACTTTTGCCTTTCTTCCCTTCTCGTTACAGTGAGTTCATTGAGTCGGCACATCCCAGGCTCATCACCTAAGTGACCAGGTTTTAAAATACCCCTAAGAACTCTTCCTCACTTTAACATTCAAGTTCAGATACTCATAACTCAAATACTTGAGTCATCGGAGTAGAGGCTATGCTTGTTTCTTTCTTTTTGAATGCAATAACAAATCAAAGACTCATTTTTATAAAGGATCACTAAGTTTAAAAGTTTCTTCTACCTCTTTCACTAAGTGTTATAAAGTTATCAATATAACTCAAAGAGTATATACAGACTAAAATTTCTTAGAAGTAGACCTGTTTATTTTTCACAAAAGGACTCGACCTACACTCAAATTTCCAATTCTAAAGCTAAATACAAGGTCAATTTGTTCCTTAAAGATTTCACTACTTAATTTCAACTAAGTAAACTAATCACAACAGTAGGTGAGTAAGGTACTTAACAAAAGTCAATTTATATTCTTTATATAGATGCTTTTCACAATTTTCTGTACAATCTCAAGATTTCATACAATTTTTTCAAAAAATTTGGCTTAAATTGCCATATAATACTTAAGGACAAAACAATTCAAAGTGTGGGTACAACCATTCAATTTAGATGCAGATGTCACATGTAAAAATTCAGCAATTTAACAAAAATCCAGACATCAAAGCAGTCACATTCAACTCCATTCTCCAATTCTCCATTTATTATCCCTTCCCCCACACTTAAAATAAACAGTGACCTCACTGTTTCTAATTAGCTCAACAACAGGAAAGAAATAAAAATAAAGGAGAAAAGGAACAACGGTACTTCCCCGTTTTGTTAATTGATGATAGTTGAGTTCCAACCGGTACAGCAAACGAGAAGTTTTCATTTTTAAGTCCATTTGCATCCCTCTTGTTGTCTACAATTCATGTGCATTAGCTCCTGTTTTCATCTTATCTGCACAATAGGGCACACTATCAAAGCAAAGAAAAACAAAACAAAAAGAAAAAGATATTAATAGATAGATAATAGTGGGTTGCCTCCCACTCAGCGCTTGTTTTATAGTCTCAGCCTGACTTTCAAACTTTCTTCTTCAAGGAGGATCAAAATCACTAGTCTTCTTCTTGTCATCCATCATTTTCTTCTCATGTTCTACTCTTGCATTCTCAGTTGTGTTATTTGGTGGATTTAGGGTTCTTTTTCCATCTCTTCATGATATTCACATTCAACTCTTTATTTCCAACCCTTAACACCATCTTGCTATTCTTCACATCTATGACAGCTCCTGCAGTAGCCATGAATGGGCGGCCAAGTATGAAGGGAATCTCTAGATCTTCTTCCATATCTAGTACCACAAAGTCTACTGGAAAAATGAACTTGTCAACTTTCAAAAGCACATCTTCAATTACCCCTCTTGGTCTTTTAATGGAGCGATCAGCCAACTGAATTGTCATCTCAGTCTTCTTGATTGCATCCCCCAATCCTAATTTATTTGCCACAGAGAAAGGAATTAAATTTATGCTTGCACCAAGATCACAAAAAGCATTCTTAAATTGAGTATCTCCAATAGTGCAATCCACTATGAATTTCCTGGATCATTTAACTTTATGGGCAATGCATCCTTAAAGCTTCAGTATAAGCTTGAGACAACATGACTATCTCTCTCCCATTCATCTTCCTTTCTTGCTCATGACTTCTTTCAAAAATCTTCTATACTGAGGTGATTCTTCTAAAATTTCAGTCAAGGGAATATTGACTTCAAGCTTCTTAAACACTCCAAGAATCTCTCAAAATCTGCATCATCTTTTCTCTTTCTTGATCTTCCTAGAAAAGGAACCGATGGCACATTTGATCTGACAGTAGGTTCAATGACTATAGGAGTGTACTCCTGTTGTACCACATCTTCCTTCTGAGTTGATGTAGAAGCTAAAGTCTCATCAATCTCTGCCTGCTTACTTGTATCTGCTTTGATCTCATCTGCATGCTCAATTGGGGTAGAGGGCTTCTCAAGATTTGCAATTTGCTGTCCTAATTTCTCAAACCCCTCTATGGTCAGGTTTGCAAGCTTCTCAATTGATGATTCCCATGTTGATTTTTCTTCCTTTGTTTCAACCTCTTTAATCACTAAAGAATTGTTGTCCAAATTTTCTGCACTTGACACAACTGTTTCTACTTTCTCTTTTTCTGGCCTTTCATTGTCAACTGGGATTTCTTCATTCTTTCCATCATAAGGAAGCTCCCAATCTGCACTTGTGTTACCAAATTTAAACATAGATGAAAAAAATTCAGTTAGACTTGCTACCTGAGTCTCCAATTTCTCAATAACCTCTTGTTGCTTCTCAAACTTTTCTTTCCATTTCTTCTCTAAACTCCTCACAAGTGCTTCAAAAGTTTTCTCTTTACTTGGATCTGTAACTGTAGGTATAGGAGAAGAATTGGCAACAATCTCTTGTCTTGGAGTCTCACAAGTGTGGTGATAATCTTGATTTGTCATGCTGGAATCAAATTTTTGCATACCACCCTGATATTGAGAGTCATCATATGAATAGCCATGCCATGAACATACCACTGGATTAGAATTGTATGGATCAGTGTCTTGGCTTCCTAAAATTCCATCAATCTTTACAAACGCCAATTCTGGTGACATAAATGATAAGTTCCCTCCAGTAGCTAAATCTATCATCGTCTTACCATAATCATTTATGCCATTAAGGAAAAAATTCAGATGAGTCCAAGTAGGTGAATTATGATAAGGGCATTGGCTCATCAAATGGCGGAATCGTCCCCAAGCATTTGTCAAAAGTTCTCCATCATATTGCTTAAATGAATATAATTCTGATCTGATCTCTAAAGTACAACAATATGGGAAAATTGGTGCTTCTTGATTATCCATCTCTTATTCTTCAAGCACCTGAAAAGAGAAAAAGAAAAAGCGAGTAGATTGTACAAAAAGAATCAAAGACTAGTATATACAAATAAAGAAGAAAACAATTTTTTCTTTCAAAATTTTCAAATTTTTTTTAGGTTTTTTTTTTTAAATAAAACCTAGTCTACAAAAGTCCTGAAAATTGAAAGTAGCACCGATCACTCCCCGGCAACGGCGCCAAAATACTGATCACGCTTTTTCTATATATGCTTTTTAAAACTCTTTTTAGTTATATTCAATTTCCTTTAAATGAGCAGATCTTTAACCGACAGTGTATCGGTGCGTTTGCAGTAATAAAATTTCGGTGAATACCGAGTCAAATCCACAGGGAGTGAGGACTAGCTATCAACTATATCAGTCCAAGTTCATAGCTAGGCAAATCAAACTTTGTTTCTCTTTTTTTTTTAGATTTTCTTTTAATATAAATAAACTACTAAAAATCTTGGATTTCCACAGCTCAAATAAAATTAGGTTTAGAGCCAATCAAATCTGGAAATAAATTGAATGTCTGCTATTGACCAAAAATGCACTTGTCAATCCAAATCATCAATGGGGTCAGTTTTCAAGAATGAAGAACAAGATAACAATTCCTTTTCCCAAAGTCAACTATTACCCTAAATTAACCAATCTATGTTCCCTATTCCTAGGAAAGTGACTAATTGACTAATCTATTCAATTTACCAAACCCTAATTGAATTTAAATCCATATCCCTATGTGATTTCAAATCCTAATTAGATATTCACAATATCAATTAGAAGAGAATTTCCCAATTGCAATCCTAATCCATCATGAATTCCAGATGTAATCCAAAATACATGATTTGTGAAAAATCATCAACAATCCGAATATGAACAAAGATTTAATCAACAACAGAAATCATCAATCATATGGATCAGATCAACAACTCAAAACCGATTTAAGATCAAAGGAATCAAGCATCAAATATCATCCAACATTTGAATATGAGAAAAAGAATAAAATCACCTGTCAAAGAAATCTTTCTCTTGAAATCCAAATCCAAACAATGTTTTCCACTTGAATCCCGGTGTGGAATCCTTATTCAATCAATAAGATAATTTAACTAGTGTTTAAACCCTAATTCTAGATCTAGGAGCAAAAAGGAATATAATGAATTTTTGTGCCTAGGGTTTTCTTTTTTTTTTTTTTTTTCAAATGACAACATGATGAATTTATATAAAGGGTTACAGGGGAGTTACATTGGCATTAAAGGCTAGCGGCATCTAATTAAATTTGACCGGCCTTTAATGTGAAAATTAATTTCCAAGAGAAACTTTGAATATATACCGGTTTCAACACCGGTGGCGTAACCGTTCCAGTTGCTGGCGTATAATGAAAAGTCACAAATCTCTTGATTTTCCCTAGTGAAAGCTGGCAGTGTAAAATCCGACTTTAATAATTTGCATTCTATTCATGCGCAACATCGGCTCAAAGCCGGCGGGTGTAGAGTGCAGAAATGCCTGTGTACATTTGAAAATTACAGACGCTGGTCAATTTCACATTGAAAGCTGGCGGCGTAGCTTCCTTAATGGCCGGTGTACTTCTGTTTTTATCCAAAATTGATCAAAACTTCTCCAATTTGCATGTATTTGATTCATAAGTCCTCAATGACCTGAAATAATAATTATGAACATTTAAGTACCATTTTTGATTGATTTCTATAAATCTATAGCATATAAACATGATTTGATTAATAGAAATTTGAGTAAAATATGACTTTATCAACTCCGTGGCCTCTGGTGTTAGCATTCCTCGGAGTTCCAAAAGGTTGAGCGACCACACTTTTCCTTTATGAGCATTTAGAGGCCAAGTGCCCTTTTTGTTTACAGATAAAGTAGGTCACGTCCATTTTCTTCGGACATGTGTAGACCATATGGCCAGACTCGAAATAATAGTAACACTTATTCCTCAGCTGTGGGCATTACCTGGGAACATGGGCCTCCTTGCACTTCCAGCAAGTGACACCGGCCTTTAACTAATTCGGCCTCCCACTAGCATTGTCCTTGAATCCATGATATGGCTTGTACTTTTTCCCTTAAACCCTGAACTTGAGGCATCGAACGACCTCCTTCCAAACACTCTCTTGTCAAGTTCTTGATATTTTCTCTTCTTAGCTCCTTTGATCACTCGAGCCTTTTCTACCAACTTTAGGTAGGTTCTCATTCCAAATTCTTCAGTTTGATCGTTAGATCTTCATCCAAACCTCCCAAAAATACTTGTTTCTTCAACTCCTCGCTATCCCTAAAGGATTCGGGTGCATACTATAGTAGATGAGTGAACTCAGTCTCATATTGTTCCACAGTTCTACCCCTCTGCTTGACATCAAGAAGTCCACACTGTATTTCACTCTTAAACTTGAGGGAAAATAATTCTCCTAGAATTCCCGGCGGAAGGACTCCCAGGTAACGGGTGGAGCTAAACTTCTTCTTTTGGAGTCCTACTAGACTCTTGCATTATACCTCAACATATACGTTCCATATTCCAACTGCAAATATGGTGGAATCTCATAAGCAGCAAAGGAACGCTCTATCTAAGCTAGCCAGTCTTCGGCTTCATCGGGCTTACCGAATGCCCCGTCAAAATACCGGTTACTCTTTATAAAGTCCGGTAAGGAGCTTCGATGAGACCTTCAATATGGTGGAGGTGGTGGTAAAGGTGCATTGTAAGAATGCTCCTCCTATGGAGCGAGGACCTCTGCAGTCACTTCCCTATGATCTGCGGGTGGTGGTGGTAGTGGAGCAGAATCCCTGACACTTTATCCTTGATGTAGGTTCTGATTTTGATTTTGGTTCTAGATGAATGTGTTTAAAAGATTGGCCAACTTCCAAATCGCATTCATCATATCATTTTGGGGATTCTGGGGTGCTACTTCTTGTTGGTTTGGTTGAGACATAGCGGGTTAGTCGACTTCGTTCGGGAGAGGTTCTTGCTCCCGATTGCGAATCCGTCGGTTTCGTCTGTTTACACATTATTTAGTAAGTTTTAGTGTCTTCTTGACGTTTTTAATTTTGTAATAGTTAATTCATCAAACAAGGTTTGTGTTTTGAAGGAAATTCGAGAAATCGTAATTTCTGAAATGTAAATCAATCTTATGAAACCTCATATAATCATAAAGAAACCATAAAACAAAGGAACTCATATATAGAAATAAATTCACAAGTTTAGAATAATGGTATGAATGAATGAGTGCTCATGCGACTATATGTGGTTAATGCCATTTATAGCTAATGCACAACATGCTTGTTTATCAAATAATAATAATTTCCTTCCTCTATAAAAAACACAATCCTTCATTACTTTAGCGAGCCATACAAGGAATTACATTGAAATTTTTCAGTTCACAAAATTTGGTAAGCCACTAATCTAGTCTTAGTCATAGACATCATCTTTCTAGCCGGTAACAAAACGAAGGTACAAGAAAAGAAAGGAACAAAACACTAAACCGTCTAAGGAAACCCAAGGCAAATTGGCATCCGCATTGCGTACTACAAAACAAAACAACAAAAAGAAATTCCATTTGGATTCTATGGCTTAAACTAGCTTCCCACTTCTCAATCTTCACTTGGATCGTCTAGGGTCGGCCTAGGGAGCCATCCCCTACTAGAAGAGCAACCATCATCCTGACGGACAAACTGGCTGAGATACTCTCTTATAGTTAATCTCCTCCTCCTAGTGGGTCGGACTAAAGCCTCATGGTCATGCTCTTCACTTTCCTAATTTCTTTTCACTCATTGATCTTCCTCCGGGTTCACTTCCTCTTTACTAACTCTCACTCCTTGCTCATTCTCTCGATTCTCCTCTATCCTAAGTTCTCTTCCTACCTCTTCTCATAATCGGTCTATTGTCTCCCGGGCTTCCCTCCTAATCCTCTCATCCTTAGTCTCTACTCCATGGGCTCAAGGACCATGGGTTCAAGATTTCTCTCGTTACAAGGGGATCTATTTCAGGCTCTCTCTTCCACTATCGGGAATCTCTAAGTCTTGGTTGAAATCCCAAATGACTTGATTAGGATCAGAGTTCATATCTTCTTCCATTTCTATGGGAGGGGTAGGGGTAGGGGTCCTTGGTACCACATTCTCTGCCCAATTAAGGTCCTCCTCGGGATCCTCTTCTTCCTCTTCCTCTTCCTCTTCTACTTCCTCAATCTCATTACTTTCTCCCGGTACAGGTGCATTGTTCAACTGCATGCCTACATTTTTAGCTGGTGAGGGTGAGATGTTTACGTGAGGTGGGAGAATATCTAGGTACACAGCATGCCACACTATATGGTTCCAAGCATCTGCTATATTCCAATCATGGTAGCCAGAAAGATTGTCATGAGCATATACATACAAGGGTCCTATGGTGATCCATACTCGAAAGTTTGGAGAGGTTGGGTTCCCTTCGTTCTTCAAGATAAAGGTAGCTTCCCTAGTCATGGGCCTACCCCGTACTCCACCATAATTCTCTCTAGATTGTAGATGATTTCTAGCTTAGTCCATCTCCTCCTTCTCATAAGGTCATATCTTATTTGATCAACCACAGCTACCCATCTCGTGTACCTCAATCCCTCTTTTCACAATTTAAACATCTCCTTAAAGGTCCGGAGACTCCTTGCCAATGTAAAGTCTTCACACAATTCTCTCAACCTCATCGGTACTCCACAAGTGTTTCATCATTCCTTTTTGTAAAATTTCTAGCACGCTCACAGGTCTTCAGGGGAATTCCTTTAGGATCTAGTAGAAACTACTTCTTCACAAGCATCTGAAGCCCTTTTTTCACTCATATGCCCAAGCCTCTTATGCCATAAATCCATTGAGGATTCACTTGTCAAATTTACATCTCCCTTATCTAATTTAGCTATCATTAGATAAAGTGTATTTGATTTATTTCCTTTGGCAACAATCAGAGATCTCTTGGTGAGCTTCCATCTGCTCTCACTAAAATGACTATGATAATTGTCATAATCAAATTTACTTGTAAAAATCAAGTTCAGGCGAATATCCGGTACATGTCTCACATCTCTAAGAGCCTGCACTCAGTGTTAGTTTCCAACAATATATGTCCAATGCCAAAAATTTTGAAGTCACATTATTTCCCATCCTTACATTACCAAAATTGTCTGCAGTGTAAGATGAGAAAAATTTCTCATGTGTAGTTTCATGAAATGAGGCACCAAAATCTATCACCCAGTCACTGTCATGACCATTCAAACTAACAAAATTTTCATCCCAGGAGACAATAACCTCATCTCTTGCTGCTACAGCAGTAGACTAATCATCCTTATCTTCGTTGTTCCCCTTTTCCTTCTTTTCCTTCCACAGTCTACAATCTCTTTTGTAATGGCCCGTCTTGTTGCAATAAAAAACATTTTGCATTCCTATTTCTTGACTTAGATTTGCCTTTGGATTTATCAGACTTATTGGATTTATTATCTGAGCCTCTATTTTTGCTTCTATTCTGTCAGATCTATCAACCACAAGTGCCTTAGAATCGGGATTTATCCCCAAATCTTTCCTCTTGGCATCTTCATTCATCAAACTATCCTTTACCATCTCTAACGTTAGCATTCCATCTGGAGCCGAATTGCTAACTGACACAACCAGTGTCTCCCAGCTCTTTGGCGCCGAACTTAATAGAAGTGCCTGTATTTTATCATCAAGAATGAGTTTCATAGAAGTTAGTTGATTTACAAGCACTTGAAATTCACTTAAATGCTTAGACATGTTAGAGCCATCCTTGTATTTCAAATTTATAACCCTTCTAATCAAGGAGGTTTTGTTCAAGGTGGTTTGCCTTTCAAGCACATTGACCCAATTTCCTCCAAAGGACATCTGCTTTAGTCTCCTGAGCAATGTGATGGAAGATGATTTGATCAACCCATTATCGAATATATCCAACAGTCTTTCTATGCATGATCACCAAATCTTGATCAGACTTGTCCTCAGGCTTAGCTGTATCACCACCCAATGGCAAATAGAGATCTTTGTAATATAATAGATCCTCGATCATCGCTTTCCATATCGAATAATTTGATGCCGTCAATTTGATCATTGACCTTGAGGATTCAGCCATGGCTTGCACTTATCAGATAGAAGAAGAAGAAACCCTCAAAACCTTACCTTTGTGTGTATTTATATATATTTATTTATTTTATTGATCTAGAACTCTAATACCACTTGTTGGGGAAAAAAGATCCAATGTTTTCCTTGTGGAAGCGTGAAAAATCACAAACAAACAACAAGTATAAAATCAGAATGTGAAAATATAAATAACACTAGGATTTAACATGGAAAACCCAAACTAAGGAAAAACCACGGGACCACCACACACAAAACCTTCCTTTATAATTAACAATGAAAATTACAACTATTCAACATTAGACAATGCTAGTGTATCCGAAATACAACAACATAATCCGGCCCTTTCCCTCTAGAATCTCTTTCTAGGATCCGAGATAGTCACTCCGTGTGTCTCTTTATGTATCTCTTCTTTCTATGTGCTTTTATTGTCTCTCACTATCAATTTATAATTACAAGACTACCATAAGGGTATTACAAAAGGAAATTCAAATGCCACATAAATTGGCATTCAAAGCTGTATTAAATTTTTATTATTCTACCATTAATTTCTATGTTGACCAGCTTTGATTTTTATAAATACCCCTTATCTTCAAATCTTCTTCTAAATATATCCAATATATATTTAGGATGCCCTTGGATATAGACCCATATGAGTTGGATCTATATCACACGGACCGATACTAGAGGAAAGGGTTTTTAGAAATATCACTAAATACTCAATCCTTAAAAACAATAAACTTTGTGGTGGTATTTCCATATTATCATTGCCAAGATGCAATATCGAAGTCTCAAATAAGAGAGATTTTCATATGGTTGTCAAAATAGTAGTTAGTGTACTGTGTGGTCTTTTGGGAACAATGGCTTTGATTGGCCTTTAGATTTCTTACAGGCTAAAGAACATGATAAATCTAATTCTACAAGACAGTGCTGGGGATATCCCTTTTTTAAGGTTATCATATGGAAACTTTCCAAAAAGCTATTAATGGTTTCACATAGAGAATCTCACAGCTTGTTCTAGTATTGATTTTTAAGGAAATGAATCTAAAGCTCAGTGCATGAATTTATGGCTAATGAAGCTTGATAGATTGGTTACATCCACTTCATATATTTATAGGCACTAATATGCTACAAAAGCATTTAGGACTCATTGAAAGGTTGAATATTGCTACAAAGTTGGTTGTGCACTAGATTATCTTAACCATCATTGTAAAATCCCTATAATCCATCTTGATATTAATCCATGCAATATGCTCCTCAATGATGACATGCTTAGGCATGTTGGTGATTTTGGTCTCTCAAAAATCCTTTTGGATGCCTTAAATAATAGCATAACCAGTTAAACAAGCTTAATTGGCTTCAATGGAAACATTGCCTACATTGCTTCTAGTAATGTTCTATTAACAAAATATAGCAATATACTTCATATTCTCTGTGTAACTTGCTTTAGTGGTAGAAATCATCTTTTTTTTTTCAACATAAAGATATCATTTGTTTGTCAATTATTGTGCATGGAATGGGAACTTCTATATCAACATAAGGTGATGTTTATATCTATGGTATCCTCTTCCTAGAAATGTACTACTAAGAAGAGACCAAATGATGAAATTTTCCAAAAAAGTATTGGCATGAATTATTTGAAAAGGCTTCCTTTATCTAATAAAGTGATAAAAATAATGGATCCAACATTACATATTTGATTAGATGAGTAGTTCAATCCAAGATAGAGAGTTTTCGAGTGTTCAATTTTGATATTTGAGATTGGGGTTTCTTGCTCAGCTAAATTGCCAAGGGATTGGAAAAGCATGGGTGATGCTATCGCTATTGATATTGATCTAGTGCCTTTGCCTGAAACTTCTACTGATGGAAAGGTGTAGAATATACACATGAACAAGAGTAGGTTAAGTTGAGGGGATCTTTAAGGGAAAAAAGACCATCGGTGAGGTATGATCTACAAGAATTTATAATGCTAACAAATGGGGGAGAACCTGAGTCATACCAAGAAGTAGTGTCTCATGTGAAAAAAAAAAAAGGAGTAGTTAAAAGCCATGCAGGAGGAAATCAAATCCTTGCATGAGAACAAGACTTATGATCTTGTGAAATTACCTAAGGGTAAAAGACCCCTGAAAAATAAATGGGTTTACAGATTGAAGACTGAAGAAAAGAGTTCATAGCCTAGGTACAAAGCAAGACTAGTTGTGAAGGGGTTTAGTAGCAAAAGAGGTAGATTTTAATGAAATTTTTTCACTAGTGATGAAGATGTCTTCCATCAGGGTTGTCTTGAGTACAACAACCAGTCTAGATATGGAGATTGAACAGATGGATGTGAAGACTGCTTTCCTTCATGGGACTTCAAGGAAGAGATTTACATAGAGCTGCCTAAAGGTTTTAGGATCAAGGGGAAGGAAAATCTTGTATTTAGGTTGAAGAAAAGTTTGTATGGACTGAAGCAAGTGCCGAGGCAATGGCACAGAAAGTTTGATTCCTTCATAGTTGATTAGGGTTAAACCAGGACTGTTGCTGATTCTTGTGTTTTCGTGAAGAAGTTTCCATATGGTGAGTTTTGATATTTTTGTTATATGTCAATGGTATGTTGATTGTCAAAAAGGATGTTAAGTAGATACAAGAATTGAAATTATCATTGAGTAAGTCTTTCTTAATGAAAGACTTAGGACCCGCACTCCAAATCCTTGGAATGAGGATTGAAAGAGATAGAAAAGGCCAAAAATTGTGATTGACACAGGAAAGATATCTTAAGGAAGTGTCGGAGAGGTTCAATATAAGCAAGACCAAACCAGTTTCTTCTCCACTTGTAGGTCACTTCAAATTGAGTGCAACAATGTCTTAAAAGTGAGGCAAAGAAGGAGGACATGAAGAAGATCCCATATGCTTCAACAGTTGGGAGTTTGATGTATGCCATGGTTTGTACAAGACTGAATATTGCTCATGCGATTGGTGTTATAAGCCACTTTCTTTCGAACCTAGGTAAATAACATTGGACCGCTGTTAAATAGATTCTTAGATATCTCAAGAGCACTTCCAGATTTGATTTACAGTTTGGGGAAGGTAGTATATTTGCATTGGAGGGTTTTTCAAATGCTGATATGGCAAGGGATTTAGAATCCAGGAAGTCTACATTAGGGTACTTGATTACATATGCAGGGGGAGCGGTTTCATGACAATCTAGATTGCAAAAGTGTGTTGCTCTTTCTACCACTGAGGCTGAATATGTAGCTGTTATAGAAGCCTGCAAAGAGCTTTTGTGGATGAGAAAATTCTTTGAAGAATTAGGTCAGGAGCAAGAGGGTTGAAGTTGTTTTGTGACAGCTAGAGTGCTATTCATTTGAGCAGAAATCCAATGTTCCATTCCATATCAAAACACAAAGATGTTAGGTATCATTGGATTTGGAATGTTCTAGAGTTAAAACAATTGCAACTAGAAAAAATTCATACTGATGACAATCCATCAGATATGATGACTAAGGCTCTACCCAAGAATAAACATATCTTTTGCAGAGAAAAGCCGGGTGTGATGGAACTCCCCATATGAGCTAGAGGGGGAGATCGTTGGGATATAGATCTAACTCATATAGGTCTATATCCAAGGACATTCTAAATATATATTGGATATATTTAGAAGAAGATTTAAAGATAAGGAGTATTTATAAAAGTCAAAGCTGGTCAACATAGAAATTAATGGCAGAATAATGAGAATTTGATACAGCTTTAAATGCCAATTTATGTGGCTTTTGAATTTCCTTTTGTAATACCCCTTATGATAGTCTTGTAATTATAAATTGATAGTGAGAGACAATAAAAACACACAGAAAGGAGAGAATACATAGAAAGACACATAGAGGGGGCCACCTCGGATCCTAGAAAGAGATTCTAGAGGGAGAAAGACTGAATTGTGTTATTGTATTATGAATGTACTAGAATTGTCTAGTGTTGAATAGTTGTAATTTCCATTGTTGATTATAGTGGAAGGTTTTATGTGTGGCTGTCTCGTGGTTTTTCCTTAGTTTAGGTTTTCCATGTTAAATCGTGGTGTTATTTATATTTTCGCATTCTGATTTTATACTTGTTGTTTGTTTGTGATTTTTTCACTCTTCACAAGGAAAAAGATTGGATCTTTTTTCCCCAACAGGTCCTTCAAGATTGTTGTATGATAAATCCAAATTCTATAAGAACACCAATTTTGCTAAAAGATTTTGGAATTTCACATGATAAGTTATTTGAAACATCAATCAACTCAATGCCTTATAAGGAACAAAGATTGCGGAATAGTCTAATTGAAGAAATTCCCTTTCATAAATAACAACCTCATATCAACTAAGTTACCAAATCTTTTTAGAGAAGTCTGAAATAACCTACTCTTGTATATATCTAGGTTGACAAGTTTTATTAACTTGTCAACTACTTGAGGGAGAGAGCTGCTAAGACAATTGTTTAGTAAGGGCATCTCAAGCATAGATGAAATTTGAAACATATTTATGGATGTGTCTCTAATAAAGTCATTTGAATCATGGGACAAATAATTAAAACTTTCGCACTCATCTAACGTACAAGGTATATTTCCCTGGAACTTCTTGTTCAATATTGATAGCCAAACTAACTAGTGCAGATTTCCGAGAGAAGATAGAATTTTCCCCGACAATTTATTTCCAAATAAATATAAAAGAAGCTTTTTAATTAAGATTTCCTATATGATAGGGTATTTCACCTACAAATTGATTTTCACCATGTACAAACTGTCTTAAGTTAATGAGGTTCTCCATACCACGAGGAATTAGCCATGATATATTATTGTTCCTGACGAACATTTGATAAGCAAACGAAAAGTTACTAATGCATTTAGGTAATACTCTCTAAGATTGTTGTATGTTATGCCTAACACCTCTAAGTTAGTTATGTTAGTTAATGAGCATAGAGAATCCAAGTTATCAGAACCTCTATTTCCATGATTGTTATTAGGGACTAAAATATTATAAGCTTATGTAGCTTTTCCAAAGAGGGTAGTTTGCCTATTAAACTACTATAAGTGGCATAGACCAATTCTAAGCCAGAAGCATTTTGATGATGAAGTAGGAATGTTTCCCATCATTTGATTTTCAAAAATATTAAAATATTGGAGATTTGGGAGGGCTTTGAATAGGTTTAATGGAAGATTTCCATGAATCATATTAATCCCAACCTAGAATAGCTTCAGGGAGGAATGATTGAAGACTGAGAGAGGTATAGAACTTGATAATAGTTACCATGAAAATTGAAAGCCTATTAAACCAGCTAAGTGTCATGAATCTTACTTGTTAATTTCTTACCTGATAAACCTACATACTCTAAAGCTAACAGGCTACCAAATGAAGGAGGAACTTTTCCACTCAATTTTGTTTCAACGAATTGATATGAAACTGAGTTTTGGCAAGGAGCCAAACACTGTAGGAATTTCTCCTTCAAAATGATTATCGAATAAATCCATTTCATTGAGGTAATGCAATTTGAGATATCATTGGGGACCCTACCAATCAATGAATTATTACGTAACCTTAGAAACCTTAACCTTTGAAGGCAGCCTATTTCAAAAGGAATTTCACAATTGAGGCTATTGTTCTCAAGAACAAAATCCTTTAAGATACTCAAATTTTCCAAAAATGGAGAGATGCTAAGTGAGATCTTTGAAGAATTAATGTGCAATGCTACTTTTTGCTGGCAACTCCAGATCATTGGCAAAGTGGAGTGGATTCATTCCATGATTTTATAACCTGGAGAGGGCTATTGGTTGGTTTGTACTTAAGTAGAGCCTTGATATCTATTGTCTCGTTTCTATATAGGGCACAATACATATAAGGGTAACATGGCTAAGGAAACCTAAGAGAGCTCGAGTCTCACAACGATCTACAAAGAGCTGGGAGGAAAACAGAGAAGTGATGGTCTAAGAAATAATAATGTGCTGCTTTCTTCTTGTGGACAATGTTTTGCTTCTTGTACTTAATATGTCTCCAGTAGCATAAGAACATAATAGAATTTTAAGAATATAAAGTAGACCAATAATCACCAAACAAGTTCATGGTTTGACAATTATGGGGAGAAATTTTCATATGATGTGAGTTTTCGTTACCTTAAGTTGTCACGGAATTGTAAATAAAAAAAATGGTAGCAGTTCCACGTCATTGTGTGTCTTTATTCTACATATAAATGTAAATAAATGACCAGGTCTTTGTTGTATCCACATGTAAGTAATGCTCTCATTTGTGAAAGATTATATAGGATTCAATATTGCTCGGCTCCTTGGAAAAACTTGTTAATGATTTATAAATGAATGTTTTGTATTGCACGGCAACCTGGTTGAATTGGGAAAAGCAGCTGGCATTATTGCCAGCAAATCTATTATAAAATCAGGGATTTGACTAATTGAGAACTTTTCATATTGGTAAAATATTCGTAAGAGATATTTAACAGGTACGAGCCTCCTTTTTAATAAATGAATTGAAGAATGATGGTAATTAATTTTTTAACGATACTTAAGAGGGAAAAGGTATAAAATATAATCCTTAGAAAGATTTATGGATATGAAGCTTGAACTTGTTAACTCCCACTTCAAGTGAAGCTTATTATTTTCAAGTGAGTTTGAGATCGAGCTTGAGCTCAAGCTATTTAGAGTTATATATCCAACATTATTAACGAACATGCTATGACTCTACAAATGTGGTAAAAACCATTCATGGAGTACTCACTTGCCATACTAGTGATTGAAGCTGCTTTCATATTGCTTAAAGGCAAGCAAAACCAAATGATATTGATATCTATACTAACTCTATGCAAATAACACCAAATGATATTGACATCTATACCTGACCTGTGTTTATGAAACTGTCACTGGCCAGTCTTTATTCCATTTTCTCAGGTATCTTGCTTGCACGTCTTCCGCTTCATTAGTGAGCTTAGTTAACTAAATATCACAGTTAAAATTTCGATATTGTAAACTATTCAAGTAGTTTGAGCAAGATTTGAAACAATTGCAATCAACTGCATACTTGAGGTTCTATTTGTGCTACTTTATCGTGCAAGGGACCTTTGATATAACTATTGAGGTTCATGCTTCCATTAAAAATGTCATCTTTATGTCTCTTGCATTGAACATTTCCCATAGAATATATTGAAGCACATTAAAACGAAATTCATAAATGCTTGGGTGGTGTGTGAACAACTCATCCTCTCAAAAAATTTTCCCCCCTTTCCCTCTTTTTAATACCGCTGATTTCTTCTTGATAATAGTGTTTTGTTTCATTTATCTTAATATGTGATGCAGCATAGGATGAAGAGTCGAAAAATCCTATACCAACAACATATGCCATCGACCTTTAGTTCTACACTGCCTATGTTGGAGCGACGTACTTTATATGTCTTTTGGGTTTCTCAAATTCGTAATTAATAATGTGGTCAATGCCTTTAGAATATCATTTAATATTTTTAAAGAATAATTTTTAGTATCATTTATTATGATTTTTAATATGATTTAATGTCTTTTAATAGGATGTCAGTTTCATAGGATTTAATGTCTTTTAATAGGATGTCAGTTTTAGCTTTTCCTTTTAAATGCTATTTAATATTATTTAATAGGTTTTAGTCATTTTTCGATTATGGCAACTTTCAAGCTTGCCTATATATATGTAAGCCTTATGGCATATGAGACAGAATATGTTATTTTGAATGAAATTGTTTGAGAGTGTTCTCTCTTTATCCCAAAATTCGTAATCTTGTGTAGATTTCGATTTTTGATGCCAAATATTTAGGTATTCTCATAATCAATGGATATTTGAAGATCACAAGTCGGTATTCGTGCGCGAATCAATATCTTGCGATTATTCCCCTTTCGTATTCCGCTGCGTCAGTTGGTATCAGAGCTGCATTCGTTCCAAGAGTAACGATGCCGTCTCGTAGACAATTAAACCAGCGATGTATAAATGAGATTTATGAGCGTGAAAACTTAGATCAGAGGATTGGAGCTATGATCGATGAGAGGTTAGAACAGAGGATTGGACAGATGATCAATTGGCGACTGGATGCTGCAGTAACCCAGTTCACAGAAAGGATAGAGGCACTTTTGGTGAATCAGAATAAAGGTAGAAACTCTAATCCTGATCTAGTGCTTAATTCTGATTTGATACATGATGTAGGTTATGAGGAATCAGATGATTACTCCTCTTTTGTTAAGGAAGATAGTAGTTGTAAGGAAGTAGGGATGAACGCAAATATCCTAGAATTTGATGATGATTTCTCTTCTGTTGGTGGGACTACTGTGATGGAGAATCTATTTTTGACACTTATGAGGATGAAGAACCTATGTTTAAAGCTGTGGGTGATGAAGGACCTATCTTTGACACTGAGAATGATGAGCAAGAGGATTTCACAAAATATGATGATGTGTTTATGGCTGAGGGAGATGGAAAACCTATTTTTGATGATGATTATGAGGAGAAAGAATTTTTGGAAAAAGTTGAAAATTTTCAGCCTATTGTAAGCAATGAGGTTACTGAGGAGGTAGCAATACCTGAGTTTGCAACTATGGTTGTAAAGGAGTTTAGAGGTGTTTTTTGAAAAGTTGCCAGATGGGTTACCCCCATTAAGAGACATTCAACACCAAATCAATTTTGAACTAAGTGCAACCCTTCCAAATTGTCCTCGTCATCAAATGAGCCATACAAAATATGAAGAGTTGAGGAGACAAGTTGAGGACTTACTGCATAACATGATTAAATTCGAGGTCGAATTTTGTCCAGCCTGGAGAGGATGATGCAGCATAGGATGAAGAGACGAAAAATCCTATACCAACAACATATGCCATCGGCCTTTAGTTCTACACTGCCCATGTTGGAGCGACGTACTTTATATGTCTTTTGGGTTTCTCAAATTCGTAATTAATAATGTGGTCAATGCCTTTAGAATATCATTTAATATTTTTAAAGAATAATTTTTAGTATCATTTATTATGATTTTTAATATGATTTAATGTCTTTTAATAGGATGTCAGTTTCATAGGATTTAATGTCTTTTAATAGGATGTCAGTTTTAGCTTTTCCTTTTAAATGCTATTTAATATTATTTAATAGGTTTTAGTCATTTTTCGATTATGGCAACTTTCAAGCTTGCCTATATATATGTAAGCCTTATGGCATATGAGACAGAATATGTTATTTTGAATGAAATTGTTTGAGAGTGTTCTCTCTTTATCCCAAAATTTGTAATCTTGTGTAGATTTCGATTTTTGATGCCTAATATCTAGGTATTCTCAGAATCAATGGATATTTGAAGATCACAAGCCGGTATTCGTGCGTGAATCAACGTCTTGCGATTATTCCCCTTTCGTATTCCGCTGCGTCAATATGCCTTCAGTAGCACAAGAATACCATAGGGTTTAAAAAGCACTCAGTAGGCCAGTAATGACCAAATAAGCTTACAGGCTTCGCGCGATGTTGGATTTCATTGACTTTTTTTTCCAAGCAATTCTATTCTATGTCATTGTGGGTCTGTTCTACATAAAAATGTGAAATAAATAACCAAGTCTTTGTTGTACATCTTTCCTTATTCCTTACTTGACAATTAAAAACAGGATTAGGTATTGCCTTGGCACCTAAGATGCCCTTGTTAATAATTTAAATGTGAATTCCTTGTATTGCTTAGCAACCTAGTCGAATGGCTCTATTTGACAATGATGGACTCAACCAACATTAAGAACTATCCATACTGGTGCATTATTCACATGTGGTACTATATAACATATATGCATCTTCTTTGATGGAAACATTTAATAATTGGTGACAATAAGCTCTTCAAATATGACTTAGAAGTGAATATATATATATATATATAGCCTAAATGTAATTAATAGGTACAGCTTGAATTTGACAATTCCCACTTTGAATCGAGCTTGAGGCTTTAAATTTTAAATCGAGCTCAAGGTCAAACTTGATAGTATTATCTAGACTAGTCATTTACATCCATGTAATTAACATTATTCACCATCATGTAAGACTCATCAAAGAAACCATTATGGGGTACTTGCCATATTTGAGATTAGAGTTTCCTGCCCTGCTCAAATTCAAGGAAAAGGAAACTATTGATTTTCAAAATCTACTCCAACTTGATTTTTATTTTAAATGGACTCAATCTCAATTAGGCCTGTGAGCTCATTGAACCATATATCTTCTATGTTGAACTTTTGATTTAGTAAACTACTCCGTTGGGAATTTAGGTAGAAAAACAATTTCAATGCTGCACTCAAGTTGTCTCTTCTATAGATGAGTTTCCATAAGTAAATGTAACCCAGTTGACATATTAGAGATGTCTTTCCATTTCCCTTGGAAGTTAAGCAAACCAAAGAAATCTTATTCAAATACAACAACCAAGTTGATGCAGTGGAAGAAATAGCAAGGAGTAACCAGCGTTGATGTACACCGGCCACTATACTACTGACCTTTCCCTTACATCGCCGGCCTTTGCAAAATACAGTGCCGACTTGGAAACACAGGCCGCCGGTCTTTTAGGTGGCTTACAACTTTGCTTGTTTTTTGAATTTTTACAATTTTAATTTTAGACTTTCAATATCTTTTATT
Source organism: Combretum micranthum (assembly GCA_024138025.1). Classification (NCBI taxonomy): domain Eukaryota; kingdom Viridiplantae; phylum Streptophyta; class Magnoliopsida; order Myrtales; family Combretaceae; genus Combretum; species Combretum micranthum. The sequence goes on along the minus strand of JAMXBD010000170.1, from coordinate 1,561,698 downwards.
GGATTTTTAATGTCTTTTAATAGTATGTCAGTTTCATAAGATTTAATATCTTTTAATAGGATGTCAATTTTAGTTTTTCCTTTTAAATGCTATTTACTTTTATTTAATATTTTATTCTTTTTTTTCTGTTATGTCAACTTTCAAGCTTGTCTACACATATGTAAGCCTTAGGATATATGAAAAACAGATTATTGATTATTGAATGAAATTTCTTTGAGCGTGTTTTTCTCTTTATCCCAAAATTCGAATCTTTTGTGTAGGATTTCGATTTTGATGCCTGGTACTAAGGTATTCGGAGAATCAATAGGTATTTAAAGATCACAAGCTGGCAATAGTGTGCAATTCAACGATCTTGCTATAAACCTTTTCATATTTCATTGCATCAGTTAGATTTCATGCTTGTACGCTGCGTCAGATTGGTATCAGAGCCGTATTCATTCTCGAATAATGATGCCACTTCGTAGACAACCAAACCAACGACATGTGGATGAGATATATGATTATGATGATCTAGATTGATGAATCGGACAAATTATAGAGATGATGGAGATTATGGTGAATCATAATAGAGTTAAGAACCCTAATCCTAATTTGATGCTTAATGTAAATTTTGAAGAATCAGATGACGATTCTTCATCTGTTGATGAGGGCTATTATTAAAATGAAGAAAGGGAGGACGGAGTTATTTTTTAGGCTAATGGAGGACCAATCTTTGATGCTTTTGAGGATGAGGTAGAGGGTAACTTTTCTTTTGTTGAGAAGGATAAGGATGATGAACCTGTATTTGAAGCTTTGAGTGATGCAGGATTTGTCTTCACCACTAAGTATGATGAAAAGGATGAAAAGTTTGAGCCTGTTAGTGTTGATGAACCAATTTTTTTATTTTTATACTAATGAACAAGAAATTGTGTTAAGAGAAAATAAAGAAATATTGACAATTGAGGAGATTGTTGATGATGATTGGTTAAAGAATACTAATTTTCAGTCCACCTGTACTAACCTAGAGAAGATTGTATTGGTACCAATAGGGGATTTACTAAATCCAAGCCTACCAAATAGAGTGATGATAAATTCAATTAGATTCATTTTACTATTAATTAAAGTAAATAAGCAAGTAATACACATCATTCAAACAAGAACCTAATTTTCCTCTACATAACTCACTGCATCTAAGGTTAAGCCAACTTTTATTCTTTTACATCGAATAAGCAATTGCATAAACATTACTTCAATGCCACTCTATAAGGACCCGACATGTATTATATCCGAACTTTACATGCCAAGTCCCCAACAACATATAATATATAAAGATATTATATGTAAGGTTGTCCGATAAGAAAGGGGTTTATGCCCATTACTTGCTCAACCTATTAATGTATAATGCTTTATAAAAGCTACTCATTTAAGAGTAGATAACTTTATATAAGCATATAAAATGGTCCCATCATCTCTAGCACTTCAAGGATTACAAAATCAAACTTATAATATACATGATGAAAACCTTAGTACTTTATATTACAGAACATAAGCTTTTGACAAAGCCTTAGTTTAAACTATTACATTGTACAAAAACAAGGTTTCACTTTTTGTGCTTTCTAAAGGAAAAAAAAATGAAATAGTCTAGCACCCTAATCATCCCACTCATCTAGAAAGGATTCCCAATCAGAGCCATAACCCGTATCATCATAGTACTCATCATTATCATTACTCGTAAAGGAAAAAGTAAGTCAGGGGTCTAGTACATAGTAATACAAACAATTACGCAGTGACATACTCTCTTAACTAATGCAATGTAAGAAATAATAGGATTATTTATCTTTATTTAAGGCATTTCAACATTGAAGTGTTCAAACTCTTATTGCAGTCTTTAGAGATCTAGGATCCTGAGTAACAACAACTACTTAGGGGTTGATATAAGCACAAATACTTCTATCTCCTACATAACTTTATAAGTAATAATCTTATATAGGATTCACAGTCGTTACTCAACTTTACTTAATTTAATCTATAATGTCATCTAGTTCAACCGTGCTCATAAACGTGAACTAAATCATATTATTTCCTCTTAAGAGTAAGCAAATATTACACTGATACTATTCCTCCTATCGATTACCTATTGAGCCACTCATGAAAGTCATTGTATTATGACACAGGTGACTTAAGCGCTTAACAATCATGTTAATCTCATTAACAGGGTCGCCACTCCCCGAACTGGATTCAATGGGACACGCACAAACAATGAAAACAAATATTTAAGCCAATCTTTAATTAGAGTTTATTTGATAATGCCTAACCTAGTATTCAATAACCAAGTTACTATGTACTTGGATAATTGGATTTATTATATAAAAGACCTGTATTCAAACCCAACTGGGTATGGGTATTAAAACAAGTTAATCCATAATGAAATATTAAGTCATTAGATATTCATTAAACTTAAATAAAATTGAAATCATCACATAGTTTATATTCATACATGTGCAAATATATATATACACCGCATTTCATTATTTATACATCTATCTTATTTATTTATTTTTATTTTATTTTATTTATATGAATAGTACCATAGGATCTACCATGCCGTGACAAAGCCATGATGGATTTCACAAGCACCATCACGCCCATGATCTCGGGCCATGAAGAATATAATTCGCCTTATTATGGCCGTAATAAGAGATAACATCCCCTGTCACTGCCGTGATGTAGGCTGTTTTAATAAATACGCATGTGATTGCCTTGTTAAAAATTTTCTAAAAATTTCTCGAGGACATCGTTGTAAACCCCGAAAATTTTCACAATAGTATACAGTAGTAAAATAGAAAATGTAAAATAGATAGTGAATTTAGAAACCGATAGAAGTCCTAGAATAGACGTACGAGTTGTGATAAACTCATTTCTAGTTTGAAAAAAAAAAAAACCCGAATAAAAATTCTCTCAACCTTAATAGATACCAAAAACGAGATTTCGTATCTTGAACTGATAATTCAAGATATAACTAGAAATAGTTTTAAAATTTTAAAACCGATAAGATACAGTTTATTTATAGAGCTTATCGGTATAAAACAATAGATTATAAATACAAACAAACACTAATACCGAACAATAATATCAACTTAGATCTAAAAAGGAAATTTCAAACCCGCTGTTTTAATTGTTAGGAAATTCAAAATTTATTAAGACTTGGTTCCTAATTTAATTCATTGAGTTTGAAAATTTAATCACGTAAGTTAAAAATACTAAAAATAATTAACCGTGTGAAGTTTTAACTAAAATTTGAAAATACAAATAAATTAAAGTTTTGTCGTAACTTAAATAATATTATCTCGATAAAATGTAAAAATAACAAGTATAAATATACGCGAATAATTTATTTTCTTAATAAAAATATTTTTGTTAATTACTATTAAATATATATATATATAAAAGAAGTAAAATTGGACAATTGCACCGCTGGGAAAATTGACGTCTGGAACGTTGATCAACAGCAGTGAATATCCGCGCGTGCGCTGCTGGATGACCGACCAGCTGAAGCCCCACACGCACAAAAATCCTCATTTGCCGCACGGAAGAAGCCAACCGAGTAGTTGGAATGTTTCCTGCGCACAGCAGAGGTCGAGTAGCCTTATCTCCACGCACGGTCAAGGCAATTCATTGAGCAGCAGCAGCACCAGCGGGCAGCCTGCACACACACGCACAAGTAGCAGTAGTCTCCATTCCAGCGCACAGCAACAAGCAGTAGGAGTCCACCGAGCATCAACTTCACACACATGCCTCACCAGCAGTAGCTCCACACACACACACACACACCTCCCACACACACACAACAAAAAGCTGGAAACAGAGCACCTGGGAAAACAGAGACTCCTTCTCGGTTGCAGCAACTGGTTTTTCATCCAACATTGATCCGATTTTTCCAACGAATTTCAATTCGAAAAGGACACCCAAACCAACCCAAAAGCTACACCTATAACCCACAATTAACATGTAAGAATTACAGACCAAATGGAATAGGAAAACAGCTCCAAACTTGGATAGAAAATCGTGATGCAGCAGTCCAAAAACCTCCCCTTCTGCAGAGACCTGATTTTCCTTAACCGACTTTGATCCAAATTTGAGCTTCTAAATTCAAACGAAATTGACCCAAAAACCAACCAAAACACTCCACATGTAATCAACAATAAATGAGGAGAATTTCAGCATACAAAAACAACCATAACCACTTTAAAGATCCATGCAAAAATCGGAGGAGAACAGCTGTAGTAGAGGAGAAAATTCAACAAATACAGCAGCACACTTCTCCAAATCCAACTCCGATTTTTGCAACATTCCTAGGATTAAATGAGCTGATATTTTGACCAATTAAACACCAATAAGGAGCCTTCAAATGGACACTTCATGCACCAAAAATTAATGAGAAAATCGGATCCAAAATTCGTCCAAAAATCAAGGTGGATTGTTCCAGAAATTTCAAACTTTCACACTTCAAACTTCAACAGATTTGACCCGATTTTTATCCAATTTGAGCCCTTATTTTTACACACATAAATAGCATTAATTAGCTACCAAACAAATATAATTAAGACTCTAAAAGATAGCCACAAAAATCTGTCAAACCAAGTCAAATTTTGAATCCAACTTTGCAAAATCGTGTAGAAAATCCCAGCTGCATTTGTGGACATTTTTCAAGTCCAAAACCCATTCCATAGCCTCTAAAACTTAGTTTAGTCCTAGTATAAGTATATAAGCCTAAGTTAGACACAATTTGAGCTCATAAATTCCACAAAAACACTCCAAAATCTCAGCTGCAACCACAAGTGCGTCCAGCACTTTTTACTTTCCTTTTTCCCTTACTACCTTCAACATAAAAGCTTAGAAATCTTGTATGAACAACCATAAACCCTAGCCTACCTTACATACACACTAACCTCATCAATAACAACCAAAACCAAATAAAAAATCCCAAGTTACCTTAAGGTTCAAGAGGAGGAGACTAGCTTGTCAAGGTGAGAAAATTAGATTACCTTAATAAACTTTTATTATAGTTAATGTTGTTTAGTAGAAACTCATCCTCTAATCTTTGATCTAGGTTTAATTCTTGCTTTAAGAGGAAGTTGAACCTCCTCCTTCCATTCCATTCCAAGGTAAGTTCCAAACTAAACCTATCCTTATTAAATTGTGAATAGACTTTAGGATGAATTATTGAGCATTTGAAGAAAGTTTGTGGTTGATAAAAGTTGTAAATCTATTGATGAATTCAAGAGGAAAGATGGTTGATGTGTTGAGAATGCTTAGGTATTGTTGGAAGAGAAAAACAACAACTTCGAAGTCTTATAACTGTGGTAATAGTAAATTCGGATTTAAGGATGAAGTGAACAAAACAAGACACAAACTTCATCTAGTTTAGTCTAAATGCATGTTTAAAGCTTCTAAGACCTTATATGAACATAAAGCTTGATAAAACAAGCTTTACAAGCATGATTAGAAGACCTACATTACAAGAAAAGGGTACGAACAAATTCATGAAAGTTATACACACCGAGACTCCTATAGGTTATGATGGAACTTAGGATATAAATGAAGATTTAAATAGGATCCTCTAAGATACTCCTCAATCAAAGAAACTTATAAGAATTGAACGATAGATATTCCTTTTCCATAAGAATCAATACTTTATGAAATTGATATAAACCATAGGAATAATACCAAATACCGACATAGAACACTTAGACACTCATAGGAATTTTATTTTCTATTTATGAATATTATTGACAAATACTTCGTCTTAATAGGTAATTTCGATACTATCGAGGATTTCCCGGTTGATTACTACGACTGATCAATATGAGCAGGTGAGTAACTTAGACTTATTACATTGTTTGTGATTGTAGTTTAGTTGCATTAAAATACAAAGATAATAATGATGGACTTGCGTGTATATGGGATTACGGGACTTGTATGCTATTTGGAATTACTTGTTGATAAATACTACTAACCAAAAGTGATAATGAAGGGCTTGTGAAATTACTGTATGTGAAGCATGTTGAGTGTCTGAATGATGTTGAACACTTATAACCGGACTAAAAATTATCGAACTCATAAATAAAATGGTGCATGCATAGCATAAATTGCATATTCTGCATTATGTTTTTACGAACATCTATTACGTGGAAGAATTTCGGTTCTTTGGTAATACTTGATTTTTCTAGGCAATGGGCTATTAGTTCTGTGCAAGTTTACCTTGTTCTGTCGGTTCCATGGGAACTAACTGGTAACGAAGGACGCCGCCCATGGTATCGCCGTGAAATGGCTAACACTTAGTGGAGTTTCTAAGGTAGAAAATAGGAACTGAGTGTTTAAAACATCATTAACATAAAGAGATAATAATTGTGAGGGTTATGGATTCCTGTGTACTTAGTTTCTTCTGGGTAGGTGATTTAGGTATTGGTTCCTTCAACCCCGATGAGAGAGCGTAAATCTCCATTCTGTTTGGATTCCGGTTTGTCCAATCTTGTAATTGTTCATGTGTTTGATTGATGCATTACATATGATTGATAATAACTTGCTTGTTGTGATAAGTATGGTTATTCACTGAGCCCGTGGTTATGCTCACACCCCTACAATCCTTACAGGATGACACTTAAGCCTTGGTTGGTGGCTTTTAGGAGCTTAGAGCCGGTATGATTCTAAAGCTGGAACAGTTTTGGAAACAGGGAAAAATAGTTTCTTTATTTATATGTATTAATTGATGTTAGTGCATCAATTTTATTATTTGAGAACTTAGATAGTTTTATGGTTTGTAATAGTTGTTATTCAGACTTTAGCATTTAATTATGATATTGTGATTTTATTTACTTTCATCGTTTCTTATCACGCAACCGAAAAAGATCCTGTTTTGTTAAACTCATGTCACTTTCCAAAGTAATTCTACTATTGATATGTGTATTTGATATCGTCTGGGTTATCCGACTGTATCATAATATATATTACTACTAGGGTACTATTAGGGCGTGACAGATTTAGGTGGTATCAGAGCTATGGTTGCAAGTATAAGAAAAAGATGAAATTAAACAAAATCATAATTAGTATACATAGTAGTAGTGATAGAATTTGTTTAAGATTAGTATGGGTAGATTTGGGTAGAATTAAGAACCTAGAATAAAATCTGTATGATTATTATTAGTCATGCAAATTTTATTTGTGGTGCAGGTTAATCCGGCAACCTGTTATGTGAAGTGGTTGGTTTTCAGTATGCAACCTTCAGAAACCTTAACTGATTATAGGGGAAGGTTGAGGGTCTTGGTAGAAGACCTAGCATTGGCAGGTAATCCTAAAACATTGGATCAGATTTTAAGCAAATGGAGACATGGATTGAGGCCACTCTTTAGAGATTGGTTGTTCATGATGGAGAAGGCACACCCGAATCCAGGTTCTGCTATTGAATTAATTTATAGGTTTGAAAGGTTAGTTGGTAGGAATGGTGGAGCAGTAGAAATAGATAATATAGCATTTGTAGTATCAATAAATTCCATGAGGCCGACTCTTCCATATTTCAGGATATGGGAGTATATTGGCAAAGGTTAGATATATGCTTATGATTTTAGGGAAGATCATATGGGTGTATGTAGTACTGACCCATGTATTGATGAGTGGATAATGTATCATCTTAGTAATCGCAAGTTTCCTAAGGAAGTATTACAAAGTCGACCTGCTATTATACCCACAGTTGAGCCTGACGCCTAGAGTCCTTGTGGTTGTTGTGATACTTTTTCTCATAATATTACTCAGGATACTGTATTACCAGTTAGTGGACAGGAAAGGATATCAACCAAAAGAGGAGTGGCCAGTATTGATTTGGAAGAAAATACTGATAGGACAAAGAAGACCAGAACAGGGAGTACTGCATCAATTCCACAAAGATTAGAATTCTTGAATTTCACACATAGCACTTTTAGCAAATATAGTACATGGAAGGGAACGCAACATGGAGGATGGATATGTGGTGAGGATATAGTGTTGGTACATGAGGGTAAACCAGTTCCAAGGACACAGGGAGTACAGCTTGATGGATCTGAGCTTAGTTTAGCTCCACCTGGACAGCGTGTTGAGATCCACGAGTTGAGCAGCAGCGACTCTAGTGATCAGGATGAGTACCCGCAGTTAGATGCCCTAGATAAGGGCAAGAGACCACTTTACCCCACCCCTAGAGAGTTTTAATGGAAAGAATGTTGTTTTATGTATTGTAAATAGACTAAATATGTATGACTTATGGTGATGCTCTTTTGATGATCTAGTAGATAGATAGTTAGTGCAAATTTTGATGTTGGATATAAAGCACTAACTCTAGGAACTCTATTATGATGTGATGTACTTAGTATTAGTGATGATAGTTAGAGTTCCTTCACTTTGTATTTGAGAGAGATTAAAACTTTACAATATTGTTACTGCAAAACATTTTAGGTTTCTTTGATGGATAAAAATACTCACTTAATTGAATAATATTTATTTGATGTTGTATTTTTTCTATTTTCGAAGGATTTTTCTTTTGTAATATATTTATTAAATCAATAAAAATTATAGATATGTTTATTAAACTAATAAATATTATTTATATATTTATTAATATATGTTTATATATTTTAATTCCATGTTTTATACTAATTATTTTATATGATATGTCATATTATTGAAAAATATTATATTTTTAAGGAGTATGCTATAGCTTTTTATTATAAATTATATTATTATATAAATATAAATTATATGAGAAATATATAATTAATGTACTATAAATAATACATATATAGTATGAATATATATTTAATGATATATATAATAATATCACATCTGTTTTATAATTGACTTATAAATGATATTTTTTTTTTTTAATGCTCTCAAATAAAGTTTTATGCTCCTATTGCAGTTGTACATGAAGGAAAGAATATATTATGAGGGATAAAGTAGGACCTATTGGGAATAAGTGTGTTAAGAATCACATTACATATAATTTTCATGCTACACATTCATATTTAATCCACGTTATTAACTACATTCAATTCAATCACTATGGATAAGTCATGTTAATGTAGAAGATAACATAAGCAAATTTGATCCCAAATTGATATTTTTGATGAACGAAATTGTTTAAAGATGACCCACATTATAAACAATAAATTTCAATCTCATAAGGAATTATAATATACAATTGTATAATAATATACATGTCCCTTAAGTGGGTGACTATTATAGTTTTGTAGGTCACATATTATTGTTGACTATCCACTGAGTTAAGGATTCAAGCTTGTTCAATAAAAGTGATCATTGAATCATTGGTGAGTAGGTCTTTTAAACTCATCTTTATAGGTTTTTGAATATGAGCCTTCATATGTAGGTACCCATATGTTTTATGTCACTTACTATGATGGAATGCAATGAATTAAAATGATAAAGGCATATATACAAGGGTTAATGTTCCTAGCTTAAGCAATTTTCCATTCTTTGCTTTCTATCCTGTTTTTCTCTTTCTATCAAGTAAGAAAACCATAGTGCAGACAATGCAATAGATTGGAAGATTGAAGCCTCTAAAGTTTCACTTATGTTATAGATTCAAGTACATTGGAATCACCATAAAAATACTGTTCTTGAAATCAAAGGTTTTCTTATACAAATCCCTTAAGTTTTCTTCTCTTTAATTTCCAATGTTATGAAAGAAAGTTTTTTGAAAAATTGTCTAATGTCTTCATTCATATTATTTTTTATAAGACATAATGGTAATAATAAATTGAAAAGAAGCTATATAATATTTGGGCTTTAGTATTAAACATTATTCAAATCACTTTCATAAGGAAAAGAAAATGAGAGTATGTTTATTTCATTGAAATAATTTTCAGGAAAATATTTTTTTATTTGTTAATTTACATTTGTTACAATTATTAAAGCATTTAAATTATCAAATTATTAACATGTTAATCTCGATAGATTGTGATCACAAGCGACTTTTGATTGCAACAAATGGTGGGAGTTAAAGGTTGCAATTAATGGCTAGAGATGATGGTTAATCTTGACGAAAAGTATCAATGGAAAGTAAGAAAAATAATTTCCAATTTTTCATAAGTTTATATCATTTTTCTCATTTTCATTGGTATTTTCTATGGTAGTTAAGTGCCATGTCGGTGGTTGATAGCCTTATCACCTTTTATCATCACCTACCACTATAAACTACTAGTATTTAGGAACTCTTAAGATTATTATATGAAACTTGATTATTGCAAAAGGTTTATTGTAACAAATATTGATAAATGAAAAACTAATGTACCTGTAACGTTCTTAAAGGGACCTAGTAGGATTACCTCAAAATATGCACCAGCAATATGAGGACCACATTGCAAGTCAAAGTTTGCAAGACTCTAATTAATTGTTATCTCACTTTGTTATACATATATATAATTAGCATGAAAATAGTTTATGAATATCAAGACTTCCACAAGCTACAAGGACCATAGAGAAATATTAACTAGGTTCTATTTAGAAAGAAGACTCCATTTTCAATATTCACCTCTCAGTTAGGTTTAGCCTATCAAATTCTCAATCATCTACCTATCTTGTGAAATTTGATGCTTGGAATGCTCTATACTCAAATCTTATGCCATTCCCAATTTTCGATTTACCTACAAAATCAAGCTGTTGGGAAGTCAGCTACATTTTTCTAAGAGAAGTATATCATTGCTCCATACCATCCAAGCAATAGCAAACAAGTTATTAAAACAAGTATATATAATGTAGATAAACAAATGAACAAATATATATGTCTAACCAGTAATCATATATAAAACGGATTTACACCATCTATATCAAGGGTTGAGGAATATCTACTAACATTTGCACCTAGAAACGCTACTACTTTGGGATCTAAAACAACTGATTGAGACATGCTTTTCTTTGTAAATATAAAATAACATATACATATAACCATGTTCCTAAAGCAAGTTATCCAAAGTAATGACATTGGTGACACCCTAAAAGATGGGCTACCTTCCCCAAGACAACTTATTTCCCGTCCCCCAGGATAGGGCTTATGGTACACATGTGGCCTTCTATGATCACAGCCCATCGAAGCCATTACGTGGTGGTTATGACCTTTTATAATGCCATCATGAAATACATGCTCACATTTGCATTTAAAACATTAGACACTCACAAAGACTAAATTAATTAAATGAACAACCAAAATTTTGGGGTTCAATATAATTTATGGTACTTTTGCATTTAAAAGATATACACAAGCTTAATTTCCCCAACCCCACACAAAAGTCGATTATTTATATTAATTAACAAAATACTGTATTCGAATCCTATAAGCACAAGTAGATATGAAGGTCATAAGAATATACTTACCAGTCTATGGTATCTATGGGTCGTAGTAATCTAAGGGTAGCTCTAAATCAGAGTTCGAGTCACTTGAAAGGATTAATCTACATGAGATTTGATGCCTTTAATCCTCTCACCAACTTGGTGTGGCTACTTTGTGTTTCTCCAATGTTATTGAAGGTCTTCAATGGAATTTAGTAAAACAAAACAAAAGATAAGAGGGATGAGAGGAGAAAGCTTTGACGTGATTGAGAAAGGATATAAAGACTAAGTTCACAAAGAGAATTTGTGATGGCAATGTAAGTGCATAGATGAGATGGAATCCGACATGAGGAAAGAAAACAATAAGATAGTCCTATAAAAGAAAGTGAAATTGTGTCGATAGTGTTCATGTGTGGGCGCGAGAGTAAGAGCAAAGGAAAGGAGGACAAGAATATATTTAAATATTAGGAATATTAGTATTGAGGTTGTGTAGATGTTTTCGGGTGTGTTTGGATGCGGGTGAGATTAACCGGCATAGGGGGGAAGAAAGATTTGTTGATCAAGTCTACAAGCTAGTTTAGGTAAGCTTTTGCCCCTTCTGGTTGATGTCATTTCCCATGAAATAGGACTGTCCGAACATTGTTATTTCCCTAGTGAAGGTACTTGCGAGGGGGCTTAAAGAATTATGGGCCGGCAACATTTCGCTGGAGGAATGAAAGAAAACAAAAATGATTCAATTTAGTTTTTTCACAAATATTTGGTTGTAGTGTAAGTAAGATGATTTTTATCTATTTATTTATTTATGGAATTGTTTTGTTAAACTATATATTATTTTATTTTGTACAGCTGGCATATTTTTACACGTGTATTTGATCTAAGTGTGAATAGATCTCCTCTGCTTTTAGTATATAACCCCTCTTGTAACAGAAAGTTGTTAAGAAGTTCTTTCAGAAATAATATCTTTTCCTTCAGTGCTCTGTTTTTACCTTTCTTCCACACGATCATGTCTTCCTTCTTTGCTGCTGTTCGTGGCTTCGATCATCAAGATTTGTTCAACATGGTATCAGAGCAGACGAATCTGGTATAATTCTTCACGTTTACTTTCAATATTCGATTATTGTTTTTCCTTGAAGAACATTGAATATGAGCGGACAAATTAGGGATTTGAATTCGCAATTAGGTATGCTAGATCCACTTTATTTGTCTGGTTCAGATATACCTGGAATGGTTCTTGGAAACTTAAAATTCAATGGATCTAATTTCTTATCTTGGAGTAGATCTGTGCGTATGGCTCTAGGAGCTAAAATGAAATTAGGATTTGTTGATGGAAAGGTTTCTAAACCAGAGGAAGGAACTACTGATCTAATAAGATGGACTAATTGTGATTTTATGGTGCGTTGTTGGATTCTCAATTCTATGGAAAGTGATTTTTCACAAAGTTTCCTATATGTTGAATCTGCACAAGAGCTTTGGAAGGATATATGTGAGCAGTTTGGACATTCTAATGGTCCAATGATATTTCAAATTCAACATGAGATTTCTAATCTTAGGCAAGGATCTATGACTGTGTCTGCTTATTATAACAAGTTGAAGAGTTTATGGGATGAATTACATGCTTTGAATCCATATCCTATATGTGATTGTGGAAGACTTACCTATTGTACTTGTGCTTTTAAAGAACGTATGCAAGATTTTGAGTCTCAAAGTAAAGTCATACAATTTCTTATGGGACTGTCTGATGTTTTTGAATCTGTTCGGAATCAAGTCTTGGCATCTGATCCTATGCCAAGTGTACATAAGGCTTTCTATCTTGTGATGCAAGTTGAGAAACAAAGGCAAATCACTACTTCTTTCAATTCAGATTCAGAAGTAGCTTTTAATGCAGCTCGTAGTTCCATTAGATCTGTTGCTCCTGTTAAAAGAGACATACGTAAAGCAAAGATGCATTGTCGACATTGTAATGTGGATGGACATAACATTGAAAGCTGTTTTGAGCTAATTGGTTATCCCGACTGGTATAAAGGGAAAAGAAATAAGAAAGGACATAATAAGGTTGCTGCTGCGCATGTTAATTCAGCTCCTTCTATTGGTTTTTCAACTCCTTTTGATCATTATGAGGATGCTTCGGGTAATCATACTAAAAGTTGTAGTTATGCTAATAGAGATCTCACAATCACGCTCCATATGGATTCTCACATGCTTCAAACTGTGTGTAATGAGGTTTTGCGTATGATGAAGACTTCTACAAATGTTGATAAAGCAAATGGTGCTGTGAATTTTGCTTCAACATCTCATTTTTCTGGTAAGTCTTTTCCTCATTTATGTTTGAATGTATGAATAACAATGAATCTATTTGGATTGTTGACATGGGAGCTACAGATCACATGACTCCTTTTGACTCCATTTTGCATCATAAATATCAGTTACAAACACCTATAAACATACACTTACCTGATGGACAAATCAAAAGAATTACATATGCAGGAACAATGCATATTAATCCTCATATTACTCTTACACATGTCCTTCTTGTTCCTGATTTTCATCATAACCTACTCTCAGTAAGTAAGCTTTTGCAAGCTTCTTCTTTAATTACTCACATCAATAAACAAACATGCTTGTTTCAGGACCAGAAATCTGATTGTGTTCTAGCTAAAGCTACCATGATAGGAGGACTTTACATATTGGGAGCTGACTCTTCCAGTTCTGGTGTGTGTCCTTTGTCTTCACCACATCTTAGTCCTAGTCAATCTTTGTTTGTGTCACAATGTAATAAAGCTGATAAAGCTGTTTCAGGCTTGGATGTTTTTCATGCTAGACTTGGACATCCTTCAATTTCTAAGCTTACTCATATTGAGTCTTGTAAACACTTTCCTATAAAAAATTTGCTTTGTAATACTTGTCAATTAGCCAAAATACATAGATTACCTTTTCATTCAAGTGAGAATGTTTCATCCTTTGCTTTTGAATTGCTACATGTGGATGTTTGGGGCCTTTATCACATACACTCCATTACAGGCGCAAGATATTTTTTGACAATAGTGGATGATTTTACTTGTTGTACATGGACCATTTTATTGAGTTCTAAGACACAAGTGGCTACTCATTTAGCTCATTTCTTTGCCTATACACAAAACCATTTCCAAACCTTACCCAAATACATACGTTCAGATAATGGTAGTGAATTTCTTTCACATCACTGTCAATCTCTTTTTCATCATCATGGAATAATTCATCAAAGAACCATACCCTATACACCTCAACAAAATGGAAAGGTTGAACGCAAACACCGTCATCTCATAGATACATCAAGGGCTTTGCGTTTACATGCCAATTTACCTAAATCCTTTTGGGGTGAATGTGTTTTGACAGCCACTTACTTAATAAATAGACTTCCTGTGTCTAGACTTCATTGGAGAACACCATATGAGATGCTTTTTCATAAAAAGCCAATGTATGATAATCTTCGTGTTATGGGTTGTCTTTGTATATTCCTATCTTAGGGAATAACAAAGATAAATTTGATGCTAAAGGATTGGATGTGTTTTCTTAGGATATTCTTCTAATCAGAAAGGTTATCGTGTTTATGCCTTGGAGGAACAGAAAATCATCCATAGTAGAGATGTGATATTTTTTGAAGAGCATTTTCCTTTTAAGCAAGATGATAACATTCTCACTTCTACTCCATCTTATCCATCAAACACTTTATCACATACTTCTTCATTAAACACTCCAAACACTGTCCCTTTGGTCTCTTTTCCTGACCAATCTCTTCCAGATTTTTTTGTATCTCCCGGCACTACTGAATTCCCATATGGCATTCATGATTTTACCGAACAAACACATCCTGATTCCTCTGTTTCTACAGACTTTGTTGGTTTAAGACGTTCTACTCGTGTTTCACATACTCCTCAATGGCTCAATGATTATGTACATTCTGTACATCAAATTCCTTCCACATCCTCTGCCATGTTTCATTCAGATTCTGGTTCATCCTTTAAATCATCTACTCTTTATCCTTTATTCAATACCTCTACTTTTTCCACCTATCCAACTGATTATGTGACAGCTTTAGCTTGTGTGTTAACAACTAAAGAGCCTTATTGTTATTCACAAGCTGTTCAAGATACAAAGTGGGTGGAAGCAATGAACAATGAGATAGCTGCTCTTGAGAAAAATCACACTTGGGAATTGACATCTTTGCCTAATGGTAAAAAGGCTATTGGTTCCAAATGGGTTTACAAAATAAAATATCAAGCTGATGGTAGTGTAGAAAGATATAAAGCTAGATTAGTAACCAAGGGTTATACACAAATCGAAGGGGAAGACTATCATAGCACTTTTCTCCAGTTGCTAAGCTTTGTACTTTGCGCATTTTACTTGCTGTTGCAGCAATCAAAGGTTGGTCTCTTTTTCAAGTGGATATAAACAATGCTTTTTTACATGGATCTTTGGATGAGGAGATCTATATGTTACCACCTGAGGGATATTCTAAAGCGAAACCAGGTCAAGTGTGTCGATTATTAAAGTCATTATATGGGTTGAAACAAGCATCTAGACAATGGAATCTAGAGATGTCCAAATTCTTGATTGCTCAGGGTTTTCATCAATCTCGCAATGACTACTCCCTTTTCATTCGATCGGACTCAAGAGGTTTGGTTATCGCTTTGTTGTATGTTGATGATCTCCTTATCACAGGAGATAATTCTGATGACATTGCTGTTTTGAAGACTCGATTACATGCTGCTTATACAATCAAGGATCTTGGAGAGGCTCGATTTTATTTAGGCCTTGAAATTAACCGCACAGCTGATGGCATTCATTTGAGTCAGCACAAGTTCATCACTGACATTTTGTTTGATGCAGGTTTAAGTGGTGCACAACCTACTAAAACCACTTTTCCTTCTCATTTGAAACTTGATCAACATTCTGGGGAACTTTTATCTAATCCTAGTTTTTATCGACGTTTGGTTGGTCGGCTCTTATATCTCACTCTTACTCGTGTTGATATTTGCTTTGCTGTTCATAAACTTAGCCAATTCTTGGCACAGCCGCGTACTCCTCATTTGCAAGCTTT
Organism: Combretum micranthum; assembly: GCA_024138025.1. Classification (NCBI taxonomy): domain Eukaryota; kingdom Viridiplantae; phylum Streptophyta; class Magnoliopsida; order Myrtales; family Combretaceae; genus Combretum; species Combretum micranthum. The sequence continues at coordinate 1,545,272 of JAMXBD010000170.1, read as the reverse complement.
ATTTCATGTTTTGAAATACTTAAAAGGAAGTATTGGAAAGGGTATTTTCTATTCATCCCAATCCTCTTTATCTTTACTTGGCTACTCGGATGCAGATTGGGGATCTTGTCCTATAGATCGCAAATCTGTTAGTGGTTTTTGTGTCTTTCTTGGTTCATCCTTGATCTCTTGGAAATCAAAGAAACAGAGAACTGTTGCTACTTCATCAGCTGAAGCGGAGTATCGAAGCATGGCAGCACTCACTAAAGAACTTTTGTGGATTTCTTATGTGTTGAAGGATTTACAGCTTGATCTTTCTTTGCCTATTACCATGTGTGTATAATAAATCTGCACAACTCATTGCTGATCATCCTTGTTTACATAATAGAACCAAACACATAGAGGTGGATATTCATTTTGTGCGAGATTACATTGCGAAAGGTTTTTTGAAGACAGTTTATGTTCCTTCTAAGCTTCAACTTGCTGATCTTCTTACAAAATCTGTCACTGAATCTCAGTTGATATTTTTTTGTCACAAGATGGGTCTCTTAGAAGCTCCATCTTGAAGGGGGGATGTTAAACTATATATTATTTTATTTTGTACAGCTGGCATATTTTTACACGTGTATTTGATCTAAGTGTGAATAGATCTCCTCTGCTTTTAGTATATAACCCCTCTTGTAACAGAAAGTTGTTAAGAAGTTCTTTCAGAAATAATATCTTTTCCTTCAGTGCTCTGTTTTTACCTTTCTTCCACACGATCATGTCTTCCTTCTTTGCTGCTGTTCGTGGCTTCGATCATCAAGATTTGTTCAACATGTTTAACTTAATGTTGCATGGATAAGAGGGACTCCAGATTTGGTTTACGGAAATTATTTTTCCCTCTGCCTTTTTTTTTTTTTTTTACACGTTGAGGTATTTAGGGTTTAGGGCTTCCCGTTTAGGATTCGGATTTCTATGGCAAGGGCTTCGGTTTCCAAGTCTAAGGCTCTAGGTAAATAAGTCTAGCGATTTTAATACGTAATAATTTATTTATTTATTTATTTTTACTCTTTTTCCTTTTTGATGGAGTACGTATTCGTGAAGCCAAGCGAAGCTCGTTTTGCTCTTTTACTGTGACGCGGAGGGGCAAACTTTTAGGAAAGTCATTGAAAGAGGTGATGGCAAGAAAGATATCCACGTGAGGGAGAGGCAAGGAAAAGAAAGAAGAAAAATGAATTTGATCTCCTTTTATTAATATGTAAAGTGATGTGCTTGTGATTGCATAGAATGTTCGGTGGTAAGGAGAGAGGAGCAAAGTGGCCTTGTCTCACTAGTCTCTAGTCAATCTAACTTAATTTGGAAGTTATATGGTACAAAGTACCCTTGAAATGAGGCCCTCGATCAATTATATTTTATTATTATGCTTTTTTTTTTCTTTTTTTGGTGTGACTAGAGAAGTAACTATATGGATAAGTTGAGGACCTTGTGATTGGCTGAAATGTGGAAGAGAAATATAATTGATTTATAGGATTAATCACATTGTGTTATGACTAGAGGGATATCTAAAATGTTGGACACACACGTAATAGGTGGCACCATTCTTAAATGAATTTGAATCAAATTTAATTTGTTTTCTAAATTTTTAAACGAGGTTTTAGAGTTTCAACGAACTGATTTCACTTGGTACTGGGTCATTAGATGAGCAATATTTGAGTTCGTTTGGCTTCGTTTTACCGGATTTAATTTTGAGTGAACTTTTCTTTTAAACGTTTCATTATACTTATAAAAGATGTTATCATCTTTCATTATTCTTTAAGTTCGAATCACTATTGATTTATATCGAGCCCTCCTTTCGTATTTAGGATTTGGAGCTAATTTGGTAAGCTCAAAGATTGATCTTTGGGGTTTTCTCCAAATTTTGAATATAAATTTATTCTTATTATTTTAAATTAAAATTTATTATTTTCATTATTATTGTTATTTTGTATATATAAAGTTTAGATATATATATATATATTTTTTTTCTAACATTCAAGAGAAAAAGGTTGTTTAATAAATTGTAACATGTCATGAAAATAATATCACTCGACCAGGGCAATATTTTCTTATTTTTATTTATTATATACACACATATATATATATTTAGTGTAATTCCTCTAAGTTATGGAAACAGTTAGAATTGCTCCTTCTATTCTGCAATTGACGTCCAGGGAGATCAGTTAATGGTTCTATATGGTCATTGATTTCACCTGTTCATATTGGCATAGTTAGAAGTGGGGATTTTGTTGGTAGATAGATATTAGTTTCTTCTTAGTCCACGTGTCCTGTTTTTATTGGACTATTTTATATAGTTTGTTATTTATTGTTCCTGTATATACTCTTTTGTAACAAACTTTCCAAATATATACAAAAATCATTTTCATCATTTTGCTTCGTCTTCTTCATTCGTTTATGAACTTCCATTACTCAATAGACTTACAATCGTAGGAATGCTTCTTGTTCACATGGTATCAGAGCAAGGTTAGACATATTATTTTCGTTTCTAGTTTGGATTTCTTGTTTTCTGTTTGTTTTTTCTTCGACAATGAGTTTGATTGAACATATTAGTAATATGACAACTGGTGTTATTTCTAATGATTCGATGTACATTTCAAGTTCGGATAATCCAAATATGGCAATTAGTAATATCATTTTTGATGGATTGAATTACTTACCTTAGGCCTGATCTATTAAGATAGGGTTAGGCACGAAGATGAAACTAGGATTTGTGGATGGTAGTTTACTTAAACCAGATGCAGATTCTCTTGATTTTGTATGTTGGGAGAGAGCTGATTATATGGTTCAAATGTGGATATTGAACTCTATGTTGAAAGAAATTGCTCAGAATTATGTTTTTGCATCCTTTGCTTTTGATTTGTGGAATGAAGTGAGAGCAGTATGGACATAGCAATGGACTCTTGTTTTTCAAATTCAGTATGAAATTAGTAATTTGAAACAAATGAATCAATCCATTGTTGCTTATTACAATAAACTTAAAAAGTGTTGGGATAAGCTTCAAGTTTTGCATCATATCCTTCTTGTACTTGTGGAGTATTTAGTCATTGTAAGGGAAGAATTCAAAATTTTGAATCAAAGGCTAGGTTGATTCAGTTCCTTATGGGGTTAAATGAATTATGAAATGGTGAGCATATTCAGATCCTTTTCCTACTGTCAATAGAGCATATTATTTGCTTCAACAAGTAGAGAGGCAACATAGTATTACATCTAGTTTGACAATGGTTTTCGAAGCATCAGCTTATCAGTATAAATTAGTTCCTAATAATGTTGTTTCTACTAAGAATTTTGTTGATACACGAAAGGGAAAGAAGCTTTTTTGTCGACATTGCAAAGGTGAAGGTCATGCTATTGAGACTTGTTTCCAACTAGTTGGATACCCTGATTGATATAAAGGCCGTAGATTAGGAAGTTTCAGTCAAAGGGTAGGAAAATCATATCTGAATATGATTTACACCAAATCAGATTTGCATGAATTGTCAACACCATTTGATAATTTTTCTGCAGGTATTGCTCTTGGGACAAAGTTTAGTTCTATGAATCCTGATTTAGTTGAAGGATTATATGCTGAAGTGATGAAGTTAGTTCATGAAAGAGAGAATATTGGTGCTACTGTCGATTCTATCAACACCATTATTTTCACTAATAATGCCTTTAACTCTTTCAGTTTTAATTCTATGTGTAATGATGTTGGAATGTGGATAATTGATTTGGGAGCCACAGAGCATGTTACACCTTTCCTTTCTCTATTATTTGATACACACACCTTACCTTATCCTATTACCATTCGTTTACCCAATGGTTCCACAAAAATTGTTCAACTTTATGGATCTATTTTTCTTATAGCAAACTTAACTATACATAATGTTTTGTTTGTGCCTGAATTTTCCCATGTTGTCTGTCCATCGGTTACTTAAGGATAGCAAATTAATTACTTACATTGATCGTCTTTCTTGCCATTTTTAAGAACAAGTGAGTAAGGTTACCATCCTTCAAGGCGAAGAATCCAATGGACTTTACTTGTTTAGAACTGATGTAAATCATTCTTGTATTCAAAAAACTTCTTCTAGTCCTAAGCACATTGTTGTCAAAATTCTATTCACTCAAATTTCATGATGATACATATAAGATTTGGTCATCTGTCTATGTCCAAGATGAAACACTTGAATTTAGATTATGTTTCTCATGTTCATGATATAGATTGTAATGTTTGTGTTGAAGCGAAAATACATAGACTTCCTTTTCAACACTCTTCTTCTCGGTCACATGGAGCATTTGAATTGATTCATGTTAATGTTTAGGGACCATACTCTACAGTTGCTATGTTTGGTGATAGATATTTCCTTACTATTTTAGATGACTATAGTTGTTGTATTTAGGTTTATCTCATGAGATATAAGTCTCAAGCTGTGCAATTTCTGGATACATTCTTCAAGTTAGTCAAAAATCAATTTGATGTTACTCCTAAAGTTCGTAGAACTGATAATGGTAGAGAATTTTTGTCTTTATCATGTCAATCCTTACTCATTAATCTTGGTATCATTCATCAAAGGACTTGTCCTTACACTCCTCAACAAAATGGTCGGGTTGATAGAAAGCATAGACACATTGTTGAAACGGCTAGAGCTTTAAGACTTCAAGGTCATCTACCTAAAGTCTTTTGAGGTGAATGCATTCTTACATATGTCTATCTTATTAACCTCATGCCCATGCATTCTTTGAGTTGGAAGTCACCATATGAAGTTCTCTTTAATAAATTCCCGTCAAATGATCATTTGCAAGTCATTGGATATTTATGTTTTGATGTCAATCATTCTCCTACTATAGATAAGTTTGATTCTAAAGGGATACAATATGTTTTATCTTGGTTACTTCTTTGGAAAAGGGTTATAAACTCTATGACTTGGTTCATAAAAGGATCATTATTAGTCATGATGTCATTTTTCGTGAGTTTATTTTTCCTTTTGCTTCAGATTTCCATACTTCTTATCCTACTCCTTTGAATGAGTCTTATACACCTGGTCCAAACACTTATTCTAAACACCTTTCCCATCCTCTTCCCTGTTCTGATCTCTTAATAGAGGATATCACTCCGCCTTCACATGTTTCTGCTCCTACTTCTTTTTTTTTTTTCCTATTTCATCTACACATCACTCTGAACAACGAAGGTCATAGTAGATTCGACAGCTTCCTTAAATTGTTGAGTTCTTATATACACACTACATTAAACACATATGCTATTTCTAGTTCTTCTTCTTGCTCTTTACCTAACTCATCTTTTCCTTTGTTTCATGCTAATCATTTCACAACTTATCCTTCCAATTTTATTAAATCTATGGCTCTTGTATTCAATTCCCATGAACCAGTATCATATTCACAAGCATTTAAACATGATGAGTGGGTATTAGCTATGAACAAAAAACTTGAAGCTTTAGACAATAATGATACATGGGAGATTGTTGATTTACCTCCTGGTAAACGTCCAATTGGAAGTAAATGGATCTATAAAATAAAGTATAGACTAGATGGTTCTATTGACCGTTATAAGGTTCGTTTAGTTGCAAAAAGATATACATAAGTTAAAGGCATGGATTACCATGATACTTTTTCTTCGGTGGCTAAACTTAGCACTGTTCAGATTTTGTTAGCTATGGTTGCTTCTATTAATTGGCCTTTGCATCAACTTGATCTAAATAATGCTTTCCTTCATGGGTTTTTAGATGAAGAAATTTATATGAAGCACCCCTTAGTTATGTTCAAGCTAGTCCTTCTCAAGTTTATTGTCATGCCCCAATAGTACCCTAGTAGTAATATATATATTATGATACAGCCTGATAATCCAGACGATATCAAATACACATACCCATACCAGAACTACTTTGGAAAGTAACATGTGTTTTACAAAACAAGATCTTTTTGGTTGCGTGATAAGAAACGATGAAAGTAAATAAAATCACAATACCATAATTAAGTGCTACTGTCTGAATAATAACTATTACAAACCATAAAACTATCTAAGTTCTCAGATAATAAAATTGATGCACTAACACCAATTAATACATATAAATAAAGAAACTATTTTTCCCTGTTTCCAAAACTCTTCCAGCTTTAGAATCATACCGGCTCTAAGCTCCTAGAAGCCACCAACCAAGGCTTAAGTGTCATCCTGTAACGACTGTAGGAGTGTGAGCATAACCAACCAAACTTATCACAACAAGCAAGTTATTATCAATCATATGTAATGCATCAATCAAACACATGAACAATTACAAGTTTAGACAAATCGGAATCCAAACAGGATGGAGATTTATGCTCTCTCATCGGGGTTAAAGGAACCAATACCTGAATCACCTACCCAGGAGAAACTAAGTACATAGGAATCCATAATCCTCACAATTATTATCTCTTTATGTTAATAATGTTTTAAACACTTAGTTCCTGTTTTGTACCTTAGAAACTCCACTAAGTGTTAGCCATTTCACAACGATACCATGGGCGGCGTCCTTCGTTACCAGTTAGTTCCCATGGAACTGACAGAATAAGGTAAACTTGCGTAGAACTAATAGCCCATTGCCTAGAAAAACCAAGTATTACCAAAGAACCGAAATTCTAACACGTTGTAGGTAACCGTAAAAATATAATGCAGAATATGCAAGTCATGCTATGCATGCACCATTTTATTTATGAGTTCGAAAATTTTTAGTCCGGTTATAAGTGTTCAACTTCATTTAGACATTCAACATGCTTCACATACAATAATTTCACAATCCATTCATTATCACTTTTGATTAGAAATATTTATCAAGCAAGTAATTTCAAACAGCAAGCAAATCCCATAATCCCATACACATGAGAGTTCATTATTATTATCTTTGTATTTTAGTACAACTAAACTACAATCACAAACAATGTAACAAGTCTAAGTTACTCACCTGCTCATACTGATCAGTCGTGGTAATCAATCGGGAAATCTTCGACAGTATCGAAATTACCTATTAAGACGAAGTATTTATCAATAATATTCATAAATAGAAAATTAAATTCCTATGAGTGTCTAAGTGTCCTATGTCGGTATTTAGTATTATTCCTATGGTTTATAGTGATTTCTTAAAGTATTGATTCCTATAGGAAATGAATTTCTATTGTTTGATTCTTTTAAGTTTCTTTTGATTTGAGGATTATTTTAGAGAATTCCATTTAAACTTTCATTTATATCTTAGATTCCATCATAACTTATAGAAGTCTCGGTATGTATAATTTTCATAAATTTGTTCGTACACTTTTCTTGTAACGTAGGACTTCTAATCATGCTTGTAAAGCTTGTTTTATCAAGCTCTATGTTCATATAAGGTCTTAGAATCTTTAAACATGCATTTAAACTAGATTAGATGAAGTTTGAGTCTTGTTTTGTCCACTTTATCCTTAAATCCGAATTTACTATTACCATGATTATAAGACTTCTAAGTTGTTGTTTTTCTCTTCCAACAATATCTTAACATTTCTAACACCTCAATCATCTATCCACTTGAATTCATCCAAGGATTAACAACTTTTCCCAACCCCAAAACTTTCTTCCAATGCTCAATAATCCATCCTAAGGTCTATACATAAATTTAACAAGGATAGGTTGTAGTTTGGAACTTACCTTGGATTGGAATGGAAGGAGGTTGTTCAACTTCCTCTTAAAGCAAAATTAAACCTAGATCAAAGATTAGAGGATGAGTTTCTAACTAAACAACATTAACTACAATATAAGTTTACTAATGCAATCCAATTTTCTCACCTTGATAAGCTAGTTCCCTCCTCTTGAACCCTAGGATAACTTAAGACTTTTGGATTTGGTTTTGGTTGTTGTTGGTGAGCTTAGTGTGTAGGTAAGGTATGGAAGTAGGCTAGGGGTTTATGGTTGCTCACACAAGGTTCCAAAGCTTCTATGTTGAAGGTGGTAATGGAAAAAGGAAGGGAAAAAGTGCTGGACGCACTTGTGTTTGCAGCTGGGATTTTGGAGTGTTTTTGTGGGGTTTATGAGTTCAAATTTTGTCTAACTTAGGCTTATATACATATACTAGGACTAGACTAAGTTTTAGGGGCTAAGGAATAGGTTTTGGACTTGAAAAATGTCCACAAATGCAGCTGTAAATTTGCATACGATTTTGCATTTTGGATGACAATTTGACTTATGTTTTGACAGATTTTTTGTGGCTATCTTTGAGGGCTTTAATGGTGTTTGTTTGATAGCTAATTAATGCTATTTATGTGTGTAAAAATAAGAGATTAACTTGTGTAAAAATCGGGTCAAAATCTGTTGAAGTTTGAAGTGTGAAAGTTTGAAATTTCTGGAACAATTTATCTTGATTTTTGGACGAATTTTGGATCCAATTTTCTTATTAATTTTTGGTGTATGAAGTGTCCATTTGAAGACTCTTTATTGGTGTTTAATTGGTAAAAAAAAATCAACTCATTTAAGCCTAGGAATATTGCAAAAATCGGAGTTGAATTTAGAGAAGTGTGCTGCTGTATTTGTTGAATTTTTCTCCTCTATTGTAGCTTGTAACATCTCATTTTTGCTAAAATATTTGGGATGGTTATGGTTGTTTATCCAAGCTGAAATTCTCCTCATTTATTGTTGTTTACATGTGGAGTGTTTTGGTTGGTTAGTGGGTCAATTTTGTTTGAAGTTTAAGGCTCAATTTCAGATTAAACTAAGTCAAGAAAATCAGGCCTCTGCAGTAGGGGAGGTTCTTGCTGCTGTATCACGATTTTTCTAGCTAAGTTTGGAGCTGTAATCCTCTCCCATTTGGTCTGTAATTCTTGCACATTAATTGTGGGTTATAGGTATAGCTTTTGGGTTAGTTGGGGTATCCTTTTCGGGTTGAAATTCGTTCTAAAAATCGGATCAAAGTTGGGTCAAATGTCAGCTGGTTGCAACTGCTCTGTTTTGCTCCAAGGTGCTCTGTTTTCCAACTGCTCATGTGCGTGTGTGGATGGTTGATGCTTGATGGTGCTGCCTACTCCAGCTGCTCGTGTGTGTGGAAGACGTGCGGGGGAAAGTTGTTGGGCTAAGCGTGAAGATGAGGTTGCCTGCATGGAAATGAAGCTCGGTCATCCCTGCTGCAGTTGTTCGTGTGTGGACTCCTGTTGCTCGCTCGATGGGATGCTGCTATTAGCGCGTGGGAAGATCTGTCTCGCTCCTGAATTCATCAGCGCGCGCGTGAGGAAATTTAAGTTGCTCGATCATCATGCTGCTTGGTGGACGGCTGTTGCTCGCGCGCGTGAGCTCCTCAACTGATCAACGTCCAAACTTTAATTCATCCAGCGGTGTGAAAATCCGATTTTCCTCTTTTTTATATAAATATATATATTTAATAGTTACAAAAATATTTTTACTAAAAAAAAATTTAAATTATTCGCGTATATTTATACTCATTATATTTACGTTTTATCGAGTTAGAATTTACCTAAATTACTACAACACTTTAAATTATTTGTATTTTTAAATTTTTAGTTAAAACTTCACACGATTAAATATTTTTAATATTTTTAACTTACGTGATTAAATTTTCAAGTTCGATGAATGAAATTAGAACCAAGTCCTAATAAATTTAGAATTTCCTAACAATTAAAACAACGGGTTTGAAATTTTCTTTTTAGATCTAAATTAATAGTTATTATTCAGTATTAGTGTCTAGTTGTATTTGTAATCTATTGTTTTATACCGATAAGCTCTATAAATAAACTGTATCTTATCGGTTTCGAAATTTTAATGCTATTTCTAGTTATATCTTGAATTATCAGTTCAAGATACGAAATCTCGTTTTTGGTATCTATTAAGGTCGAGAGAATTTTTATTCGGGTTTTTCAAACTAGGAATGAGTTTATTACAACTCATAGGTCTATTCTAGGATTTTTAGCGGATCCTAAATTTACTGTCTAATTTACGTTTTCTATTTTACTACTGTATACTATTGTGAAAATTTCCAGGGTTTACATTTGTCGCTTAAAGCGATCTCTTTATGGGCTAAAATAAGCTTCACACCAATGGAATAAAGAGATTTCTAAATTTTTGGTTGATAAAGGTTTTCAATAGTCTTCTAGTGATCATTCACTCTTTACTAGATATAATTCAGATGGTTTTTTTGTTGTCTTGCTCTATGTTGTTGACATGCTTTCAACAGGGACAAATGAAATTGCAATTACTCTTTTGAATCTTAGTTGGATCAATCTTTCACTATCAAAGATCTTGGGCTTGCACGGTTTTTCTTGGGTTTAGAAATCTGTCCTGTTTCTACTGGAATTATGGTACATCGTGGAATTCCATTACTGATTTGTTGATTGAAACTAGGTTAATAGGTTGTAAACCTGTTTCTTTACCTTTGCCTACTGCAATTTTGTCCTGAGATGAAGGTTCCCTTTTAGAGGATCCTTCAGTTAATCGGAGGATTGTTGGCCGTGTTCTTTATTTGTCTCTTACACGTGTTGATATTGCATTTGCTATTACCAAACTTAGTCAGTTTTTGTCAGAACCACAAATTCCACATTATCAAGCTACTATTTACTTGTTGAAGTATCTCAAGGGTTCCATACATTTGGGTTTGTTTTTTCCTCATTCAAACTCTTTAATTATTCAGGCATTTTCTGATTTGGATTTGGCATCCTTCACCTTTGACAAAAAATCCTTAACAGGTTTTTGCATCTTCCTTGGTGATTCCCTTATTACTTAGAAATCCAAGAAACAACCCACAGTCAGTACATCTCCAACTGAAGCCGAATATCAAAGTGTTGCCATTGTTTCTAAGGAACTATTGTGGACTTCATATATTTTACGAGATCTTCGAGTGCCTTACTCTTTTCCTCTCTCTATTTCAGGTGACAGCAAGTCTACTATTCAAATTGCTCGGAATCCTTGCTTGCATAGTCGCACCAAACACATTGATATTGATGTTGTCACGGCTCTAAATGAGGGCCTAACAGGATTTATTTAAAGCTATCATATCACGTGTGCACCCGTAACATGAGAGCCGTCTTATATGTCAGAATGTACAAGACTCTATCTATTTATAAAAGTTTATCATACAAATGATATAATATATTACAGTATTTCAACTATGGAATCTGATTTTCCAATTTCCACCAAGATCGCAGAGAATCGGTATCCCCCACCAAATAGTGAAATTGGGTTTCAAACTACAACTTACAAAATTCAAAATTTTATCTAATTTACATTCTAAGTTTCCATATCCTATATCTCTATCTTCAATAGAGTTTGTTGGAGAAGCTCTCTTCACACATTCCTAACCCAATCCCAACTAGTAATAAACCTACACAAAAACTATAGGGGGGTGAGCGAACCACGGGCTCAGTGAGTTCATTCCTCACTACTACCAGTCACACAAGTTATCAAACATTAATTATACACTCATGCAAATCTATCTACACACAATATGAATGCATACGTGATGAATGCAAGCAACACATCTATGAGGGTCCGGAACCATAGACGATGTAGATTTACCTGTCTACACTTCAGTTGTCTCTCCTATACTTACCCGCATGGGACACCTCGCCTTATCCGTACGAGGCTGCCTAGTGGTTGCATCCATCCAGACTCACCCAATGCTTAACCGCTATTGGTAACAACAAATATTCCCCAACGTGTTCATGTGATTTACGTTGGTTAATATTTAAATATATATAATGCCAATTTAATGGCCATTCTTACAATCCATCACCAATCTATGGTGAATCGCACAAGTAGACCTCGACTCGGGTAACATCTACTGCCAATACGAACCATCACCTATTAAAGGTGAATCCGGTGGATAGACCCCAACTCAGGTAACATCTATCGCCAAGTGACCAGTGGACCCAAATTCAGGCCACATCCACTGTCACAACAATACTCGGAAATGTCCCATGTTTATCTCATAAACTCTTTTAGCACAAATTCTTCTTTTTTAAAGGATATAAAAACAACCTGGAATATTCCAAGTCGGATTTCTTTAAAATACATTTCGAAATACTTTTGATTTCAAAATTGGGACATTTCCTACAAGGCGTTCAAGCACATGCGACGAGTATATCCAATTAGTTTAGTCGAATTATTATCTTTATCCATTTATTCAGGTGATCATGCGGATGATAACACTCACATCAATCAGTCATTTCATACAAGCAATACAATCAACATAACAGCAAACAGTAGCAATCACAAGCAAATAGTAGATCATCAGAATTCCCTCACCTATGGTCCTCTCTAAACTGTTGTATAAGCTACTGGAAGTCCGAGATTGGATCTTTTCCTATGAAAGGAAATAACAGAGATTTATTATTGGATTATTTTTGTAAGAGAAGTCTTCTTATAATTTAAAGGTGTTGATCTCTATCGTCGTATATTAAACTAAATCTGTCATATTAATCACTGTATCGTTAAATAATTTAATTGAATCCTTATAGGTGCCTAGTTATTCTGTATCGGTATTTGATACCGTTTTTATTAAAGTTTTAATTTTTATAGTAAATAATATTTGTTTGTATTTTGTTTCTCTTGATATCTATATTATTAATTAAGGAGTTTGTCTTTCTTTAAGTCCTACTGTATTTAGTTAGAGAGTTTTATTTATTCATTAATTATTTGCCTGTCAACCTTATCTATCTCTTAAATTAGTATTTTTATTTATTTAAGAGTATGTTCTAGTGTCTATACCTTTCAAAAGTTATAAAAATAGTATGTAGATGTATCAAATTTCTATTATACTTAAATTTTTATTGCAAAACAAGCTAAGTTTAGTACTACAATATAATTAGTAATATTAGTTTTGAAACGTTAATATCAGTATTAGTAATAATACAAGTATAATAATAGCAACTATCTTCATACTATTAGTAAATAATAACAGTAGTGACAAAAATAATAATAGAATTATTGTTAATATAAATATAATGACCTTAATGTAAAAAATAACAGTATTGATAATTCTAATGAAAATATCAATAATACAGAATACTATAAACAGTGGTAATAGTAATGGTAATAATCATAACTATATTAATAGAAATAATAATAGCATTTATGTTGGTTGAAAACTGAATGAACTTTTATTTGCGATTTCTTATTTGTTTTAAATTCGATTTCGTTGTATAAATAGTTGATTTGATAGTACTTGTAAACCCCGGGAATTTTTCACTTTAGTACCCGACTTCATAATAGATTATATAAACTAGATAATAGATTTAGATTCTGAGTGAAGTCTAATAATAGGTTAATATTTAGATTTTTGGATGAATGAAAGACTTACGAATCGAATAAAGAGATTCTTTAACCCTAGTTAATACCGAAAACGAAATCTTGTGTCTTCAATAACTAATTCAAGATATGATATAATATCTAGACCCGAAACTTAGTATACAAATAGATCTAAATAGAAAATGAGAATATAAAGATTAAATGATTGTTTTTTATCCCGATAATGATTCAAGACTAGAATAACGAGTAGTAACGAGTTTATATTTAGACTTAAACCCTAATGTTGAGATTCCCAGTTAAACTTAAAAGCTACTAATAAGAATTTATGTTTAGTATCAAAACTAAAGATATAAATATAGTTTAGTTTCTGTATTTAGCTTAATTTTACATAAATGATTATTTATGCTCTTAACTAGAAAACGATGATCCAAAAATGAACTGTCAAGATTTTAAATATACAACGAAAATATAAACTGACAAATAACTCAAAATCTAAACTTCAAATAAATAATCGGATCACGCTATTGTTCTAAACCGAGTTTTCTTAAGCTATCGGAGCCTGAAGCAAAAACTGACCCAATGAGCTTAAGATATCCAAATCGCGGGAGATAAAAATATACGAATAATTAACTACGTATATTTACAACCTCAATTTGTATTATTTGAAAATCTAAGTGTTCCATATAACTCTATACACATATTTTTGTACAAAAACTTCTAAATATTAGTCGACATATACCCGTACAACCTGTATAATTAATTCAAAATCTAATTAAATAAATAAACTAATGTATATATGCATGTTTCTCGGCTGCGTTCGGTGCAATTTGAGGAGAGGGAGAAAGAAGCCGGTTTTTGCTCAATAATCAATCCAAAATTGTCAACAAAGACAACTAAAAATCAACTGCTGACAACTCATATCCACATTTATTAGCTTGAAAATAACAGCAGATGAGAACAAATTCATAGGAGAAACGAAGGAGGAAGCAGTTGCAGCCTTCTTCTTCTTCTTCTTATATATATAAGCTTTAGAAGCTCATTAAGAGAGTACAAACAAACTCCATAATTCCTCAGCGCTCCCAGCACGAAAATACTCCCAAATATTAACCAAATCAAACTAGAAACGAAAAACAAACAGATTATAAACCATAAACTCGGATTAAAGGAAATACAAGGCTAAAAACCCTCAAAAACGAGCTCAAAGGTAAGTGGACTTGGTTTAAAGGATTTTCGTTCGAAGATATGATTTGTAACTGACTTAAAATCATCTTAGGAATATATTAAAAACAAACACAAGCATCGGATTGCACTCAAAGAGCTCCAACAAGGTAAAATTTCAAAACCCCAGCCTTATGTTTCAAAGAATCGAAATCTATGTGTTTATGTGTTTAAACGTGTTAAAAGTTGTTATATACCCTTATATATGATGTATAAACTCTTAGAAGTAGTTTAAGTAAGTTTCTAACGAGTAAAAATCAAAAAAAAAAAAATCGAACCGAGGAGAAAGATGATGAACAGTGCAACGCTGCCTCAAGGCCGGCAGTGTAAACGATGTACGCCGGCGGCTTGCATGTATAGGCCGGCGGCTTACAGGCGGCTTACACTCAAACAGAGGCTACGTAAAATAATTTTCACGTAAAATATCAACGTAAGCTGGCTACCTGGAGATCTACGCCGGCGGTATAGGGCCAGCGTACGTTGTAAGCTGGCAGCCTTCAACACCGGTGCTTTTCATATGAAATTTTTCTCTTCAAAATGATTTTACACCGGCACCTGGGGATTTAGGCCAGCGGCCTTGAGCCGGCTTACAGCTAAAATTTTCCCAACGAAAGCTTTTCTGACCTAAACCGAATTTAATATATATATAATAATATATCTACTAAGTATGTATATGTGTTTGTTATGTAAATATATATGTTTAATACAAGTATTTAAGTCTATTTAGAAGTAATATCTATTAACTTTTGAAACCCTAGAACTAAGAAAATATTTAGAGTATGTTAGTCTAATATTTGTTTTAGCAAGATAAAATATATATAAGAATGGAAATTGAAATAAGCTAATTTCTTGAGCAATGTGACTTCTAAAAATAACCAAACAATTATGTAAGATTAAATAGAAAAAACAAGACAATACTAAGTGTTAATATCGAGTCGAGGACACAAGGCACATGTAGGAATTTAGCTAGATGATATTGATGAATATTTTGTTTTAAATAGGTGAATTTGACTCATTAGAAGATCTACCAGTGGACTACTACGACTGAGTCGGTATGAGCAGGTGAGTAATTCAGTCATATTGTGCTGTTTGTGGTTGTAAATAGTTGAATATGTAATGCAAGATAAACAAATGAGTGTTTGTTGAAAGTATGATACGATCTGATTGTATGATTGCTAAAATATCTTTATACAAGCGATAACGCAGTGGTGGGTGTTGTGTAGTAGTATATTAATGATTGTGTGTAATGTATGGTCACCCCGAATTTGATTAAGAATTATGGACTTAACCAAATAATATGGACATGCATTGCACGAACTGCATTATTGCATATATGGTTGTGACAGCCTGCTACGTATTAATATTTCGGATCTCTGTTTTTGCTTGGTTGATCCAATGTGTGAGTCTTCCAAGGTTCTCTTTGGTTTGGCGGTCCTATGAGGAACTAAAAGGCACCGAAGAACGTCGCCCGTAGAATCGCTTTGAAATGATTAATACTTAGGGAGTTTCTAAGGGGATTGCAGGAGATGGTTTGTGGAAGCCACTATATTCAAAGTGATAACATTAAAACGAGAAAATCGTTGATTCTCCTGTGTACTTAGTCTCTCCTGGGCAGGTGGGTCATTGAGTTTTTGTTCTTCAACCCATTGAAAAGAGGGCGTAAATCTTTTTCCTGTTTGGATTCTAGATCATCCAAACTTGTATCTGTGCATATGGTTGAGTGATTGCATTGCATATGATTTGTTAATAATTTGTGTGATGTATGGTATGTCTGGTTATTCACTGAGCTGTGGTTTCGCTCATACTCCTACAGTCTTTTCAGGTTCACATTACATCCCTGGTTAGTTACATCCAGGAATATGGCTCCGGTAAGGGCTTTGAAGCTAGAAGTCTACAGATCTATTTTAGTTGGTGGTTATGTACTATTAGAGTAGATTATGTAGTTGTATACTTCAACAGAAATATATGGATTGTAATAGTTTGTAATGATTATTCACTAAATCATTTCTCTCATATATTTGTTATTTCTTATCAAGCAACTTAAAAGATCCTGTTGTTTTAAAAACCTGTCATTCTCTGAAGGTAATCTAGTGATAATATTCAAGTGTAACTTGTTTATTACTACTAGGGTACCCTCGGGGTGTGACAGTACTTGAAGAGTACTTTATAGTAGTGGAATTATTTTCAAGAAAAGAAACTTGTACAATTTTTAAATTTATGAAACACATGCATAGAGTTCAAGTGAATCCTAATAATTGTAGTCAAAATTTGTTTTGATCATATCTAACTCATTTCTAATCCGTTTTCGATGAATAAATAGTCGTTTTCATGGTATTTTCCGAGTACAGTCCATTAGTGGTCTTAGTTTTATCAAACAAAGTCATTAAGGGGGCGAAAAATACAAGAACAGTTCGCTATTCTCGTGTAGATCTAATAACAGTGTTTCGATTTTTGTTTTCGCAATATCTAATTCGTTTCTTATCCGTTTTTAATAAATAAATAGTCAATTTCATAGGATTTTTCGTGTTCTTTCCATTGGTGGGGTCGTTTTTGGCTTTAAACAAACATATCAATACAGTCTATTCATTCTTTCCAGCGGTCTACATGAGTTATTCAAAGTTCAATTTTGCTTGTTGTAGTTTAGGTATGGTTTTGGTTTTTCTTTTATTGGATTTGAATTTCTATACTTAAAAATCATCAAGTTGTTATATTTATTTATTAAATAGTCTAAATATCATCAATATAATACTAACTTAATTTTGGTAATTTCTAAGACAAATTTCTAAAGAGCAAACATATTGAATATTTGAAATTGATATGATTCTTACCTTTGTTAGACACTGGATGGGGTCTAGTTCCTCCTTCTCGGTGAAAGTAGTGATCTAAAGAGCATAGTAGAAAGATGAGTAACTAACCAAAATTAATCTAACTAAACTAGTATATGTATGTACATAATCTTACCTTTTAGATTTAAACTCGAATTTATGATTTACCAAAGGCTATTTATCTTGATTTTTGGTGTTGTTTGAAAGATGAAATGAATAGGTTTGAATGTGGTTGATGCTTGAATGGATTGTAGGATGTAAGACAAGAGTTATATTTGCTTTAGAGCTCCTTAGAGGATGCCTAAGTGAAGGAATTGATGAATGAAAGTGGCTGCTCGTTTTTCCTTTAGTAGCTAAGGTTTCAACTAGTTTTTGTAGAGATTTTGAGCTAATTTAGTATCTAACTTAAGACTTTATATATGTACTAAGGTTAGTTTAAGTTTAGGAGGCTAAGGAGGGTGTTTTGGTCTTGACAAATGCAAATTTGCTGTTGTTTTCTCGGGTGGAATTTCATGCGAATTTGAGGGAGATTTTTGATGAATTTGTATGGAATTTGTGGCTAATTTCAAGAGGCATTAATTGTGTTTGTTTGGTAGTTAATTAAGGTTATTTATGTGTGTAAAATAGGGGCTTGAGTTGTACAATATGGTGTCAAAAATCGGATCGATATAAGGTTGAAATTGGAAATCTACTGCAGTTTTCTTGGTTGTATTCCTTCTGTTGCAGCTGCTGTCTAGTGAATCTCTAGGACATTTAGATGTGTTTGACTTTTATTTGGGTTGGATTTCTTCTTCATTTAATGTTGGTTTTATGTGAAGTGTTGTGATTGGGTTAAATGTCATTTTCATGTTGAATTTTTGTGTTCAAATTCGGGTAAATATGTTGAATGTGGATGCTGCAGTTTTATTTGAATTCTCCTACTGCAGCTGTTAGTTTGAAATTTTCTAGGCAAATTTGGAGTTGTTTGGGTTGCATAATTGAGTTGGAATTCTTAGCATTAAATATTGATCTGATGTGGATTGTTTTAATTGGATTTTATGTCATTTTCGTGTTGAATATTGGAGCTCAAAATTCGGATCAAGGTTGGACATGAAGGTTGAATTTCTCCTCTGCTGTTGCCTCTGTCCATGGGTGCTATGTTTTCAACCAAGTGTTGTCGTGTGTGTGTAAAGTGTGGTGTTTGTTCGTGTGTTGTACGTGGAGAATTTGGTGACCGATTCCTGTCTCCAGTTGTAGAATTCTGATGGTGCGTGGAGAAGGAGCTACAACACGTGGAATTGCAGCGGCCCTCAATTCCAGGCGTGAAGCCCTCTGTCTTGCGTGTGGAGATAAGAACTTCTGCTGCATGTGAGGGAGATGAGCTGCTGCTGTTGCTCGGTTGCTGATGCTGCCTGCGTGGAGTTCTCCGCTGTCTACTGCTACTTGCTCGGAATTCCTGTTGCTCGCTCAAAGTTGTGCTGCGTGTTGGATTTTGTTGGACGCATGGGAGTTCCTGCTGCTCGGTTGGTCATCCATGCTGTTCACGCGCGTGGATTGAGCTTCACTCGGTTGCCTCTTCTGCTGATCACGCTCCAAATACTCCATTTGTACAACGGTTGAAAACATTCGATGTTCTCTTTTATATATATTATATCATGTATATTTAATAGTTATTATCTAAAATAATTTTATATAAAAATAAATTATTCGCGTATAACTATATTCGTTATATTTACGTTTTATCGAGATAATATTATTTAAGTTACTACAATTTTTTTTTTTTATATTTGTATTTTCAAATTTTTAGTTAAAACTTAACACGATTAATTATTTTTAGTATTTTTAACTTACATGATTAAATTTTCAAGTTTGACGAATTAAATTAGGAACCAAGTCCTAATAAAGTTAGAATTTCCTAACAATTAAAACAGTCGGTTTGAAATTTTAGTTTTAGATCTAGATTAATATTTATTGATTGGTATTGGTATATATTATGTATTTATAATTTTAATAATTCATTTTTAAATTATTGTTTTATACCGATGAGTATCGTTATTGTGATTAAGGTTAACTATGATTTCTTGTCGGGCTATTGATCAATTATCGTGTTTTACTGTATAGGAGTTATTAACATATTTTTGCTACTTAATATTGTTAGTAGATTTTGAACACTATTATTTCATTATTTAACAAGGGTATGATTTGTTTCCTAAGTATTGAATTTAAGGAAAAAGAATTTAGTAATTTATATTAACGATTGGTTTATCGTCGTATTTTTTTTTATTATTATTTGAGATCATAAAAATTACAGTTTTGTATTTCAAAATATTTTTATTGGTAACGATTCTAATCTTTCTAACTATAATCAAATTCATTCTTTGACATTTTTAAACCGAGAAAAATTTGGAGTGATTTTTATTATTTGTTCCAAATATTCTAAATAATTCTATATTACATTTTTAGTATTTTGTTAAAATTAGATTACGTAAAATTTGGGGGATTACATATGTCTATTTCGTGACTTGGTTGCTCGTGGATTTTTTTCGTTACACTACATCACCTCTACTGATCAACTTGTAGATTTATTCACCAAGATTCCTTCTTCTGCTGTTTTTTCACATTTGATTTCCAAGTTGGGCCTATGTATGGCTCTAACTTAAGGGGGGGATGTTGGTATATAGATATTAGTTTCTCCTTAGTCCACATGTCCTATTCTTATTGGACTATTTTGTATAGTTTGTTATTTATTGTTCCTATATTATTCTTCTGTAAAAAACTTTCCAAATATATACAAAAATCATTTTCATCATTTTACTTCGTCTTCTTCATTCGTTTCTGAACTTTCATTACCCAACAGACTTACAATCGTAGGAATGCTTCTTGTTCACATATTTCAGAGCTCAGAATATTTGTTTATAATCTCGAAAGAACTTAATGGAATTTATTGAGAGTTAAATTGCCTCTAACTTTTTTTTCCTCTTAATTTTACAAATTTAGATGTCATTTTCTTTTTCAAGATTTTTTTTTTATATCATACTCAACAATTCAGATTATTAAAATATTCCATATTCCATCTTTCTACATTAATAGCTTTATATATTTATGTTCTATCTTAATCAAATTCCATGGATTAGAGACATGTCAAAATTATTAAGAAGGAAAAGTTGGATGGTGTAAATGCTTTCTCCTAGGCGTGTTGTTGGAATATACATGTATATATAATATCAGTTACTAACTTACTACATGCATTAATATATATTTATATATAATATATTGAATATATATGTGTATATACTTATTTCTATTAATGTTGTTTGGTGAGCAATATAAGTTATCTTAAGAATTTAAATTATTTTGAATTTAAGTTAAAGTTTGGTTATTATTTAACTATGTTAGGCACAACTTATAGCATGGTTTGTTTTCACACCTAAGAGCCTTTTGTTCCAACAATCAAGGACATGGATTTAGTTTTTTGACTTTCTTTATACGTCCTAAAGTTTCCATGAGTTAGTTATATAGTTAGACGTTTTATTTGATATTTGTATTGTCACGACTCTAAATGGGGGCCTAACAGGATTTATCTAAAGCTATCATATCACGTGTGCACCCGTAACATGAGAGCCGTCTTGTATGTCAGAGTATACAAGACTCTATTTATTTATAAATATTTATCATACAAATAATATAATATATTACAGTATTTCAACTATGGAATCCTTTTTTCCAATTTCCACCAAGATCGCAGAGAATCGGTATCCCCCACCAAATAGTGAAATTGGGTTTCCAAACTACAACATACAAAATTCAAAATTCATCTAATTTACATACTATGTTTCAATATCCTACATCTCTATCTTCAATAAAGTTTGTTGGAGAAGCTCTCTTCACACATTCCTAGCCCAATCCCAGCTAGTAGTAATCCTGCACAAAGAAACTGTTGGGGGGTGAGCGAACCACGGGCTCAGTGAGTTCATTCCTCACTACTACCGGTCACGCAAGTTATCAAACATTAATTATACACTCATGCAAATCTATCTATACGCAATATGAATGCATACGTGATGAATGCAAGCAACACATCTATGGGGGTCCGGAACCATAGACGATGTAGATTTACCTGTCTACACTTCAGTTATCTCCCACACTTACTCGCATGGGACACCTCGCCTTAACCGTACGAGGCTGCCTGGTGGTTTCGTCCATCCAGACTCACCCAATGCTTAACCGCCATTGGTAACAACAAATATTCCCCAACGTGTTCACGTGATTTACGTTGGTTCTATTTAAATATATATAATGCCAATTTAATGGTCATTCTTACAATCCATCACCAATCTATGGTGAATCGCACAAGTAGACCCCGACTCGGGTAACATCTACTGCCAAAAAGAACCATCACCTATAAAGGTGAATCGGCGGATAGACCCAAATTCAGGTAACATCTATCGCCAAGTGACCAGTGGACCCAAATTCAGGCCACATCCACTGTCACAACAATACTCGGAAATGTCCCATGTTTATCTCATAAACTCTTTTAGTATAAATTCTTCCTTTCCAAAGGATATAAAAATAACTGGAATATTCCAAGTCGGATTTCTTTAAAATACATTTCAAAATACTTTTGTTTTCAAAATTGGGACATTTCCTACAAGGGGATCAAGCACATGCGACGAGTATATCCAATTAGTTTAGTCGAATAATTATCTTTATCCATTTATGCAGGTGATCATGCGGATGATAACTCTCATATCAATCAGTCATTCCATACAGCAATACAATCAACATAACAGCAAGCAGTAGCAATCACAAGCAAATAGTAGATCATCAGAATTCCCTCACCTGTGGTCCTCGCTAAGCTACTGGCAGTCCGGAATTGATCTATTTTCCTATGAAAGGAAATAACAGAGATTTATTATTGGATTATTTCTGTAAGAGAAGTCTTCCTATAATTTAAAGGTGTTGATCTCTATCGTCGGATATTAAATTAAGTCTGTCATATTAATTACTGTATTGTTAAATAATTTAGTTGAATTCTTATAGGTGCCTAACTTCTGTATCGGTATTTGGTATAGTTTTTATTAATTGCTATCTATATTTTTATTTAAGAGGTTTGTCTTTTCTTAAGTTCTACTGCTTTTAATAGAAGATTTTTTTTTATTAATTCTTTGCCCGTCAACCTTATCTGTCTCTCAAATTGGTATTTTTATTTATTTAAGGGTATGTTTTAATATCTATATCTTTCAAAATTATAAAAATCGTATGTAGATATATCAAATTTCTATTATATCTCAGTTTTATTTTTGTTGTAAAACAAGCTAAGTGTAATACTATAATATTATTAGTAATATTAGTATTGAAAAATCAATATCGGTATTAGTATTAAATACAAGTATAATAATAACAACAATTTTTAGATAACTAGTAATTAATACCATAAGTGACAAAAGTAGAATTGATGATAGTATAATTATAGTGACTTTTAATGTAAAATAACAATATTGATAACTCCAATGAAAATATTAATAATACGGAATACTATAAACAGTAGTAATAATAATAGTAATAATCATAACTATATTAATAGAAATAACAGTAACATTGATATAAGTTTAAAAGAGAAACTGAGTGAATTTCTATTTGTGATTTCTTATTCGTTTTAAATCCGATTTCGTTGTATAAATAGTTGATTTGGTAGTACTCGAAGAGTACTTTTGTAGTAGTGGAATTATTTTTAAGGAAAGACATTTGTACAATTTTTAAATTTATGCAATACATGCATAAACTTCAAGTAAATTTTAACAATTGTAGTCAAAACTTGTTTTGATCATATCTAACTCATTTCTAATCCGTTTTTGACGAATAAATAGTCGTTTTCATGGTATTTTCCGAGGACAATCCATTAGTGGTGTTATTTTTATCAAACAAAGTCATTAAGGGAACGAAAAAGGCAAGAACAACCCGTGCTGTTCGTAAAAAATCTGGCAGCAGTGTTTTCATTTTTGTTTTTGTAATATCTAATTCGTTTCTTATCCGTTTTTAACAAATAAGTAGTCGATTTCATAGGATTTTTCGTGTTATTTCCATTGGTGAGGTCGTTTTTGGCTTACAACAACCACATCAATACAGTTTATTCATTCTTCCCAACGGTCTACATGAGTTATTTGAAGTTTAATTTGGCTTGTTGTGATTTAAGTGTAGTTTTGGTCCTACCTTTCTAAGATTTGAACTTCTACACTTATAAATCTTCAAGTTGATGTGTTTATATACCAAATAGTCTAGATAGCATAAATATATTATTAGACTAATCTTGATAAATTTGTAAGACAAATTCCTACAAATCAACATAACGAATATTTGAACTCAACGTAATTCTTACCTTGATTGGGTCATAGAATGATTTTAGCTCCTCCTTCTTAATGAAATTAATGATCTAAAGAGAAATGTTAGAAAGTGAGTAACTTAGGAAAAACTAATCTAGCTAAACTAACATATATATCTATTTGATTTTCTTACCTTGTTGAGTCTAAATTCCAACTTGAATCTATGGTAAACCAAGGCCATTCAACTTGGTTTTTGACGTTGTTGAAAGAAGGGATTTGGTATTTTTGGATGTGGTTGATGCTTTGATAGGTTATATGAAGTAGGGTAAAGTTTATATTTGTTTTAGAACTCCTCAAAGGTTGTCTAGGTGGATGAATATGCAAGGTGAAGAAGGCTGGTTGCACTTTCCTTTGTAGCTATATTTTTAGAGTGAATTTGTGAGAGTTGAGAGCTAAATTTGTAACTAACTCAAGCCTATATATATGTACTAATGTTAGGTTAGAGTTAGGACAGAAAAGAGAGTGTTTTGGACTTAGGAAAATGCAAATTCCAGTTGTTGTTCTCGGGTAGAAATTTCATGCGATTTTGAGGAAGATTTTGGGTGAATTTGTATTGAATTTGTGGCTGATTTCTAGGAGCTTTAATTGTGTTTGTTTGCTAGTTAATTAAGGTTACTTATGTGTGGAAAATAGGGGATTCATTTGTAAGAAAATTGGGTCAAAAATCGGATCAAATCTATGGTTGAAATTGGAATTCTGCTGTAGTTTTCTTGGTTGTATTCCTCTTGCTGCAGCTGCTGTTTGATGACTTTTCTAGGCCAATTGGATCTATTTTAGTTGCATTTTTGAGTTGAAATTCTTAGCATTAAATGTTGATTACAGGTGGAGTGATTGTATTGGGTTATATGTCATCTTCATGTTGAATTTTTGAGTTCAAAGTTAGATCGAAGTTGGACTTGAAGCAGCTGTAATTCCCCTGCAGCCGATAATTCCATTGTTTATGTGTGAAAATTAGGTCCGTGCGTGAGGAATTTCTTCAGCGTGAAGCCCAGCTGTTCGTGCATCCCATTTCCACGTGAATTGTCTTCTCTGATTTCCCATTTGTCGTGATTTGCGTCAGCTTCCAGTATGTTTGAATTCCACGCGAAGGCCTGCAGCAGCTCTAGGCATGAAGACTTTGTACGCAACGTAATTTCCAACTTGAAGGCTCTGTTTCCCAACCATATATGCTCTGTTCAGCGTGAGGACATTTCCCCTGCAGCAGCCGCTTGCTTGTGTGCCATGTGTGGAGAAGAGTATGCAGCATCTATTCGTAGCATCCAATTGCAGCACGTGGGAGAGGAACTCGGTGCTTCTGTTGCTTCCTAGTGCTGCGCGTGGGGGACTTTGTTCGATCTGCTGCTTGCTTACTGTGCGTGGAGAAGGCTACTCTGCTCGTGAAATTCGGATGCTGCAGTGTGAAGAAAATTGGCTGTCCTGTGCGTGGAAGAATTCAACCAATTCCTCCTCTGTTCACGTGGTCTTCTCCAATTGTGCCGTGGAAGCTTTTCCCATCTGTTCTGTACGTGGGAAATGCAGCAAAAAGGCTTTCAATTTTTGCTGCTTGTGGGGACCTCCAATCCTTGTTTGAAAAATTTGCAGCCGAGAAATTCTACTGCACCGTGGAACTCTGCTTCTACCAATTGTGAAGGCTCTTTTGTTCCACGTGAATCCAATTTCAATTCCGGTTTCTTTTTTTTATAATTAATTATTTATTAGTTATTAACTAAAATATTTTTACTAATATTAATTATAAACGTATATCTATAATTGCTACGTATGAGTTTAATCTAGATAAAATTATCTAAGTCACTACAAAAACTCTAGATTATTATATTTCCAAATTTTTAGTTTAAAGTTTGCACGATTAATTATTTTTTTAGTATCTTAACTTATGTGATTAAATTTTTCAAGTTCAATAAATCGAATTAAGAACGAGTCTTAACGAATTCAGAACTTCCTAACAAATATAGCAGCAGTTTTGAAATTTTTATTTTAGATCTAGATTCTTGGATATCAATCTATTTTTAATCTTGTCGTATCCTTTGTAATTCTAATAATTTATCTTTAGTCTATATTTTTATAACTTGTAAGTTCCCAAATTAACCGTCTTGTTATTGTGACTTAAATTTAAGGTTAATTGTGATTTCTTATTGAACTGTTGATCATTTTTCCAAATATTATCTTTTACTGTATAGGGGTTATTTCTACTAATTTGTTAATAACAACATATTTTATCTAAGCTAATTAATATTGTCATCATGTTAAAAATAGTTTGAACACTATTGTTTCATTATTTGACAAGCGTAGGATTTATTTTCTAAGTATTGAACTTAAGGAAAGAGAATTCAGTAACTTTATATTAACGATTACTTTATCGTTGTTTTATATTATTTGATACCATAGAAGTTCAGTTTGTATTTTCAAAATTTTTATTGGTAACGATTTTAATCTTTCTAACTATAATTAAATTCATTTACACTTTAACATTTTTTAAATCGAAAAAAAAAAATTTGGAGTGATTTTTACTACTTGTTTCAATTATTCTAAATAGTCAAATATTACATTTTTAGTATTTGTTATAATTAGATTACGAAAAAATTTGGGGGATTACATGTATCATTCATGATGTCACGAAATCCTGTTAAATATTTTATCTATCGTTAAATTATAGTCAAGTCATGATTATTTTAATACAAAAAAAAAAAGAAAAATCGATATGCTTTTTAATTTTTCACTATAGTCAATTACACATTTAAAAATTCTACTCGGTATTAAACTAATCTTTAAGTACTTGGATTAGCAAACTATGGCTAGACAAATAGTATTTTAATATTTTAAACCAAAAAAAAAAAAAAGAGAGAGACCAATTTTTCTAACATTTTCACAAAAATTCTTAGATTCTTATTATTATATTTGACAATAACCAAGAATTTAGTTCTTGTAAAAATCTTGGGGCTTACAATAACAAAAGAAAAATATTGGATAAAATGTATTTTACTTTAGGACCAAGGAGATGAATATTTGAATTAGCATAATAGCTTCATTCACAAAATAATTTAGATGGCAAGACATAACGGAAAGTACAAAAGTTTGACATTTCACCTTACTTTTTTTAATACAATAAAGAGTAGCAACATTGTTAATGAATTAAAAGGCATAATAGCTTGAATGGTTTTTCATATTGAAGACACATTATACACAATTATAGGACATCGTACTTGATATTGTCCATCATCCCATGTCAACGAAGCTGAGATTATGGAGTGAGCACCCATTTTTCCTTCAATTGATAGCTTAAAAAACTTCTCTCCAAGAGAAGTAAATGTTAAGACATCAGGTATGACTTTAATTGTAATCCCAACAGGTGTAGAGCTCAAAATAGATCGGTAAGAAGATGTAGCTGATCCTACATTTGTCACAGCCCGTGCGAATGTTTGCTTGATAATATCAGTGGAGGAAGCAGAGAGTGCAAATGAAGGGTAGTTCAAATCCCAAACCGTTTGATTGGTTTGTGAACAATTGATGTTGGTATTGCCTGTGATGATCTTTATTACGGAGGTGTTGTAACCTTGCCCACAAAGAAAGCTTATGTAATCATTCTCGTTAGCATCATATATCAACCCAGGAGTTAAAGCTTTCCTTGGATCAATATGGCCAGCCCCAAATGCGAAACTATCATCGTTGTTTAGAGTGGCATTCATCGGTCGAGCTAGATGATGAGGATGAAATCTCAAATATTAGTCAGTTTGAGTAAAAAATTTGATAAACGGATAATAGTACAGAGATTATATTTACCGGTAGTCATAAGGGCAGACTTAATGGCAGCAGGAGACCATGCAGGATGGAATGATTTTACATAAGCTGCAGCTGCTGAAGCATGTGGACATGCCATTGATGTACCGGAGATAATGTTGTAAGGCACAAATCGTTTATCGCCCATGACTCTCGATACAGGATTTGCTAGAGACCAGGCAGCTAAAATATCCACTCCAGGTGCAGTTAAATCGGGCTATTGCAAAAAGAATAAGAAAGTGATAATTGCAAAGGTACTCTAAAAAACTAATGGCAAAGTATAGATAGATATCTAAATGTTTAAAGTGTGAGTTTACCCCCTAAGAATTTCTAGAAAAATGCTAATGAGTTTCAAATCACTACTAAAATCTAAAAACCTTAATTAAAATCAGACTAAGAAGCAACATACTTCGAGCTTTATCAATTGTTCAAGTTCTAGGAGGCATTTTCTAAAGTTAATGGTTTGTCAAAACTTAATCAATAGTTTGAGGTATATTTACATTTTGCCACAAAAAGAAAACATAGGTTTACAAAATCATACTTGGGTTATCTGACCGCTAAAAACTATTTTTATTGGACAATGTGAGTTACCTTAAGTATGTCTAGGTTGATAGGGTTTGGACCTCTGGATGAAAATGAAGCCACATAAGGGGCTAATGTGTCCTTTTGCTGATTGCTCTTGAATATAGTGGCCGATGGCTTACTGTAAAGATAAAGAAAAATATATATGCAGCTTCCTTCACATATATTGCCTACAAAGCTTCACTTGGTTCAATATGATATGACTTAAAATACCTTGTTGTGTTTATATACAAGGAGACATTACTTCCATCTTTTGTGCTTAAGTGAGAAGCAGAGATGGGGAAAGAATCAGCATAATCCATAGTAGAATCATCACCTTCCACGATGACACCGATTGCACCAGCATAGAATGGCGTTGCGCTAAGAGATTGGGCATGACAAAAAACAATTTTATCTTTTACTAAACTCGAGTCCAATGAGTTTACCTGACAAAATCTGCAAACAAGTAGTTGTAAAGCCACCACCCAAAGTGCTTATAGTCAAGATGGCTTGTGCTAACATAATCATCGTATCTTTATATATGATTTCACTGATTGTATAAAATATCTCTTTTTTTTTTTTTTTACCTCTGCATATATTATTATTATTATATGCATTTTTAGGGTAAAATATTTATTTCGTACATTGTATCAGTGTTTCAAAAGTGAGCAAAAAATAAGAACAAATAAATCCTAGTGGAGAATACAACAGCTAGCTCCGCTATTGCTTACTAACAAATAATGAAGCTAAGAAGGCCACCATGCGGACAATACCAACCCAATGGAACTGAATATCACTAATACCTCTTCTACCATCACTTTTGCCTAAATGACCAAACCGTCCTCGTGTTTGCGTCAACCAAGTCTTAGAAACATATGCTTGTTAACCCCTTTGCCCCACAACCATACTAAAATGCTGTTGTTGGTTCATGGAATAATCATATTAATTTTAAGGCCAAGAGCCATGTTAAGCGGTATAAAGCTTGCCTTATTGCCTAAGGGGAAGTATTGGCCATAATAAAACATTTAGTTCTGTTGTCAAACCTAAGACCATTTACCTTGTTCTCTCACTTGCCATCTCCTTCAATTAGGTCATTTATCAACTCAATGTTAAGAATGTCTTCCTTCGTGGTCATCTAAATGAGACCATCATAATGTTTGTCAACTCAAAAAACTTCTCTATGTTGTAAAATAGATCCCTTCCCTCCCAATCCTTGGTTCCATCACTTTAGTAATTTTGCCATCTACAATTCAATAAAGTAGAAACATCCATGTTCATCATCCCTTGAGAAATTGACATTTTTGTTCTAATCTTTATGTTGTAGATAACATTCCAACTGTTAGCAATCTTACTTTCCTCACCCATTACTCATCCATTATTTCCCATCAATTTTCAATAAAAAACTTTAGAGATCTAAATTTTTTTTCCCTCAAAATTCATATAATTTGTATTCTTCAAGGCCTTCGCTTTTATCAATTCAATCTCAATTTACATATGACCTATTCAAATGACAATACATGCATCTCTTTAAACAAGTTGAGACTTCACTGTTTTCTAAGAGTCAACTTAATGCTCATGGTTTTCCTTGCTACCCAACCTTCTAATATATCTTGAGATTGCTAGCACTGTAATTCACCACTATTATGAAACTATATATCAACTTGGCCATTAATCATTTGAGCTAATCTCTTAATTATTAACCATATGTAGGCAACCTACTGAATAATAACATCATAGCACTCTACCAGTACCTCTTTAATCACCTTTATTAACGGAAATTGGGTTAGATGTCTAGGCACACGCCAATCCATCATGGGCATGCCATCTTTCCTACTCAAAACCTCATTTCCTAGCACTATGAAACAACCTATTCTATCTAAGAGCTTAAGAAAAGTTGAATACTCAGATATACATACCATATGCTGTCATGGGGTCCACTTGGAATTGTTGTCTCAACCATCAGCTAGCAGTTACTATTTAACATCTCGTCATCCCGTGTTGTCATAATCTTGGTGCTATATATGTGTGTGTGTGCGCCAACCCCTTTTATCATGATCAAATAAGACAAGTTGGTTTTTACTGTGACTTTATGCATTAAGAGATTGCCGCAGATCAAGTTCTAGTTCAATATCATTGATTGATGATTAGTACGCAAATATCCTCACTAGTAATTTGGATATGAAAACTTATCTATCAATGTTCCAATTATCATATAATAATTTTATTATAAATATTATAAAGCTGAGTAGTTTTTTCACAAGTCTCAAGCGTAGAAGCCCCAATCACATGTATATTCTCTTTTGCACCATTAATAATGATAATTAAGCTCATATTGTATGAAATAATGAATTATGTATTTTTCACTTTTCCATACATATGTTTAGTTAAAGGCCTAGGCATATGGAATGTATGAGGGAAAAAACAAAATTAAAAGAAAAATAAAACCTTACGATTAAAAAAAAAATTGAAGAGGGAAGAGTTCTCGGATCTTTATTTTTTTTTTTCTTTTGTGTTTTGTCCCACTTACATCTTATTACCCACTTAATGTATCTAATTAAAATGCCGTCAAAAAAGAAAATCAATATATATATGCAAAGTGTAAAGGAACAAAACGAGAATATGAAAAAAAAAATGAAAAATGAAAACACAAATATATTGTTAGCAATCAAACTACTTAATTTTGGTGATAGGCCATACCCTTGAATTCAAATTAAATAATCAGTTATTGCAGACAATTCCTTTGAGGTAAATTTATAATAAATTTCAAACCTTAATTAGATCCCAATGGACTTGTCAATGGCTTTCATTCAACTACTGGTGTATACAGTATAGCGTTGATACAAAATGTTAGTAAGATGTGATTGAAAGCTTTAAAACTAGGCGTCATTGTGGGACTCCAGAGAAAGCTCAGGTACTAACTTTCTACAGAAAATTCAAGTAACAAAGCTAGCAATCTTTTGAAAGTAAATTATTGTGTTCGATTGATTTCCTAGATCGCAAAATCCATTGATGCTTTTAGTACATTTATTAGGCCTCATAATCATGTATCCCTTTTATCAAGGAATAGGTTTAATCCTAGAATACATAACTATGTCTTTTATATTTTATAACGTTGTAGAATGCATGTGTGATAAGGAGGGGTGGGGGGGAAAAAAGGAAAATCAAAAGTTCTTCCCTTTTTCAAGTTTGCTACCGTAGCTAACAATCGGAACTCTTTTTTCCCCATTTATGTCCTACATGTCTTGCATGCGCATTATTATTTTTCATCTAATTAAGCACATTATATAAAGTTCAACATAGCTAAAGAAAAAAAAAAAAAAAAAAAAAAAAAAAAACCGAATAAATGAAAATAAAGGTATGTTATATGTGAGTAACCCCATATGAAATTAAAGACGTCAACCTTCAATAGATGTTCAATAAACAACGTTAAATGGGTTAATGTTTTTGATAAGTTATACATTAATCCTTTTAGGCATAAGATATTAGTATAATTGGTGTTTGTCGGTCATCGTAATCCATTAAAAGGTTTTTTCTATGTCTAATTTTCGTAATCCATACTATTATAATTCAAATAAATGAACAAATCATGCAATTGAATTGAAGAACTTGGATATGTAAACCTAATTACCTGGATGTTGCCGGAGTGAAATTCCCACTAATATTCGGAGCATTTGCTGCATCAATCAACGGATACATGGTCCTCCCCAGATCAAAAGTATTTATGGAAACTCCCTACATTAATAGCCATTTTAGAAATATTCACTCATCATTTAGGGGTTTTTTTTTTTTTTATTGTCAAGGTAACATTTCTAGAGGGAAAAAAATTTATTACGCATGACAGACCGTCAAACATGTGTAAAACACGTGCTAGTTTGCAATTAGTAATATAAATTAATCTAAAATATTTTAATAATCCAGTGAGATATCGAGTGCATAAAATTTCAGTGTATCATTCTATAAACAAGTTATAATTTTGATGAATTGGACAGTTTCAGTGTTGTACAACAAATCATGAGCTATTCATTATTTCGCCACAATTATAATTTTATTAGAGTCTTATTCCTTATAAATAGTTATTAAGAACGTTTACTTGATTGTAATAGTAACTTCATAAAAAATTCCTATTATAATGAGTATTAAATAATTAATCATTTCTCAAACTTATGAATGATAATTCAATACTCGAATTGCTTTTCTTTTTTCAAAATACCCAAATTTAAATAAGAAATTAATAAAAAAAAAATCTTATTAATTCTATTCTATTCCTCTGCAATAGAAATTTTATTATAAATTTATTTATTTAGCAAAGTGAACTGGCCGGAAAGTTTTAAAAGGCATATGCGTGTGATCATATACAAACATACCTCGTATATATTACCATCTCCAAGTTGCACCTTTGTAAAAAACTTCCTATCAATGGTGCTAGCAGCCACAGTCAAAGTCCACGGGGAAACTTCAGTAATAGAACCAGGAGTAGGCCCATCATTACCCGCAGAGATTGACGTCAATATTCCCTTTTTCATGGCATGGAATGAACCTATTGCATTTGGATCTTGAAAATAGTCTAGCAGAGTGGTCGGTCCAAGTGAAACAGAAATAATATCAACTCCATCAGCAATTGCATCATCGAATGCTGCTAAGATGTCTGCACCATCGCAATCAATACCCGAGCCCCAGCATGCTTTATAGACTGCTATGCGAGCTGATGGTACACCCCCACGAGCTGTGCCAGAAGCAAGACCGTACAAACTAGCTGAACTTACTGAATTACCAGCTACAGTTGAAGCAGTATGTGTCCCATGTCCACTAAAGTCTCTCGGGGAGATGAACTCATCTTCCGGAAAATCACCACTAGCTCGGTAGTACCTTGCTCCAATTATCTTACTATAAATGAAGTAAATATATATAAATTAAAATATAATTCAATATTAACGCTTCTAACATATGCTGGGTCTTTCAATAATGTCATAGACAGTATTCTCTCGACTAGATTAAATAATCTCTAGGATCTAGCTCTGGTGTTTAAACCAACAAGGATTAGAATCATTTCATGATAAAATAAAGGTATAAATACAGAGTTCCTTTTTTTTGTTTTTTATTTAAGTACTTCAATTGTGTGGAAATAAACATGTTCCAATCCTTATCCCATGGATATTATGTTTGTTTAACTCATGGTTTTGTTATCATTTCATTATAGGTTAAGATGTATGCCTTTGCGAAGTAATATATAAAATGTCACACTTTTGAAACAAAAAGTACTTTTTTTAAAGGAAAATCAAAGAAATCCATATCCTATTATATTTCTTGTCAAGGTGAGCATTTAGTCCTATCGGAGCTCACACGATTGGGTAAGGTTTCAAACAGTATTGACAGTCAACAATAAAGTACAAGTATAACAAATTTCTTGAACCTACTTTCATAAAGTAAGGTATGAATATAGGGTCCTCGTATCCTATATTTATCCTAAAAATTTATATTTTAATTTACATAAAATTCGGTAAGATTTGAATCTGTATTGATGGTCAAAGGATAAAGTGCAAATATAAAGAATTTTTTAAATTTATTCTTATAGAGTAGGATACGGACATAGGATCTTCATATCCTGCATCCATGTTAAAACCTATACTCTAATTTACAGATTAAATAGATTCCAAAGTTGCTTGTTGCTAATCCATTGAAAATTATAAGATTATATTAATAAAAGATAAATAAATAATAATACTACATTTTAATAGGCCTTCCATCCTTCATTATGCCACCATCCTCCCCTCTATTATGTGTAGTCGTAAAAAAGGTCAAAAACAAGTGATGTAAAATGTTATTTATTTTCCTTTTTTATTTTATTTACTACACTAACTGGATATTTGTTATTTTATTTTCTGTCATGTTCATGAGTCTACTAGATTTTTATCTTGAAGAAATAAAAGACTAAATTCAAAGTTGTTTTCTTTTTTTTTTTTTATATATATATTTAAGTACTTCAGTTATGTGCAAACAGACAATTACATCTCCTTATTCTCACTGTCTATAACGGTGAATATCTATTACATCTAATTCGCACATCATTTTGTTATCATTACGTTATGGGTTTACATCCATATAATTTTGCTAAATAATATGTAAGAACATAAAGTGACAAAGAAAGTACCAAACAACAAAAGATAATACACATTAAATAAAAATTAGACGTATATCTGTACAAACAAGGTGCGAATGAAAAACAAATAAAACGAGCAACCATAACTCAAATGGTGGTATGAAAAATAAATAATGACAAATCTAAATGGGCTAATATGTAAGATTTAGTTATTGAAATATCCCAGATTTTCAATAAGTCAAATTAAGAAAGTAATATTGATTAACATGAAAATATGAGTAAATTCGAACCTTAAATTATATTTGATTAGCTAGTTACAACTGGACAATTTAGCTAGTTAAATAGATGTTAAATGATAAAGTGTAACTTAATTTAGATAAATTAAAAGAATAAATTAAATTGAATTAAGTGGTGTAGTAAATTAGTATAATAGAGAGTTAATTGAATTTAGTTGGAAAGTAGATTAAACCAATTCTAATCCTTATCCAAAATAATACCATATCCTTGATTTCTAAAACAAATCAATTCTTAATTACAAAATCTCAATAAATCATCAAAAAATCACAAAATAGTCTCTCTAAATCTTATACACTAGATGTTATAGAACCAACACAAATCTACAGAAAATCCTTTTCTCTTACAAAATAAATCCTCTTACCTGTACACTAAATCTTCTAAGGTCATACCACAAGATATACTAAATCCTCTCATCTATACTCACCACATCTTTTAAGATAATTGCATATCACATAAAAGATTTCCTTTCTTCCTTTTTCTTTTTCTTCCATAAAAATATCCTCTCATTCTCCTCATCTTCTACAAAAAGAAAAATTCTTTACTTAAACACACTAAAAGCAATCTTCTCTTAAACACTAAAAACCATTAATAGTCCCTACCAAATTGAGCATTAACTAGCTAAAGTAATTCTTAATGCTCATATTCATTCGTTTACTTATTCAATACAAAATCTAATCTCTATCATCAATTCAATTCTAAGATAATTCTCAAGATAATGTGATAATGTATTGAATAATTACAATGGAATTAAATCTGAATATATATATTTTTTATGTTAAGTAATTATATAATATAATGTAAGAAGTTAAATTATAATTAATAGGTATACCTATTGGACTATAATATAAATATAGGCTTATAAATATTATTAACGTACTATTGACTTTAATGCATATTAATAGGTTTGATATTTAAATTTATCACTTTATGCTAATTATCAACCTAATACATTATAGAAAATAAGTTAGGTCCTAATTAAGAACATGTGTTATTTATGACTTTAACTTAACTAATTAATTAAAGAAATAGTAGTTGATGGGTGCTTTGTTATTTTAAATCTTATATGAGGTGACTTGTATTGAATAGATACCTATTTTTTATTGAGCTTGTTATCTAATCTATTATAGATTATTACTACTTTATTAGGTACGTAGTGACATGCCTATTGTTTTCTTAAGGTAGGCATTCTCAAATGGGCTAATTTTAAAGATGACCTAATACTAGAGTGTGTTGTTTGTACGTGTGTGATACTAGGGAGCAACAACCTTGTTAAGCTATGCCATCACGGTAGTTACACGCATAGGTTACGCTTATTCCTATTATTGATATATTGTTGGTAGCTCAGCGGTAGTTGATGTGGTAAACAATATCAGGATAACATCCATTTATATTCAGTGAAAAGTAGTATATGTAGTTCATGACTTTGGCTACCAATTGAGCTGGCATATAATTATGGATTGAAACAAAAGGAGATAAGTAATGGCTATGAACCTTAAACGAGGCTATTACATAGAATGTTCGTATAGAAGGTTAAGGCATTTGGTCTTCATTAATTTAACCCCTAAGTAGTTGTTGCTACTTGGAACCCTAAAATTCCCATAGCTTATTATCCAAAATGTGAGTATTCCCATGTTAAATTGGCTCTCCTTAAATAATAACCTTAAATTAGGTGCGTATGTCATATCGCGTGTGTTTTCATTGTTGTATACTAGGCTTTAGCTCACTTCTTTACTTTTTAGGTGTTAAAAATGGATTGACATGGATTGTTATGATTACATGGACCGTGATTTAAATATTGGTGAGAGATTGGACGAATTGAACACTTAGACACGTGGGTTGTCATAATTTTTATTTTCTAAGAGTTTGCTATTTGTATAAGCATTCAAGAGACTACTTTTGATGTATAATTTTATTATATACTATTATTTGTAAAATTTAAATAACAATTTTTTAAATATAAAATTGATTAGAAATCCACTTAGACGATGATAACCTTTGTGTATAACACGTAAGTATTATACGTGGTGAAACTATTGACGCTCTAGATCCTATTTGGGACAGCACAGTTAGAATACTCGAATGAAAGATACTGTCGTTGGTTAAGTTCAATGGCTTTTTATCTTATTGTACTTATTAAAACGGTAGCATAATGAGAATGGAGAACCTACTTGTTGCACGTGAAATTTTTTGAAACTTGACAAGTCCCTTTCCATTTACTAGGTGGCGGGCCAAGCCCAACATCATTGAAACTCTCAGATTCGGGCCATATTCCAGAGTCAATCACTCCTACAATAATGTCACTTTCGACTGTTGCTCTCTTGACATCTTGAGAAAAACCCATAAAATCCCAGGACCTTGTTGTATGGGACTGATGTGTCTGACTAGGAAATACTGAGACCACATCACTCAGTCCTAATAGCATAGGCAACAACATCAACAAGATTATCAGAACCGAAAATATGCAAAAAAATAAATTTTATTTGAAGTCGCATGAAAGAACACCATGTCTTACCGGACATTATTTTTGCTTCTTTTTCTGTAAGCGTTGCTACGAATCCATTGAAGCTTCTCTTGAAACTATGCCGCAGAAAATTTGGTGTAAATCCACTGACAAATACAATATAAATTTTCATGCAAGTTAGTTCATTAGCCATTTAAGTATGCGTAAAAATGTGATAGATGATCATGCAATATATTGATAAATGGAGTCACTAGCTATTTGACCTTCCGCAGGCTTTTTGTAGCATGCTCGAGTGAACCGTTGACCCCATTGTATCGTTGCCATTAAGTTCGCCCATGTAAATAATGTAGACCTGCATTATTACAGCAAAAGAGAAATAGGAAATGGATCCATTGCCCACTCACATTTGGTGTTATATGTATGCCCAATAATGAATGAAACTTCGCATGTAAGAGGGTGCAAGCATAAAAAATGATTGTGTGGTTCTGCATCAACTTAATTAATTGGGAACATCATTATTACAGAAAGAAAATACAGCATAGAATTCAATAAATAAGACAAAAGATAGGACTATGATACGAATAAATACTATTACATCATACAAAACGTTCAAAATTTTTTATATAGCAGCTTTTGTGAACAGTTGTATCAACTTTCTTTTTGAGAAAACATCCGTCCAATTCGTTTAATACTAATATAAGTGACATAGAAACATGGATATTTGCCTTCCTCTCATCTTGAGATGTTGCCTTGTCGATAAGCAGAATGTTGGAAACAAGGATGAGCGGAAGAAACCATGCAACAGCTGAGATGATTTTCTTTGCCATTTCCAGGAAACTAATGGAAAAAAAAAAAAAAAAAAACCAGAAATCAATTTGTTTCTATCTTCATAATCATCCACGGATGTTACACACACATATATAGATGTATGTTGACTATGGCCATCATGCAAAAGTCTTGAATGAATCATTGAAGAATATTAAATGGAATACCCGGTCAAGTTTAAAATTGATGGAGTTCAAAGTAGCTGGTAACCAACTCCATTTTATATAATAGTCCTAAAGAATTGACTTTTATATTTTAACTATATATAATATAAATGTAACTTGTAAGCCTACTTAAGAGCTAAGCAAGATGGCTTCTGGGCTTAAATGAGCTGACTCGTGAGACAATATATAATTTCAAATTTGAATATTATTTAGATAAGCGAGTTTATTTTGAGTTTATTCTCAAGCTTGAGTTGTTTATTAACAATAAGTTTAAAGCAAGTCAAATATCTAAATAGTTAATTAATAGTTTGATTTGTTCGCAACTTACGTATTAAAAAATCAAATAAGACTGCTTCTAATCTTCTTATATACTTATATTTTCATAACTATGTCCAGCTTTTAGATTTGTCTTAGAGTCCGTTTGGATTGTCCAATTTTTATTTATAGTGTATTTATATCATATCTATATTTGTAACTTCTTTGTATCACATCTGTATCGTACATGTTTAGTTTGTTTATTAGTAAAATTATCAATTTTTCATCGGTTTCTATTTGTTAATAAACATGTGTATGAAAATAATAAAATATGATGCCAA
Organism: Combretum micranthum; assembly: GCA_024138025.1. Lineage (NCBI taxonomy): Eukaryota > Viridiplantae > Streptophyta > Magnoliopsida > Myrtales > Combretaceae > Combretum > Combretum micranthum. Next base: position 1,506,837 of record JAMXBD010000170.1, on the reverse strand, counting down.
AATGATCATAATATGATGAAATAAATAGATTAATAGCTGATATACTTGCGCTGCCGGTGTAAAAATAATTACATCTATAATTTATAATATTTGAGATGAAAAGAAAGGATTAGGGCTAGCATTTTGACGCTCAGCCCGCCAGTTCGGACGCAAACACGATATAATTATAAATGGATTTACATAAAAGAAAAATTAACATGATTAATAAACAGTCACACCCGTTTTAACCCATATGTATAAATATGTTCATCTTACATATTTTCATTTAAACTTGTATACAAACCAATTTAAATACGTCCCCACAGAAGTTTAGTCAGGCCTGCAAACCCTTCTATGACCAAGATGTCCAATATTTTTCATTTAATTGAGGGGATATTGGGATGCTTAATGGGCAATCGGTTAATTTGTTGAAATTTTTAGGATACTTCTATATTTATTAACAATCATATAAGAGATGTGTTTGAAGTGGAATGGTTTATGAAAGAATATTATGAACAAAACGTGATGCAACGTAAAAAACTGTCAATACGCATTAATAATAAAGATAGATGCATGTATTCACTCAATTGATTTGATTGTTCTTTTCGATAGAAAACATAAATTGTTGGAAGAGATTATCGTACATTTGAATCCTATATCCATCGTAATATTATTTTGTGCTCCTCGAAAATATTCGATGAGATATATGGATCATAATTACTCCAAAAAAATTTTATATAAACCTCATGAAATTCACATCCAGATCATTCAGTGTAATTAGAGTTAATAATTTTTTTTCATCAATTGATGCACCAATCGACATTAAACTTTACAACGAATTGTTGAAATTTAGTAAGAACATCCACATGAAGTTTAATTTCAAAAATAGAGCAATAGATTTTACATATTGGGTCTACTTGTTTAAATTGTCATATTTTTATCTTTATCGTATCGGTTTGATCAGTTTATCATCGGCATCTGTTTATTGATAAACATATATTTGAAAACGATAAAAATATGATGCTAAAATAACTAAAATATGATGAAATAAACAAACACCAGACTTAAATTTGTATTAGTCCCTTGACCAACATCGAATTGACAAAATGTAACAATAATGTGCATAAAATTAATTATGAGGCCTAATAATTAAGGAAATAATAACGCAAAGTTGCTCCAATGGGTTTGATGACCATGATAACGATTTCATTGAATATTCTCAAATCTTGCAAAAAAACAAAAAACAAAAATCACCTGCACTAGAAAACCGCTAGAAGCAATTTTAGCTTAGTCAAAGTCTTTGGTTCAATAGACGTTTCATACCAATACATTGATCCTTACCCAAAAAAATACTAACACATTGATGTTGACTCTATCTCTAAAATGTGTAAGGACCCCGTCAGGCTTTTGTTCTCCAAATCATAGGATATATTTTCCCATATGACAAGCATTAGGGGTTGGCTTGTCACTTGTCAGTCTTATTATGTTTATACTTACATTGCTTATTTGGATTGTCAAATTTTTATTTATATTGGATCTGCATCGGTTTAGTATTAACTCAATTTAGTCAGCTTATTTGTATCGAAACTGCCAGATTTCCATCAGTATCATATCTTTATTGATTTGGTTTGAAAACAATACTAAGATGATACCAAACCGACTATCTTTGGTTCATAGATGTTTCAAATCAAAATGTTGACTCTATCCCTCAAATGTATTAGGAGCTTGTCAGGCTTTTATTCTCCAAATCATAGGATATATTTTCCCATATGACTAGCATTAGTGCTCTTTTTTATCTTAAAAAACTACTTCATTCTATATATTTGTAGAGCCTTTACTACTAATACCATGTAATTAATTAACATAAAATACATGTTCAAAAATTTTAAAACAATCTCTAAAGTATTAAGAATGTAATTTGTGCTATTCAAACCCTTTTGTCTATATTTTATTATTGTGTATTTCTTTTTTAATTCATAACAACTATATAAAATAGAGAATTAAACATGCTAATTCATTCCATATATTTATCGTCTTGACTACTAATATCGTGTAATTAATTAACATAGCATGCATGTTAAAAATATCAAAATAATCATTTAAGGTATTCTAAATATAACTTATGTTAACTTTAATTTTTTTTTTTGTTTCCTTTTCAACACTTGGAAGAATTTACCCTTTTTTTTTTTTTTGGCCAATTGGAAGAATTTGTCTTTTGTTATCTTTTTTTGCAACCGGAAGAAGTTCCAGTGAATAAACCAAAATGATAAAACGCCGAACAACCTCTTGTAAATAATATAAAGAGAAAAATTCTTTTTTGGTATCCTATCAATATCAGATTTATATAGGTAATTTATCGATATTTGATTAATATTAGTTCGATTTAATCAATTTATAAGTAAAATTATCACTTTTTTATTGGTATTATATATGTATCAGAATAGTATTGGTTGAATATTCTTGATTGATCTTTCTTTTGAAACAATATAGATGTTCAATGTTACCGTCTATCAAAGGAAAGACATGTAATGAAAAGTAGAGCTTTTAACAGCGGTTAAAAGAACTTTAAGATCGGAAAGAAACATGATGTTGTTTGCCCGACAACCACAGTGATCTGACCTAAGAATCAAGTTTGATGAGAATATATGATAACTATTCCTATGAGGAATATTGATACATCATCGTCTAGAATAAAAACGGTACATTCCCCGAAGAACAACATGATTATGTGGAACATTATTAATTCCAGTTCTACAGGACGGTCCACTTGTCTGCCGCAAGGTTGCTGCAGTCCATCATATTAGAAAAATTCTCACTCAATTCGTTATCAACCGTCCTCGTAGGTGATTGAACATACTCTAGTATCAAAATTGTTGCATGTGTAACGCAAATTTTTCCTAAGCTACCAATTCTGAAGCTTACGTCACCTGCACTGGAATTTACACTGTCAATCTTGGGCTGGCCTTTGAATTCTTCTTCAATTCGGAATTAATTTCTGAGATCAAAGTTTTGGATAGGTTGGCTTAATGCTGCCAGCCTACTTGGCAATGCCGTCAGCCTTTTAGTCTATGCCCCGCCAACTTTTGAGATAGCATTTAAGTTTTCAATTCTATGATCTTTCAAGGCCGGCTCTATGTCACCGGCCTTTATCTGGTACACTGCCAGCGTTTGACACTTAAGTCACTGGCCATGTTTAAAATTGGTAACTTTTTAGATTCCAACCTTTGTGTCGGCTTACATGAAAAACATATGGGTTTTGTGTATTCTTTTGGGGTTTTATGAGTTTTGAGATTCGTGAGATCAATTTGTATACATCCTCTATAATTTTTTTCAACATAAGTGGATTCACTCTTTCCTCTACTCATAGTTTTTCCCGCAATGGTTTCCGTGTAAAATCTTGTATGCTCTTTATTTTTCTTGTTTTGTTTCTGTCATAGTTCTTTATATAGATTTATAAGAAGTGGTATTAGAACCCAAGGTTTTAGGTTTTTTGTCTTTCTTTCACAATAGCGATGGTAAAGTATAACATTCCTTTATTGGGTCGGAGCATAAGATTTTCTCTATGGCAGGTCAAGATATGAGTGGTGTTAGCACAGATGGACTTGGATGATGCATTATTGGGGTTTGACAAGATGCCAGCATTGTGATCACCAGAAGAAAAATTACGTAAGGATCATAAAGCCCTTTCTCAAATACATCTTCATTTATCAAAACAAATTTTTCAGGATGTGTTGAAAGAGAAGATAGCTACTGGGTTATGGTTGAAATTAGAACAACTATGTATGACGAAGAGTTTGATCAGTAAATTACATTTGAAGCAACATTTATACTTACACAAGTTGATAGAAGGTGGGTCTCTACAAGATCACTCGACCGTTTTTAAAGAAATTGTTTTCGATTTGAAAACTTTAGAAGTTATATATGATGAAGAGGATATGGCTTTAATTATGTTATGTTCCTTACCTCCTTCGCATTTGAATTTTAGAGACATAATCCTGTATAGTCACAATTCTCTTACCATGGAAGAGGTATACGATGCTTTTGCATCTTTTGAGAAAATGAAACACTTAGTAATTGGATCCGGGCCTAAAGCAGAGGGTCATGTTTATCATGTTAGGAGTCAAGAACGCAGTTCTAGTAATTCAATGGGAAGGTCAAAGTCTTCAAATAGAAATGAGGTCTGCAGGTATTGCAAGAAGAAAGGACACATTAAATTAGATGCTATAAGTAGCACAATAAAAATAAGAGAGCTATTGAAAATCATAAAGAGAAACTAAAGAAGTCAGGTGAAGCTGATGTTGCTAAAGACTATAGTCCTAGTGATCTACTTATAGCTTGTAATGATGATCTTGAGACTAGTAAGGATTGGATTTTTGAATCTGGTTGTACTTGTCATATATGTCCTAATCAGGACTAGTTTTCATCATATGAAAAGGTTTCCAAAGGTGTTGTCCTTTTAGAAAATAATGTTTCGTGCAGGGTTGCAGGAACTGGCACTATAAAAATGAAAATGTTTGATGGTGTTGTCAGAACTCTTAGTGATGTGAGACATGTTCCTGACACAAAGAGAAACATAATTTCTTTCAGTACTCTTGATACTAAAGTGTATAAATACACTAGTGAATGTGGAGTTTTGAAAATCAATAAAGGATGACTTATGGTGATGAAGAGACTGAAAAAGACTACTAACTTATATGTTTTGTACTATTTCGTTTGTAGGTGATGCAGACATCACCTCTTCATCTCTGTCAGATGAGGATGCTATTAAACTATGGCATATTTGTCTAGGGCATATGAGTGAAGAGTAGGGTATAAGTCAGTTGAAGTTCTATATACACTGCGTGTTTAGTAAGCAGAAAAGAGTCAAATTCACCACAGGTACTTGCAATATTAAAGGTATTCTAGATTATATTCATTCAGATCTATGCGGACCATCTAAAGTGCATTCAAGTTGAGGTACTATATAAATATTGACCACCATTGATGATTTCTCCACAAAAGTATGCACATTTTTCTTGAAGCAGAAGGATAATGTTTTACCCACATTCAAAGAGTGGAAGATGATGATTGAGAAACAAATTGGAATGTAGGTAAAGCATCTTCACATTGATAATGGCCTTGAATTCTATTCTAGTGATTTCAATGTTATGTGTCAGTCAGAGGGAATTGTGATTCATCTAACAATTCCTAGTACACCTCAACAAAATGGGGTAGTAGAATGGATGAATAGAACCATTATGGAGGAAGTCAAGTGTATACTATCTAATGCTTAATTAGTGAAGTCATTATGGGATGAAGTAGCTATTGTAGCATGTTATTTAATCAACAGTCTCCATCTACAACAATTGAGAAAAAGACTCCACTAGTGGTACGGTCTGGTACTCCTACTGATTATTTTGAGTCGAAAGGTTTTGGTTGTCCTGCATATGCTCATGTAGATAATAGGAAGCTTAAGCCTATATCTCTAAAGTATATATTCCTTGGTTTTAAACCTGGTGCCAATGGATATAAATTGTAGTGTAAAGTCATTGTCAGTAGGGATGTGATTTTTGATAATGAAGCATCTATGTTGTTTAAGTTGTCTTCTATAACTTCATCTAATAAAGTACAACACCAATCAAGCATGTAGGTGAAGTTTCAGATTGATTTAGGGTCTACAACAGTCTATTTCTTAGCTTATATCACAGACATAGGGCAACTCTGTCTCTACACAACCACGATAGTAGTCGTCCATCACTAGAGACAGAATTTGGAGAGAAGTTACACCTCCTTAGAGATATGCAGAAGCAGGTCATGTAGGTTATGCACTTAATGTGACGGAATATATTGATTCTAATCAGGAGCCATCTACTTACTCAAAAACTGTGAATTGTGATGATTCTGGTAAGTAACGATTACAATGTAGGAGGAGATGGAATCCTTTATAAGAATGAAACTTGGGATTAGTGAAGCTTCCTAAAGGGAAGAAGACTGTTCATTGTAAATGGGTGTTCAAGAGAAAAGAAGGAACACCAGGAGTTGAAGAACCTAGATATAAAGCAAGACTTGTTGCAAAGGGTTACAATCATATACCAAGTATTGATTTCAATGATGTGTTTTCTTGTTGTAAAACACAGCTCTATTAGAACATTACTTGGTATTGTAGCTTTGCATAATCTTAAACTTGAAAAGTTATATATGAAGACAGCTTTCTCATATGTAGAGCTTGATAAAGACGTTCACATGCAATAGCCAGAGGGCTTTGTGGTCTCAGGAAAGGAGGATCATGTTTGCATGTTGAAGAAATCGCTTTATGGTTTAAAGCAATCATTCAAATAGTGGTACAACAGGTTTGACTCATTTATTACTTCTCATGATTTCAAGAGAAGTAATTTTGATAGTGGTGTTTATTTCAAGAAATGTGAAGATGGGTCCTTTTGTTTATCTACTCTTGTATGTTGATGACAAAGATACTTCCTATAACCAAGTTTAAGCATTGTCTAGACTTGGTTGGTATTGATTGTTGATTGATCCCCTTTGGGGTTTATGTAAGAGCAGGAGAATGATTTTGTTATTTGTGTTGAAGATTGGATGTTGTTATTTTTGCTTTTGAATTTGTGTTAAGGTGGAGATTCTTGGATGTGTAACCCAAATTCTTCTTAAGCTGCCAGCTCTAAAGTTTATGCTCCTTGCTCTAAATATTACACCACCGACCTTAGGTCCAACCTTTGAATTCTTCTTCAATTTTGAATTAATTTTCGAGAGCAAAGTTTTGGATAGGCCGGTTCAATGCTGCTGGCCTACTTGGCAACACTGTCGGCTTTTTAGTCTGTGCCCCGCTAGCTTTCAAGATAGCATTTAAGTTTTCAATAATGTGAACTTTCAAGACTGACTCTATATCGCCACCTTTATCTGGTACACCGTCGGCGTTTGACACTTTAGTTGTCGGCCTTTAGCCAGCGTACATTTAAAATTAGTGACTTTTCAAATTTCGACCTTTGTGTCGATTTATAAGAAAAATATATGGGTTTTGTGTATTCTTTTGGGGTTTTATGAGTTTTGACATCTATGAGATCAATTTGTATACATCCTCTAAAATTTTCTTTAACACTAGTGGATTCACTCTCTCCACTGCCTATGGTTTTCCCCACAAGGGTTTCCACGTAAAACCTTGTGTGTTCTTTATTTTTCTTATTTTGTTTCTACCATTGTTATTCATATAGATTTATAACAAAAATGATAGAGGATTCCAATAAATAATTAAAAGAATAAATTTTTTTATAGTTTTGGTACAATGGAAAATAACATTAAAATAAATGAAATTGATTATTTAATATTATGTATAAATAATAAAATTGAGTTGGTTCATGATCATATTATAGAACAGTACTACGCATGATCTAAAAATTCTTCCATGCATTAAAAGTGATCTAATATGACTCAGTAACTCAATAAAAAAGGCTCACCATAAATAATTATTTGGCCAATAAGAACTAAAGAAAAGAGATATTTTGATTAGTCATTTATCCATTAAGGGTGAACCTCGTCTCACTCAATTCATTGCAACCACAAAGTTTGTAGCACTCAAAAGTTATTAATCCATTATTTAATTGTAATTTATTATGTAATATGTCTATTAATAGGTTCACCAAATCAAATCCTAGATATATAATGGGTTAATTCCCAAATATATAAACTTTAAAATAGTCAATTTAAAATCTAATCAAAATATTCGTATTTATTAACACTACCTCAGTTAATAGAATAAACTATGTTCCCTAAAATGGCATTCCTAGCAAATAGGCAAGTGACATGTGTCAATATTTAGATATTAAGTAGATGGATTAAAGCATACATTGAAGTTTGCTACTTGATTGTATAGTTTTACAATATGTGTTAATCCACTTCTTTAAGTATCTATTATTTATTGGTTGTTTAACTTGTGTCGCTTTCCCAGTGATTGGAAGTGTCAGCTCTGCGAACAAACTTAATTTTGTTAGTGGAGGTAACATTAGTGAACCCAAAAACTTTAATTCGATCTAAGAAAGGAATGGAGTAAGCGCCTCTCGAAATAGCAAGTAGGTATTAAATTGACTATTTTAAAGTTTAGATAGTTAATTATACCTTTGAGAAAAGTTCAAGTGTCAAATGCAACATTAACCCATATATAATAAAGGAAACAACTTTATGAGGAAATTTATCCTATTATTAAGGACTTACTTGAAAATATAAATTATAATTATGAGAAATATTCTTTACACTTTTGTTAGGTTCTCTCATGGAATTTATTTATTTATTTATATAGATTTAAGGGGAATTAACTTCATAGTGATAATAAAAATAAAATCTACAATATGTTAACAATAATGGATATTTACAATATATTTTGGAATATTTTTTTTAAAAAACTGGAATATTTGTTAAATTGTGGGAGAGTTAATTGCGAATGATTTTGCTTATAAAAAATGGGAAGATTGTTGAACTTGTGTATTAAACATGTATTTTGATGAAAAAATGGTTTGTGCAATTAACATCTTAATTGAGTTTAGTTACACTTAGCAACACAAGTGTGAGTTTTCATTTGAATTTGTTTATGCTTGTTTTATCTCACACTTGTATTTGTTTATCCTCTAGTAGGACCTAACTACACTGAAGCTAGCATCTCGATGCTAAATAGGCTAGCATCTGGACACTAGCATGACTAGAAGAGTGGTCATAAAAAACACAACTAACTTCGACACCATAGTTTTCTCATGATCAGAATGTGATGCTAGGAAGTGGCATCCAGATGCTAGAGATAACGTGTGTTGTTTTTTGCAAGAGACGTTCGAATGCTGGGTTAGGAGATGTCCAAATGCTAGCACCAAGAAACTAACCATTGGAGCATTTGATTCTCGACCAATTTTGGTGGAAATGACAGTAATGGATAGAAGATTAATGAAGACTATAAATACAAGTTTTTTGTTAGTTGAGGAGATTTGATTAAGCTTATTTAGTGCTGTCTAACACTTGTAAAATTCTATCAAAAGTCTTTCATGATTACTTACGTATTTTAGTGAAGTGAGAGAAAAGTGTAGTGCCTCTAGTTATAAAATTTGCAATATCTTATAAAGGAACTACATTAGTTTGTTGACTGTCATTAATGGAATCTTAAGTTATACCTATTATGCTTGGGAGCTTGTTGTAAAGGTACAACTCAACTGTTTATATTTATGTTGCGGTTGTATAGCTCCATTAGAGCATTTGTTTTGTGATTGAGTATAGTATGTGAAGTCCTCATTACATAAGGACATGTCGTGGACCATATAGATTAGAAGGCTGACCAAATTCCATGTTATATTATGGTACCATCTTCTCTAACCCTTTCTCCTTACTTATTGCACTTTATTGTTGTTGTCTAATTGTTATCTTGCCTTAATTAGGCTTTTATTTTTCAAAAAGAGTAAAATTAGGCATAATTGCATATTCTAGGTGTTATTTAAGTGTTAGCACAATTTCATTGAAGTAAACAAAATATGAACAATATAAATAAAATGCAATAATAAAAGAAAGAAGGGATAGAGAAGATAACATTGGATTTTTAATGTAAAGTCCGGTCTGCCTTCTACTCTCTACGGTCCATACAAATGCCTCTAACGAAGGACTTCTTAATCACTTTATTCACAACAAAAGTTTGCTCCTAAAATGATATAGCACAACACAACTACCAAAGATACATACACAAAAATTCTCACAAGGGTTGTGCCTTTACAAAAAGTTTCCTATCACACTAAGCACGACTCAATACTCAAAATTTCACACAAGACATCTTATAGTAGTGCCTTATAAAGATTTGCAAGTTATACAACTATTGGCACTACTTAACTCTCTATCTCAAAAATAAAGCAAAATGAACTATGTGAGCAAATTTAATGAGAGAGTTACTGTAATGTGATTTATAGCATTAAATAAGCTTAACTAACTCTTCTTCATTTAGCCAAGACTTCATGTTTATAAAATCTCCAAAATATTTGGTCATTGGGCATTCCCCCCTAAAAAATCAATCTTGCAATTAATGGTCTAACGGTTAATTTCTGTTAACTAGCCTGTGAACCTTAACTTCCAGTGTCTAGATGCCACTTGCAAAACAAACATAATGGACCTTAAAGTCCAAATGCTTTCCCACTGTAACATGATCAGAAGCATTATAATCATGTGAAACATGCCTAGCGTTCGAATGCCATGCTAATTACAATGCACATAGTCAGCCTTCTAAACATGTTAGCATCTGGATGCCATGCCTTGAGGCATCCTTAATGCCCATACACTAGCTAATTGATATCACATACCAAAATAACATATAAAAAACACAAACTCATTCATATCAAATCACACACCTGTTTTGTTAAATAAATGTAACTTTATTCCAACATATGAGTAATTGTGTAATACATTCCTCATCAAAATTCACATTGAATCCATCGATTCAACAATCTTCCCCATTTGATAAGGAAAATCATTATACAATTAACTCTCCCTTAACACAACACTGCCCATTGGTTAAGCATCTAGTTTAAGTGGAATTTTGCAAGTAAGTTCAAATTATGATGCATAACTTGAGGGAATACATATTACACTTAATAGCTAAAACAAACAAATGCATAACATTCATAAATGTCAATTGTGAACTCAACCTTTTCCCTCTATTAACTCATTAAAAAGGCAAACACATTCCACGCTATATGAAGAAAATAAGCAAAAAAACATGCACAATACCCTTACCATCTAGACGTTGTAGGCTTATCATCCGAACACTACATAATAGATAGACACAAAAATAGTATGGAAAAACTTGATTCTAAAAGCATTCGAACTCAAGTCCCAATATTCAAGATTATTCATGTGACACTATTAAGCAAAAGAATATTCATAGGATGCAGGCAATTGTTACAACCGAACCCAACCACGTAAAATTTGATACAAAGTATATGATACCATTGAGCAAAGGATTTATAATTGCATAACCTCTTCAGATAATGATCTTAAGGGCATCTAGATCCCACATTACGATGCCTTCATCATCTTAGCCAAAATCGCTAACTTTGATGTTAAGAAGGTTATGATTAACAATGACAACAATGCTAACATCATCTTTAACTATGCTTACAAAAACATGGCCTATCACGACTCCAAAAATAGGGGCCTAGTAGGATTTACTTAAAGCTATCATATCACGTGTGAACCCATAACATGAGAGCCGTCTTGTATGTCAGAGTGTACAAGACTATTTATTTATCAATGTTTATCATATAAATGACATAATATATTACAGGGTTTCAACTATGGAATCCGATTTTCCAATTTCTACCAGGATCGCAGAGAATCGGTATCCCCTACCAAATAGTGAAAGTGGGTTTCAAACTACAACATACAAAATTCAAAATTTATTTACTTTACATTCTAAGTTTGTCATATCCTATATCTCTATCTTCAATAGAGTTTGTTGGAGAAGCTCTCTTCACACGTTCCTAGCCCAATCCTAGCTAGTATTAATCCTCACAAAAACTGTTTGGGGGGTGAGTGAACCACGAGCTTAGTGAGTAACCTGACCAGACCACACATCAAACAATAGCAACCAAGTATAATTATCAATCATATCTAATGCAACAATCAATCATATGTACATTACAAGCTTGGATGATCTAAAATCCAAAGCAGGATGAAGATTTATGCCCTCATCATCGGAGTTGAAGGAACTCGATACTATGGCCCACCTACCCAGGAGAAACAGAGAACCATAGGAATAACAACACTCACTTTGTTCTTTGCTTTATGATTATAGTTTCTTCACTCAATTTCCTTTTGGAGCAAACAGACTCCATTAAGTATTAGTCATTTCACAGCGATACCATGGGCGGCATCCTTCATTTCCAATTAGTTCCCATGGAACCAACGGAACAAAGGTAAGCTTGCGTAGAACTAATAGCCTCTTGCCTAGAAAAACGAAGCATTACCAGAGAACTGAAATACTAACACGTAGTAGGCTATCACATCTCCAAATGCAGTTTATGCAAATCATGCAATGCATGTCCATTTCATTTATAGTATCAAAAGTTGTTAATCCAGTTTAAGGCGATCATATGATTTACAAACAATCATCAGCATGTTTCATACAACTTTTATCATACAATAGTATTATCACTTATATTATGGTACTTTGTCATTCAATCATACACCACTCATCATGCATCATTCTCAATCCCGCATGCATATCAATTGAATATATATATTATTCCAATGCAACTATACTACAAGCACAAACAATGTGATAAAGTCAAGTAACTCACCTGTGGTCCTTGCTAAACTGTTGTATACGCTATCGATAATCCGAAAATTGATTTAATTTCCTATGAAAGGAAATAACAGAGATTCATTATTGGACTGTTTCTGTAAAAGAAGTCTTCCTAGAATTAAAGGTGTTGATCTCTATCGTCAGATATTAGATTAAGTCCATTATATTAATTATTGTGTCATTCAATACTTTAATTGAATCCTTATATGTGCCTAATTATTCTGTATCGGTATTTGATACAATTTTTATTAATTGTTATCTATATTTTTATTCAAGGAGTTTGTCTTTTCTTAAGTTCTACTACTTTTAGTAGAAGATTTTTATTTACTAATTCTTTGCCTGTCAACCTTATCTGTCTCTCAAATTGGTATTTTTATTTATTTAAGGGTATGTTCTAGTATCTATATCTTTCAAAAATTATAAAATCGTATGTCTATGGAGTTTAGATATATCGAATTTTTATTATACTTCGGTTTTATTTTTATTGCAAACCAAACCAAGTTTAATAATATCATATTATCAGTAATATTAGTATGAAATGTTAATGTCAATATTAGTAATAAATACAGGTATAAGAATAACAACAATTTTAATACTATTAGTAAATAATAATACTAGTGACAAAATAATAATAGTATTGATGATAATATAGATATAGTGGCGTTAACGTGAAAATAACATTATTAATAATCATTAATGACTCGTGATGAAAATATCAACAACACTGAATACTATACTTAGTAGTCATAATAATAGCAATAATCATAATTATACTTATAGGAATAACAGTAACATTGATATTGGTTTAAGAGTGAAACTGAGTGAATTCTAGTTTGCGATTTCTTAAAGTATTGATTCTTATAGAAAAGGAATTTTTATTGTTTAATTCTTTTAAGTTTCTTTTGATTGTATATTATTTTAGAGGATCTCATTTAAGCTTTCATTCGTATCCTAACCTCATTCATAATTTATAGAGGTATTAATATGTGTAATTTCTATGAATTTGTTCATAATACTTTTCTTATAATGTAGAACTCCTAATCATGCTTTTAAAGCTTGTTTTATCAAGTTTTATGTTCATATAAGGTCTTAGAAGCATTAGACATGCATTTAGACTAGATTAGATGAAATTTGAGTCTTGTTTTGTCCACTTTATTCCTAAATCCGAATTTACAATTACTATATTTATAATATTTCTAAGTTATTGTCTTTCTTTGTCAACAATATCTAAACATTTCTAACATATCAACCATCCATCCATTTGAATTCATCAATGGATTAGTAACTTCTTTCAACTACATAACCTTTCTTCAATACTAAACAATTCATCCTAAATTGTATACATAAATATAACAAAGATAGGTTGATAGTTTAGAACTTACCTTGGCTTGGAATGGAAAAAGGATTTTCAATTCCCTTTCCAAGAAAGAATCAAACCTATATCAAAGATTAGACGATGAGTTCCTAACTAAATTAGAAGTTAACAACATTAACTATAAGGGAAGTTTACTATTTCTAGCAAATATTCTTACCTTGTCAAGCTAGTTTTCCCCTCTTGGATCTTAGGATAACTAAGACTTTTGATTTGGTTTTGGATGTTGTTGGAGAGGGGAATTGATGTTTTTTATGTGCCTAGTGTGTAGATAGCATATGAGAAGTAAGCTAGGGGTTTATGGCATATCTTACAAGGGTTTCTAAGCTTTCTAAATGAAAGGTTGCAATGGAAAAGAAAAAGAAAAAGGCTGGACGCAATTCTTTTTGTTGCTATGTTTTTGGGGTGATTTTGTGGGAGTTATGAGCTCAATTTGTAACTAACTTAAGCTTATATACATGTACTAAGACTAGGCTAAGTTTTGGAGGCTAAGGAAAGTGTTTTGGACTTGAAAAAGACTCAAAATTGTAGCTGGAAATTCTTATACGAATTTGGCAATTTAGAGTTACAAATTTGGACTTTGTTTTGACAGATTTTTTTGTAGTTATTTAAAGGATATTTATGGGGTTTGTTTGCTAGTAATTTAAGGCTAGTAAATAGTGGTTTATTTGGTGTATTTTTAGTACAATTTGGCTGAGAAAAATCGGATCAAATGAAGGATTACAGATCATGTACCAGCTGTTGTTCTCGGGTGAGAATTATGGTGCAAATTTGAGAACGATTTTTGGATGAATTTGTATGGAATTTGTGGTTGATTTCAACGAGCATTAATTGTGTTTGTTTGGTAGTTAATTAAGGTTATTTATGTGTGAAATTTGAAGGCTCAAGTTACAAGAAAATTGGGTTAAAAAATTCGTGTGAAATAGAGGCTAAATATTCAACTTTCTATTGCAGTTTTTGTTTGAATTTTCCTGCTGTAGCTTGTTTTTATTAGGTATTTGAGGGCAAATTTGGAACTGTTTTGTTTGTTTTCTTAAGTTGATATTCTTAGCATTTAATGTTGATTACATGTGGAGTATTTTAGTTGGAGTTCATGTCATTTTCAAGTTGAGATTGTGTGCTTAAATTCGGAGCAAAGTTAGGTCAAAGTCAGCTTGTGGGTGCTTTGTTTCGCTGCTGCTCTGTTTCCCAAATACTCTGTTTTCATCAAAGCATTAACGTGTGTGCGTGGAGGATGTGCGACACTTGCTCATGTCCGTGGAAGCCAGTTGTTTGTTCAGGCGTGAGGGTTGTTGCTCGATCATTTCCATATGTAGGGCATGGGAATCTGCTCGTGTGTGGAGTCCCAGTAGCTTACTCGTTAGATGCTGTTGTGCATGGAGTGGACTGCTGCTCTTGATGTTGCACGTGGGAGAGATTGAGATGTGCGGCAGCTGGGATTCAAGTGTTGCTACCGTGACATGATGCTACACGTGGAAGTCTCCTGCTCAGTCATCTGCAGCACAATGAGACAAACTACACCGATCTTCCTGCTGCTTCCAATCTCCAAGTCCGAGACTTCCATTCATGCAATAGGTGTTCGTATGCAGCGGTTTCCACGTGATTTCAAATTATGTTCCGGTTTTCATTTTTTTTATTTGTTTATTATTTACTTAATGGTTATTTAAATTATATTAACCAATATTAATTTATAAACGTATGTTTATATTCATTACGTACAAGTTTTATCAAAGTAGAACTATCTAAGTTACTAAAAACTCTAAGTTGTTTATACGTACAAATTTTTAGTTTAAAGTTCACATGATTAATTATTTTTAGTATTTCAACTTACGTGATTAAATTTTTCATGTTCAATAAATTGGATTAAGAACCTAGTCTTAATGAATTCAAAATTTCCTAACAAGTATAACAGCAGGTTTGAAATTTTTAGTTTAGATCTACATTAATAATTATTGCTCGGTATTAGTATCTATTATATATTTATAATCTTAGCATTTCCTTTTTAAATTATTGTTTTATACCGATAAGCTCTATTAATAAACTGTATCTTATCGGTTTTGAAATTTGGAGTTACTTCTGATTATATCGTGAATTATCAATTCAATATACGAAATCTCGTTTTTAGTATCTATTAAAGCCAAGGAAATTTTTATTTGGGTTTTTCAAGCTACGAATGAGTTTATTACAATTCATAGATCTATTCTAAGATTTTTGTTGAATCATATATTTGATATTAGTTTCACATTTACCAATTTGTTCATTTTCTAGTTATGAAAATTATTAAAAGTTACATTGGCAATTCAGGATTTTGAATTTCTAAATTCTCTAAATCCTTTAACTAAAATATTAGTGAAATTTAAATATTTATTTAAGATCTAGATTCTTAGATATCAATCTATTTGTAATCTTATCGTATCTTTTGTAATTCTAGTAATTTATCTTTAGTCTATATTTTTATAACTTGCAGGTTCTGAAAATTAATCATCTGTTATTGTGATTTAGAATTAAGGTTAACTATGATTTCTTGTTGGGCTATTGATCATTTTATCAAATATCATGTTTTACTGCATAGGAGTTATTTACACTAACATATTTTTGTCTAATGCTACTTAATATTGTTAATAGATTTTGAACAATTATTTCATTATTTAACAAGTATATGATTTGTTTCCTAAGTAGTGAACTTAAGGAAAAATGATTCAGGAATTTATATTAACGATTAATTTGTTGTTGTTTTATAAATTATTTGAGATTATAACAGTTACAGTTTTGTATTTCGAAATATTTTATTGGTAACAGTTTTAACCTTTCTAATTATAATCAAATTCATTCATACTTTAACAATTTCAATTCAAGAAAAATTTGGAGTGATTTTTACTACTTGTTCCAAATATTTTATATAATTCTATATTACATTTTTAGTATTTATTAAAATTAGACTACGTAAAATTAGGGGGGTTACATCCTCCCCCCCTTAAGAAAAGTTTCGTCCTCGAAACTTGTAGGGGTTTATCTAAATTCCAAGGAATTTCGTATTTGAAACTTATTCTACTATAGATATTTATCTCGTATCTATAGTCTTATATTTCTACAACAGTCAAACCAATAAAAGCATTCCCTATTCTTTTAAAGTAATGGTAATAACATCAACAAAGTTTCTTTCTTTATCTCTCGTAAAGGCCTTATTTTCTATGATATCA
The DNA here is from genome assembly GCA_024138025.1 of Combretum micranthum. Lineage (NCBI taxonomy): Eukaryota > Viridiplantae > Streptophyta > Magnoliopsida > Myrtales > Combretaceae > Combretum > Combretum micranthum. The sequence goes on along the minus strand of JAMXBD010000170.1, from coordinate 1,489,976 downwards.
ATAGGATAGTACTTCTAAAGGGTCAAGAACAGAATCTTCATAATTACTTATGAAATCGTTGACTAGGGGTCTTTCATCACTTGAATTACTAAGATTTATCTCCTTAATTAATCTATTATCTCCAAAAGTATGATTCATAATTACTAATTTAATGTTGACTTGTTCTATAGAATCATTACAGTAAAGAAAATATGATCATTTATCCTATTTTATTCTTCTGCAGTTGTCCTAGGTTTCTTCGCTAGTGTGATTACTGTAATACCTCTAGTAAGATTTCTTGTCTTATTAAATCATCAACTAATAATTTGTTCTACTCTTATCACCACATATGCTATAATAATTCTCCAAATATATTCATATCTAATATTAACTTAAAATACATCTGGTAGTAAATTTGGTATTTCCATGTTTGTTTCATCTCATATATTCTTTGTACTTTTGTCCAAATTCATATCAATCTAAACACCACGTATACTCGTGTGGTTTTAGTAATTATGTTATTATTGTCATTTTTATGCCTCTGTACTACTATTCCTCCTATTGGATTTTTATTCATACTCATTAATACTCGAGATTTAATTCATCAAATCCGTCATGTATTTCTTATATCATCTCCACTTAATTTAGTACTAATCTCCATAGGTAACTATTCCATCACTTTCTTATGTATCACTGATTATTGGTACTATTTAAACTTCATTCAATCTATACTGCTTATTTCCATTTTCTACTGTAGTATATGTAGATTTAACTTAAGGATTTCATCTTCTTAATATGAATTCTCAAGTAGGAGCATTTATTGTCATCAAAAGTATGATTCTATTCTCATTATTCATAATAATTGATCAAACTCTATAATTTTACCAAATTCCAATCTTCTCTTTCCTCTTATAACTCCTCCAAATATACTGAGATAAAAAATTATGTTTTTTGTTTCAACCAATAATACTATAACCACAGGAGAAAATCCTATTTTTCGTTTCATCTCCTTAATATATTATCCAACTTTTTAGTATACCGCCAGAGGGGTTCTTGTAAACTATAGTATATTTGGAAGCACAACTGATATTCCTACTGAAGTGTTGTGTTCAATTACCTATAGCTATTGAGTTCTTCGTCAGATCCAATTCATATGAAAAGGAGAAGAGGTACATTTCGTGATCTTGCTATCTTAAATTTAATGAGCCTAGAAGCTTGTGGTTTGGCTTCTAGTATAGGGTCGTAATGTCTTTTGACATTAAAATGAGATGTAAGAGTTTGTCATTTACATCTTTGTGGACAACATATGCCCATATGATACTTGTAATATATAAATATATATATAGTCTAAATGTCTACAATTTTTAATTTATCAACTTAATTTATCTACCCAGTATCTACCCAATCTCACATTTGGTAGGTTGCTCCTATCTCTGACAAACCTAGAGCTCTGATACCACTTCTATCACGACTCCTAAAATAGGGGCCTAGTAGGATTTACCTAAAGCTATCATATCACGTGTGCAACCGTAACATGAGAGTCATCTTGTATATCAGAGTGTACAGGACTTTATTTATTTATCAATGTTTATCATATAAATGACATAATATATTACAGGGTTTCAACTATGGAATCCGATTTTCCAATTTCTACCAGGATCGCAGAGAATCGGTATCCCCTATCAAATAGTGAAAGTGGGTTTCAAACTATAACATACAAAATTCAAAATTTATCTACTTTACATTCTAAGTTTACCATATCCTATATCTCTATTTTCAATAGAGTTCGTTGGAGAAGCTCTCTTCACACATTCCTAGCCCAATCCCAACTAGTATTAATCCTGCACAAAAATTATTGAGGGGTGAGCGAACCACAGACTCAATGAGATAACCTAACCAGACCAGCATCAGACAATAGCAACCAAGTATAATTATCAATCATATGTAATGCAACAATCAATCATATGCACATTACAAGCTTGGATGATCTAGAATCCAAAGCAGGATGAAAATTTACGCCCTCTTCATCAGGGTTGAAGGAACTCGAATCTATGGCCCACCTACCCAGGAGAAACATAGAACCATAGGAATAACAACACTCACTTTGCTCTTTACTTTATGATTATAGTTTCTTCACTCAATTTCCTTTTGAAACAAAGAGACTCCATTAAGTATTAGTCATTTCACAGTGATACCATGGGTTGTGTCCTTCATTTCCAATTAATTCCCATGGAACTGACGGAACAAAGGTAAGCTTGCGTAGAACTAATAGCCTCTTCCCTAGGAAAACCAAGCATTACCAGAGAATCGAAATACTAACAGGTAGTAGGTTGCCACATCTCCAAATACAGTTTATGCAAATCATGCAATGCATGTTCATTTCATTTATAGTATCAAAAGTTGTTAATCCAGTTTAAGGCGATCATATGATTTACAAACAATCATCAACATGTTTCATACAACTTTTATCATACAATAGTATTATCACTTATATTATGGTACTTTGTCATTCAATCATGCATCATTCCCAATCCTACATGCATATCAATTGAATATATATATTATTCGAATGTAACTATACTACAAGCACAAACAATGTGATAAAATCAAGTAACTCACCTGTGGTCCTTGCTAAACTGTTGTATATGCTATCGATAATCCGAAAATTGATTTAATTTCCTATGAAAGGAAATAACAGAGATTCATTATTGGATTGTTTCTGTAAGATATGTCTTCCTCTAAACCCCGAAAATTTTCACAATAGTATACGGTAGTAAAATAGAACACGTAAATTAGATAGTGAATTTAGAACCCGATAAAAATCCTAGAATAGACCTATGAGTTGTAATAAACTCATTTCTAGTTTGAAAAACCCGAATAAAAATTTTCTCGACCTTAATAGATACCAAAAACGAGATTTTGTATCTTGAACTAATAATTCAAGATATAACGAGAAATAGCTTTAAAATTCCAAAACCGATAAGATACAGTTTATTAATAGAGCTTATCGGTATAAAAAATAATTTAAAAAGGAAATACTAAGATTATAAATACATAAAGACACTAATACTGAACAATAATTATCAATTTAGATCTAAATAGAAAATTTCAAACCTATTGTTATAATTGTTAGGAAATTCTATATTTATTAGGACTTGATTTCTGACTTAATCCATCGAACTTGAAAATTTAATCACGTAAGTTAAAAATACTAAAAATAATTAATCGTGTGAAGTTTTAACTAAAAATTTGAAAATACAAATAATTTAAAGTTTTGGAGTAACTTAGGTAATTTTATCTCGATAAAACGTAAATATAACGAGTATAGATATACACAAATAATTTATTATTAGTAAAAATATTTTGGTTAATAACTATTAAATGTATATATATATAATCGGACATTTCAACCGTTGCACGACTTGAGGAATTAAACGTGGAATGGCAGAGGAGAAGTTTCTAGCGCCCAGAGCAGGGATGACCGAGTAAGCCAATTCCATGCACAGCAGCAGCCCACACTACCAGTGACCTGTACTCTACGCACAAGCAGCAGACTTCATCTCACACATAGCAGCAAGCCAGCATCCTCGAGCAAGCAGCATTCTCCACACACACACACACAAGACAATGCTCAGAAGAAAAACAAAGCACTTGGGAAAACAAAGCAGCAGCAACAGCAGCAGAAGTCTCGGTTGCAACCAGCTGATCTTTATTCAACTTTGCTCTGATTTTTACAACAAAATTCAACCTGAAAAGGACACTCCAACCAACCCAAAAGCTACACCTATAACCCACATTTAATTTGCAAGAATTATAGACCAAATGGAAGAGGAAAACATTTGCAAAGTAAGATGGAAATTCGTGATGCAGCAGCAAAAGGACTCCCCTGCTGCAGAGATCCAAATTTTCTTGCCCAACTTTGATCCGAATTTGAGCCCTAAACTTCAAACGAAATTGACCCACAATCCAACCACAACACTCGACATGTAATCAACAATAAATGAGGAGAATTTCAGCTTAAATGAACAACCACAACCACTCCAAATATCTTTGCAAAAATCGGATCTTAACAGCTGCAACAGAGGAAAAATTCAACAAACACAGCAGCACACATACCTAAATTGAGCTCCGATTTTTGCAATATTCCTAGGCTTCAATGAGATGACATTTTTGACTAATTAAACACCAATAAAGATCCTTTAAATGGACACTTCACACACCAATAATTAATTAGAAAATCAGATCCAAAATCTATCCAAAAATCAAGAGGAAATGTTCCAGAAATTTCAAATTTTCAAACTTCAAACTTCAACAGATTTTGACCCGATTTTTACACAAGTTAAGCTCCTAGTTTTACACACATAAATGACATTAATTAGCTACCAAAAAAACACAATTAAATCCCTCAAAGATAGCCACAAATCTATCAAAACAAAGTCCAACTTTGCAAACCAAATATTCTAAAATCGTATGGAAATTCCAGCTGAAATTGTGAGCCTTTTTCAAGCCCAAAACCCTTTCCTTAGCCTCTAAAACTTAGCCTAGTCTTAGTATATGTATATAAGCTTAAGTTAGTTACAAATTTGAGTTCATAACTCTCACAAAATTACCCCAAAAACATAGCTACAAAAAGAAGTGCGTCCAGCTTTTCCTTTTTCTTTTTCCATTGCAACCTTCAACTTAGAAAGCTTAGAAAACCCTTGTAAGATCAACCATAAACCCCTAGCTTACTTCCATATCCTACCTACACACTAAGTACATCAAGAACATCAATTCCCTCTCTAACAAACATCCAAAACCAAATCAAAAGTTTTAGTTATCCTAAGGTTCAACAGGAGAAAACTAGCTTGACAAGGTAAGAATATTGGATTGCATTAGTAAGCTCCAATTATAGTTAATGTTGTTTAGTTAGAAACTCATCATCTAACCTTTGATATAGGTTTAATTCTTGCTTTAAAAGGAAGTTGAACATCCTTCTTTCATTCTAATCCAACGTAAGTTCTAAACTATAATCTATTCTTGTTAAATTTATGAATAGACTTTAGCATGGATTATTGAGCATTGGAAGAAAGTTTTGTAGTTGAAAGAAGTTGTTAATCTATTGATGAATTCAAGTGGATAGATGGTTGATGTGTTAGAAATGCTTAGATACTGTTGGAAAAGAAAAACAACAACTTAGAAGTATTATAATTATGGTAATAGTAAATTCGGATCTAAGAATAAAGTGTACAAAACAAGACTCAAATTTCATCTAATCTAGTCTAAATTCATGTCTAATGCTTCTAAGACCTTTATGAACATAAAACTTGATAAAACAAGCTTTACAAGCATGATCAGAAGTCCTACATTACAAGAAAAGTGTTATGAACAAATTCATAGAAATTATATACCGAGACTTCTACAAGTTATGATGAAACTTAAGATATAAATGAAGGTTTAAATGGGATCCTCTAAAATAATATATAATCAAAAGAAACTTAAAAGAATCAAACAATAAAAATTTCTTTTCCATAAGAATCAATACTTTAAGAAATCGCCATAAACCATAGGAATGATATCAAATACCAACATAGGACACTTAGACACTCATAGGAATTTAATTTCCTTTTTATAAATATTATTGATAAATATTTCATCTTAATAGGTAATTTCGATACTGTCGAGGATTTCCCGGTCGATTACTACGACTGATCAGTATGAGCACGTGAGTAACTTAGACTTATTACATCGTTTGTGATTGTAGTTTAGTTGCACTAAAATACAAAGATAATAATAATGAACTGTTGTGTATATGGGATTATGGGATTTGCTTGCTGTTTGAAATTACTTGTTTGACAAATACTACTAACCAAAAGTGATAATGAATGGCTTGTGAAATTACTATATGTGAAGCATGTTGAGTGTCTGAATAAAGTTTGAACACTTATAACTTGACTAAAAATTAGCGAAATCATAAGTGAAATGATACATGCATAGTATGATTTGCACATACTGCATTATGTTTGTATGATAGCCTACTACGTGTTAGAATTTTGGTTCTCTGGTAATACTTGGTTTTTCTAGGCAAGAGACTAGTAGTTCTACTCAAGTTTACCTTTGTTCCGTTGGTTCCATGGGAACTAACTGGTAATGAAGGACGTCGCCCATAGTATCGCTGTGAAATGTCTAATACTTAGTGGAGTTTCTAAGGCTTAAAACAAGAAATGAGTGTTTAAAACATCATTAACATAAACAGATAATAATTGTGAGAATTGTGGATTTCCTATGTACTTAGTTTCTCCTAGGTAGGTGATTCAGAGATCGGTTCCTTCAACCCCGATGAGAGGGCATAAATCTCCATCCTGTTTGGATTCCGGTTTGTCCAAGCTTGTAATTATTCATGTGTTTGATTGATGCATTACATATGATTGATAATAACTTGCTTGTTGTGATAAGTCTGGTTATTCACTAAGCCCGTGGTTATGCTTATACTCCTACAGTCCTTACAGGATGACACTTAAGCCTTGGTTAGTGGCTTCTAGGAGCTTAGAGCCGGTATGTTTCTAAAGCTGGAAGAGTCTTGGAAACAGGGAAAAATAGTTTCGTTATTTATATGTATTAATTGGTGCTAGTACATCAATTTTATTATCTAAGAACTTAAAGAGTTTTATGGTTTGTAATAGTTATTATTCAGACAGTAGAACTTAATTATGGTATTGTGATTTTATTTACTTTCATAATTTCTTATCACGCAACCAAAAAGATCCTGTTTTGTTAAACTCATGTCATTTTCCAAAGTAGTTCTAGTATTAATATGTGTATTTGATATTGTCTGGGTTATCAGGCTGTATCACAATATATATATTACTACTAGGGTACTATTGGGACAGTGACCGATTTAGTTGGTATCAGAGCTGTGGTTGCAAGTATAAGAAAAAGATGAAATTAAACAAAATCATAATTAGTATACATAGTAGTAGTGATAGAATCTATTTAAAATTAGTAGGGGTAGATTTGGGTAGAATTAAGAACCTAAAATAAAATCTGTATGATTATTATTAGTCATGCAAATTTTATTTGTAGCGCAGGCTAATCCGACAACCTATTATGTTAAGTGGTTGGTTTTCAGTATGCAACCTTCAAAAACTTTAACTGATTACAGGCGAAGGTTGAGGGTCTTGATGGAAGACCTAGCATTGGCAGGCAATCCTAAAACATTGGATCATATTTTAAGCAAATGGAGACATGGATTGAGGCCACTCTTCAGGGATTAGTTGTTCTTTATGGAGAAAGCACACCCGAATCTAGGTTCTGCTATTGAATTAATTTATAGGTTTGAAAGATTTATCGGTAGGAATGGTGGAGCAGTAGAAATAGATAATGTAGCATTTGTAGTATCAATGAATTCCAGGAGGTCGACTCTCCCAGATTTCAGGATATGGGAGTATATTAGCAAAGGTTGGATATATGCTCATGATTTTAGGGAGGATCACATTGGTGTACGTAGTACTGATCCATGCACTGATGAGTAGATAATGTATCATCTCAGTAATTGCAAGTTTCCTAAGGACTTATTACAGAGTTGACCTGCCATTATACCGACAGTCGAGCCAGATACCCAGGGTCCTTATGGTTTTTGTGACACTTTTTCTCATAATATTACTCAGGATACTATATTACCAGTTAGAGGATGGGGAAGGAGATCAACCAAAAGAGGAGTAGCCAGTATTGATTTGGAAGAAAATACTGACAGGACAAAGAAGATCAGGACAGGGAGTAATGTGTCAGTTCCACAAGAATTAGAATTCTTTGATTTCACACATAGTACTTTTAGCAAACATAGTACATGGAAGGGAACGCCACATGAAGGATGGATATGTAGTGAGGATACAGTATAGGTACATGAGGGTAAACAAGCTCCAAAGACACAGGGAGTACAGCTTGATGGGTTTAAGCTTAGTTTAGCTCCACCTGGATAGCATGTTGAGATCCACGAGTTGAGCAGCAGCGACTCCAGTGATCAATATGAGTACCCACAGTTGGATGCCCGAGATAAGGGCAAGAGACCACTTTACCCCAGCCCCTAAAGAGTTTAATTGAAAGAATGTTGTTTTATGTGTTGTAATTAGACTAAATATGTATGACTTATGGTGATGCTCTTTTGATGATCTAGTAGATAGATAGTTAGTGCAAATTTTGATGTTGTATATAAAGCACTAACTCTAGGAACTCTATTATGATGTGATGTACTTAGTATTAGTGATGATAGTTAGTGCAATTTTTGATGTTGTACATATGGCACTAATATGGAATACAAGTATGTTTTGGTGTACATATATATATGTTATCATGTGTGTATGTAAATGTAAGTGAAGTAGTAAATAAAGTATGCTCATGTTAGGAAAGTATCATGTGTATTTTTAAATTATGAAAGATTTACACATGCATGAGATACTCCATGAAAAATGCAGTAAGAAGCATAAATAACTTGAATAAGAAATGGTTACAATAAATGAGACTTACCTTATTTGATATGTAATTTATGGTAGAACGCCGAGAATGAGAGGTGGAAGGGGAAGAACTGCAAGAGTACCAATGAATCCACCTAATGATGAACCGGCACTACAACCTAATCGCTTGGAGACTATTTTGCAAGCAATTCAACAACAGAACACCTTAATTTTACAAGCTTTGCAAGCTAGACAAATACCACCTGTAGCACCACCTCCTGAGGCACCACCCATGCCTCAAGTTTCTGCTAGGAGAAATGAGGAACGTGTTGCATCGGTTCAACCACCTGTGGAAGAACCGAGAAATAAAAAACGACATGTTAAATCAGCAGCTGAAGTGCAAGGACCACCCTGACATGATCATGAATTGCCTCCTCCGCCACCTTAGAGACCACAAAGGAATATGTTATCTGAGTTTATAAAGTGTAACAGGTACTTTGAGGGAATGCCGGGAAAACTAGAAGAAGCAGAAGATTGGTTGTCTCAGATTGAGCGATCATTTGACGTGTTTCAGATACCTGAAGCTCTTAAGGTACCATACGGAACCTACTTGTTGCGATTAAGGGCAAGAATATGGTGGGATTCAAAGCAAAGAGGATTACCACACCCCATAACGTGGGAAGTTTTCAAACGGGAATTTCTTAAAGAATATTTTCCGGGCAGCTTCAAAGCAAAGTATAGTACTGATTTAATGAATTTGACAAAAGAGAGTAAGACGGTTGATGAATATGAACATGAATTCAATCGATTACTGCATTTTTCCCCAGACGCATACAAAGACAGTGATGAATTAAAAAGGAAAACTTTTATGGCTGGATTAGAGCCCCACTTTCAGAGGAGGCTTGCCGAATTTGAGATTATTGATTTTACTGCTATGGTAGAGAAGGCGCGAGTGATAGAACGCGCTAGAAAATATGAAGTAGAAAGATATAAGAAACGGGGCAAACTTTTGGAAAAAGAATTCATGATAATGTGGGAACGAGTACTGCCTAAGAAAGGGAGATTCTTTAAGCCAATTGAAATGCCAAAAGTGGAAATACCGGGAGAAGTAATGTTACCTGTTGGAAATGCAAGGGCGCTCATTACCAAGAGACTGCCCACATCTGCAACATAGATGCTTTTATTGTGGTGAAAGTGGACATCAGTTGCCAAATGTCCAAAAATGGCAAGTGCGACCTGCTTTATCTGTAAGAAGAGTAGGTCATATAGCAACTTACTGTCCTCAAAGGAGTACTGGAGCGGAGGATCATCACAATCTAAAGGAGTTGTTGGAGCGAGATCAAAAGAAGGCAATGCCAGTACTAACAAAAATACTGGAACATAGAATCTATGCTATGCGGAACTCCAGTTGATGAAGAGGAGATAGAGGAGGATGATACTGAAAACATTTGGGAGGAAGCTGATTTAGATGATACCGGACTCATTGCAGGTATGTTATTATGTTCAAAGCAATAGTATGAGACACAACACTTTAGATGCACAATTAATGCTTTTATAAGTCAAATAACATGTAATGTATAATTGATAAATAGGCACAATACAAGTGAAAGACCATTCGTGTACGCTCTATTTGACACCGGCGCGACACATTCATTTATAGACACTGTATTAGCCAGACAATTAGGTCTAACATGTGAAGCTATGAATAAAGGGTTAGGGATCAGTACACCCACTGGAGGCATGGTTATGACTCAGGAGATAGTGAAAGAATGCCCAATACAGATTGGGAATCAAGGATCAATTGTTGATCTAATTGTAGTGGATCTGCACAAATATGAAGTTATTTTGGGAATGACTTGGTTAGCTGCCACAAAAGCTAAGATCGATTGTCGTCTCAAGATGGTATCCTTTATAAATTGTCAAGGAGAAAGAAAGGAGTACCAAGGAGAAACTACGAGACAAAGTCAAATTAACAACCATTGAAGTTGATGATGATGGCACGAGAAGTTGGGAAATTATTTTAGGAGCTGTTAATGGAGAACCAGAGAAACTTGATATTCATACTATAAGAACTGTGTGCGAATATCCAGATGTATTTCCAGAGGAATTACCTGGTTTACCTCCACAAAGAGAAGTGGAATTCTCCATTGATTTGATGCCTGGAACAGAACCAGTATCAAAAGCTCCGTATCGAATGGCACCTGTAGAATTGAAGGAATTAAAAGTGCAATTGCAGGAATTGATGGATAAAGGATTCATTAGACCCAGTGTATCTCCATGGGGAGCCCCGGTGCTGTTTGTTAAAAAGAAGATGGTTCATTGAGACTCTGTATTGATTATAGGGAATTGAACAAGGTAACCATCAAAAACAAGTATCCATTACCAAGAATCGATGATTTGTTTGATCAACTACGTGGAGCAAAAATATTTTCCCGTATTGATCTCAAATCAGGATATCATCAAATTCGAATCAAGACAGAAGATATACCTAAGACTGCATTTCGAACACGGTATGGCCACTATGAATTTTTTTATGCCATTCGGACTGACTAATGCACCTGCGGTATTTATGGATTTGATGAATCGGATTTTTACCATTGTTGGATATTTGTGTGATTGTGTTTATAGATGATATATTGGTATATTCACCATCAGAGGAGCAGCATGAGGAGCATTTGAGGAATGTATTGCAGATTTTGAGGGATAATAAATTATATGCTAAATTGTCAAAGTGTGAATTTTGGCTTGAGAGCATATCTTTTCTTGGACACATCGTGTCTGGAGAAGGAATTTCTGTAGATCCTGCAAAGGTCAAAGCCATCGTGGAATGGAAAAGACCTGAGACAGTTACTGAAATCAGAAGTTTCTTGGGTTTAGCTGGATACTATCGGAAATTTGTACGGGATTTCTCAACAATTGCAAGACCATTGACGCAATTGACAAAGAAAAATGAAAAATTTGAATGGAATGAAAAGCGGGAGCAAAGTTTCCAAGAATTGAAGAAGAGATTAGTGTCAGCACCAATATTGGTCTTACCCAATGATCATGACCCATATGTTATATATAGTGATGCATCCAAAAATGGTTTGGGATGTGTATTAATGCAGAATGGAAAAGTAATAGCATATGCTTCCAGGCAATTGAAACCCCATGAGATGAATTACCCTACTCATGACTTGGAACTAGCTGCTATTGTTTTTGCACTCAAAATTTGGAGACACTATTTATATGGTCAAAGGTGTGAAATTTATACTGATCATAAAAGTTTGAAGTATATATTCACACAAAAAGAATTGAACATGAGGCAACGACGATGGTTGGAGCTAATAAAGGATTATGATTTGGGTATCAATTATCACCCAGGAAAAATGAACGCCGTCGCTGATGCTTTGAGTCGGAAAAACTATGGTGAAGTAGCCTCAATGCTGACTGAGCAAAAAGAACTCATCAAGGAATTTGAAAGGATGAGTTTAGGATTCACAATGCAAGGTTTTGAAGCTGAACTTGGAAATCTGATTTTGGAACCTACCTTACTTCAACAGATCAAAGAAGCTCAAAAAGAAGATATGGAATTTCAAAGGATTATCCAAGAGATATCACAAGATAAATATAAGGATTTCCGAGTTGATGATGAAGGAATCCTTAGAATGGGCAACAGACTGTGTGTACCCCATAAATCAAGTTAAGCAGAAGTTGATGCAAGAAGCACATAATTCCGGATATACTGTTCATCCTGGAGAAACGAAAACATATCAAGAATTGAAAAGTGCATATTGGTGGAACGGATGAAAAAGGATGTAGCGGAATTTGTGGCTAATGTGAGATATGTCAACGGGTTAAAGCTGAACACCAAAAGCCGGGAGGATTGTTGAAGCCATTACCAATTCCTGAATGGAAATGGGATCAGATCTCTATGGACTTTGTATGTTCATTACCTAAGACGAGTAGTGGACATGACGCTGTATGGGTTATCGTGGATAGACTCACTAAATCAGCACATTTTATACCCATCAATATGACGTATCCACTGGAAAAGCTAGCACGGATATATCTTAAAGAGATTGTTCGATTACATGGAATACCAGCTAGCATAGTATCGGATAGAGATCCACGCTTTGTTTCCAGATTTTGGAATGGGTTGCAGAAAGCGTTAGGGACGCAGTTAAAGTTCAGTACCGCTTATCATCCCCAAACTGATGGACAAACGGAAAGGACTATACAGACTTTGGAAGACATGCTAAGGTCTTGTATATTGGAATTTAAAGGAAATTGGGATCAACACTTACCTTTGGTGGAATTCGCGTATAATAACAGTTATCATTCTAGTATTGGAATGCCGCCATATGAAGCACTTTATGGTCGAAAGTGTAGATCACCATTATTTTGGGATAATTTAGAGAGAATAGCGATTGGACCTGAAATGGTACAAGAAACTATAGATAAGGTGGAAGTGATAAAACAAAAGATGAAAGAAGCACAAGATCGACAAAAGAGTTGGGTAGATATGAAGAGACGGGAATTGGAATTCAAAGAGGGAGATCATGTATACCTTAAAGTGAATCCGATCAAGAGTCTTCATCGCGGACGAAATCAAGGAAAATTAAGTGCTCGATATATTGGACCTTTTGAAATTTTGGATTGGGTAGGAGATTTAGCCTATCGATTGGCTTTACCTCCAAATCTATCTGGTATACATAACGTGTTTCATGTATCGGTTCTAAGGAAATATGTGTCTGATTCAGATAAAGTGGTTGAGTTGGAGCCAATTCCATTGAAGGAGAACTTGACATATGAGAAACAACCTGTTCGAATAATGGACAATAAAGTACAAACTCTTAGAAATAAGGAAATCAGATATGTTATGGTTTTATGGGATCCCGAATGGAAGAAATGACTTGGGAATTAGAAGAGGAAGTTCGGATCCTAATCTGTTTGAACAATCAGGTACGTATCAAGCTTTGAGAACAAAACTTATTTTAAGGGGGGGAGGATGTAAACCCCGAAAATTTTCACAATAGTATACGGTAGTAAAATAGAAAACGTAAATTAGATAGTGAATTTAGAACCCGATAAAAATCCTAGAATAGACCTATGACTTGTAATAAACTCCTTCCTAGTTTGAAAAACCCGAATAAAAATTTTCTCGACCTTAATAGATACAAAAAACGAGATTTCATATCATGAACTAATAATTCAAGATATAACTAGAAATAGCTTTAAAATTCCAAAATCGATAAGATACAGTTTATTACTAGAGCTTATCGGTATAAAATAATAATTTAAAAAGGAAATACTAAGATTATAAATACAAATAGACACTAATACTGAATAATAATTATTAATTTAGATCTAAAAAGAAAATTTCAAACCCGCTGTTATAATTGTTAGAAAATTCTAAATTTATTAGGACTTGGTTCCTGACTTAATTCATCGAACTTGAAAATTTAATCACGTAAGTTAAAAATACTAAAAACAATTAATCGTGTGAAGTTTTAACTAAAAATTTGAAAATACAAATAATTTAAAGTTTTGTAGTAACTTAGGTAATTTTATCTCAATAAAACAAAAATATAACGAGTATAGATATAGACAAATAATTTATTATTAGTAAAAATATTTTGGTTAATAACTATTAAATATATATATATATATAATCGACATTTCAACCATTGCACGACTTGAGGAATTAAACGTGGAATTGCAAGGAGAAGTTTCTCGCGCCCAGAGCAGGGATGACCGAGCAAGCCAATTCTACGCACAGCAGCAGCCCACACAACCAGTGAGCTGTACTCCACGCGTAAGCAGCAGACTTCATCTCACGCATGGCAGCAGGCCAGCACCCTCGAGCAAGCAGCATTCCCCACACACACACAAGACAATGCTCGGAAGAAAAATAGAGCACTTAGGAAACAGAGCTGCAGCAGCAACAGCAGGAGTCTTGGTTGCAACCAGCTGATCTTTATTCAACTTTGCTCCGATTTTTACAACAAAATTCAACCCAAAAAGGACACCTCAACCAACCCAAAAGCTACACCTATAACCCACATTTAATTTGCAAGAATTACAGACCAAATGGAAGAGGAAAACATTTGCAAAGTAAGATGGAAATTCGTGATGTAGTAGCAAAGGACTCCCCTGCTGCAGAGATCCAAATTTTCTTGCCCAACTTTGATCCGAATTTGAGCCCTAAACTTCAAACGAAATTGACCCACAATCCAACCACAACACTCGACATATAATCAACAATAAATGAGGAGAATTTTAGCTTAGATGAACAACCACAACCACTCCAAATATCTTTGCAAAAATCGGATCTTAACAGCTGCAACAGAGGAAAAATTCAACAAACATAGCAGCACACATACCCAAATTGAGGTCCGATTTTTGCAATATTCCTAGGCTTCAATGAGCTGATATTTTTGACTAATTAAACACCAATAGAGATTCTTTAAATGGACACTTCACACACCAATAATTAATTAGAAATTTGGATCCAAAATCTATCCAAAAATCGAGAGGAAATGTTCCAGAAATCTCAAATTTTCAAACTTCAAACTTTAACAGATTTTGACTCGATTTTTACACAAGTTAAGCTCCTAGTTTTACACACATAAATGGCATTAATTAGCTACCAAATAAACACAATTAAATCCCTCAAAGATAGCCACAAATCTGTCAAAACAAAGTCCAACTTTGCAAACCAAATGTACTAAAATCGTATGGAAATTCCAGCTGCAATTGTGAGCCTTTTTCAAGCCAAAACCCTTTCCTTAGCCTCTAAAACTTAGCCTAGTCTTAGTATATGTATATAAGCTTAAGTTAGTTACAAATTTGAGTTCATAACTCTCACAAAATCACCCCAAAAACATAGCTACAAAAAGAAGTGCGTCCAGCTTTTCCTTTTTCTTTTTCCATTGCAACCTTCAACTTGGAAAGCTTAGAAAACCCTTGTAAGATCAACCATAAACCCCTAGCTTACTTCCATGTCCTTCCTACACATCAAGAACATCAATTCCCCTCTCCAACAAACATCCAAAACCAAATCAAAAGTTTTAGTTATCCTAAGGTTCAAGAGGAGAAAACTAGCTTGACAAGGTAAGAATATTGGATTGCGTTAGTAAGCTCCGATTATAGTTAATGTTGTTTAGTTAGAAACTCATCATCCAACTTTTGATATAGGTTTAATTCTTGCTTTAAAAAGAAGTTGAACATCCTTCTCTCATTCCAATCCAAGGTAAGTTCTAAACTATAATCTATCCTTGTTAAATTTGTGAATAGACTTTAGCATGGATTATTGAGCATTGGAAGAAAGTTTTGTAGTTGAAAGAAGTTGTTAATCTATTGATGAATTCAAGTGGATAGATGGTTGATGTGTTAGAAATGCTTAGATATTGTTGGAAAAGAAAAACAACAACTTAGAAGTATTATAATTATGGTAATAGTAAATTCGGATATAAGAATAAAGTGTACAAAACAAGACTCAAATTTCATCTAATCTAGTCTAAATTCATGTCTAATGCTTCTAAGACCTTTTATGAACATAAAACTTGATAAAACAAGCTTTACAAGCATGATCAGAAGTCCTACATTACAAGAAAAGTGTTATGAACAAATTCATAGAAATTATATATACCGAGACTTCTACAAGTTATGATGAAACTTAAGATATAAATGAAGGTTTAAATGGGATCCTCTAAAATAATATATAATCAAAAGAAACTTAAAAGAATCAAAGAATAAAAATTTCTTTTCCATAAGAATCAATACTTTAAGAAATCGCCATAAACCATAGGAATGATATCAAATACCAACATAGGATGCTTAGACACTCATAGGAATTTAATTTCCTTTTTATAAATATTATTGATAAATATTTCATCTTAATAGGTAATTTCGATACTGTCGAGGATTTCCCGGTCGATTACTACGACTGACCAGTATGAGTAGGTGAGTAACTTAGACTTATTACATCGTTTGTGATTGTAGTTTAATTGCACTAAAATACAAAGATAATAATAATGAACTCTTGTGTATATGGGATTATGGGATTTGCTTGCTGTTTGAAATTACTTGTTTGACAAATACTACTAACCAAAAGTGATAATGAATGGCTTGTGAAATTACTATATGTGAAGCATGTTGAGTGTCTGAATAAAGTTTGAACACTTATAACCTGACTAAACATTATCGAAATCATAAGTGAAATGATACATGCATAGCATGATTTGCACATACTGCATTATGTTTGTATCATAGCCTACTACGTGTTAGAATTTCGGTTCTCTAGTAATACTTGGTTTTTCTAGTCAAGAGACTAGTAGTTCTACTCAAGTTTACCTTTGTTCCGTCGTTTCCATGGGAACTAATTGGTAACGAAGGACGCCGCCCATGGTATCGCTATAAATGTCTAATACTTAGTGGAGTTTCTAAGGCTTAAAACAGGAAATGAGTGTTTAAAACATCATTAACATAAAGAGATAATAATTGTGAGAATTGTGGATTTCCTGTGTACTTAGTTTCTCCTAGGTAGGTGATTCAGAGATCGGTTCCTTCAACCACGATGAGAGGGCGTAAATCTCCATCCTGTTTGGATTCCGGTTTGTCCAAGCTTGTAATTGTTCATGTGTTTGATTGATGTATTACATATGATTGATAATAACTTGCTTGTTGTGATAAGTCTGGTTATTCACTGAGCCCGTGGTTATGCTCATACTCCTACAGTCCTTATAGGATGACACTTAAGCCTTGGTTAGTGGCTTCTAGGAGCTTAGCGCCGGTATGTTTCTAAAGCTGGAAGAGTCTTGAAAACAGGGAAAAATAGTTTCGTTATTTATATGTATTAATTGGTGCTAGTACATCAATTTTATTATCTAAAAACTTAGTAAGTTTTATGGTTTGTAATAGTTATTATTCAGACAGTAGAACTTAATTATGGTATTGTGATTTTATTTACTTTCATAATTTCTTATCACGCAACCAAAAAGATCCTGTTTTGTTAAACTCATGTCATTTTCCAAAGTAGTTCTAGTATTAATATGTGTATTTGATATTGTCTGGGTTATCAAGCTGTATCACAATATATATTACTACTAGGGTACTATTGGGGCGTGACACTTCCTTGAATTAAAGGTGTTGATCTCTATCGTCGGATATTAGATTAAGTCTGTTATATTAATTATTGTGTCATTCAATACTTTAATTGAATCCTTATAGGTGCCTAATTATTCTGTGTATTTATTTGATACAGTTTTTATTAATTGCTATCTAGATTTTTATTCAAGGGGTTTGTCTTTTCTTAAGTTCTACTGCTTTTAGTACAAGATTTTTATTTACTAATTCTTTGCCCGTCAACCTTATCTGTCTCTCAAATTGGTATTTTTACACACACACACACACACAAATATATGCATGACCTTGTCTTAATAAATAATTAAAAATGAATAATCAATAGGAAATTGAAAATTTAATTATACACACAATACTTCACATGAGTAATCTTTCTTAAACAGATATAGTTGCTTCTAGCCTACCTTCTACCTTACCTTCTAACCTATCCTCTAACTTTTGCTAGACTACATTTTTAATATCAGGTACGTAGTGACAGGCGTATT
Organism: Combretum micranthum; assembly: GCA_024138025.1. NCBI lineage: Eukaryota > Viridiplantae > Streptophyta > Magnoliopsida > Myrtales > Combretaceae > Combretum > Combretum micranthum. The sequence goes on along the minus strand of JAMXBD010000170.1, from coordinate 1,471,957 downwards.
GTTTTTCTGGGGTGGATATTTTTGAATGGACTTAACTTAAAGATGATATAATAATTGGATTATGATATTTGTGTATGTCGTTTAATCCAGGCTAGGGAGCAACAACCTTACTAGGTAATGCCAGCAAGATAGCTAGGCATTTAGGCTACCCTTATAGTCTTTTTCTTTGGTGGCTTAGTAGGTAGTTGATAGGGCAAACGAGATCAGAATAACATTCATTTATGTTTGGTGAGAAGTAGTATATGTAGTTCATGACTATGGGTGTCAATTAAGCTACATATCACTATGGATTGAAATAAATTGAAATGCGTAACGGTTGTTAACCTTAAATAAAGCTATTACATAGAATATTTCCTCTAGAAGATTAAGGTATTCAGCTTGTCTTAATCAATCTCCTGAGCAGTTACTACTAAGATTCCCAGAGCTTGTTGCCCAAAATGTGAGTGCTCTTGTGTCGGTTGTTTTGCTCGAAATAAAAACAATAAATTATTGATTATTGCATTGCATATAGTCTAAGTGCGCTTGCCTTATCGTGTGTGATTGCATTACTATGTACTAAGCCTCGTCTCTCTCTTCTTAATTTTTAGGTAATGACGAATCTGACAGTGACTTTTATGATGGTTCAGGTAGTGGGATTAATTTTGAGGAGTTGCTTGACGAGCTTTATGATTAGGATCACAAGCTTACTTTATTTCTGTTTAGACTCATTCCTAGATTTGTTTTATATTTTGAGCCTATTTCTTAGCCTTGGACTTATCTACATTTGAACTTTTAGTATTTTTCTAATAACTATTTCTTGATTTATCTCCTTTGGTTATGTAAGGAGAGACTTGAAAATTTTTAAATAGTTATTATAAGATGATTATCTTTTATGATTTTTTTACTCATGGGAGGAGCCTCTTCTATCAAGTATTTATGAAATTTACTTTTCCGTTGTATTATCAAAGGTTAACAAAAATTAAATAAATGATTTCAAAAGCCAAAATTGGTTAACAAACTAATATGATAGGCTAGTCTTTTAGGATTGCCGTATGTATAACACACTAGTGTTATAGTGGCGAAACTGTGTATGTCCTGACCTTAATTGGGGTGTGTCAGGCTTAAAAACACCCTTCAAAGGCTTTGTAAACCCAACTCTTTATTTAAAATATTGTGAGATAACCAATTTGATAGTGTAAGCCCCTTATTTTGTTGGTTAAAATTTTCAATTTATGCATATCAATTGTGCTGCTTAATTAAACTACCAAACATTTATGTATATTAAGTCTATAAGAGGAGTTTTGGACTCCATATCTCAAAATTACTTATATATCCTTAACAAATTTATTTATTACATTAAGGTTTCATCTTGGACTTTAGAGCTAAAACTACATTAATTATTCAACATAAAAACTGATAACTCTAATATGGTTTTATTAACTATCACAAATAATGAATTTCCTCCGACAATCATTGTTATAAGTAATAAAACATATAGAGAGGTTTCTATTGTCTCATCAACTTATTTGATCGGACTCATCCCATTATAATCTATGACGTTGATCTATTCACAATTAATAATAGCTTTGATTTAAGAAATAAAACAACCGGCTACACATAGGGATGAAACATAGTCAAGGTTTTAGATGGATCATATGAACCTAAAACAAAATCTGTTACCTTCTAAGGTCCACAAAACCCAACCCCATAATCCTATAAGGTTTTATATTATATGCAAACCTATGATTTAGGGTTTGATTCAGAACCCAGAACCGACCCTAAAACCTTATTTCTTTCTAACCTATTTTCATATTTTAATAATAAATTCAAGAGAAGCCAATACTTCTTACATATATTTCCTATACATCTAAAAAAGAAAAGATTCATATGGAATTAATAGAATATATGACAGACCACATTCATTATTCAACATTTAAATACATAAATATATTACTTTTGTGACCCTACAAAATCTTAAGAAAATGGTTAAATTAAATCTCCTACTAAGGTTAAAATATAACAAACAATATTAATCTTTACAAGAAACATGACTTGAACAAACTTTAATGAAAAATTCTAAAATCCTTAACTAGTCTAGTAAATATAAAAGGAAAAATATTCTAGGAGGTAGAAAAGATGGTAACTCTTCCATGTCTCATTTCCTCTCCTTACCTCTTTAGTAATGTTTTTATATATTTATTTAAATTATAGTACCGAGTTGCCAAGTATCCATTAAGTTTGTTATATGATGGAAACATGACCCTATCGCCCTATACTATTTTTATTATATATCCAAACCTGACCATAAAACTCTATAGAGTTCAACCTTATTGGATTTTTAACGGATTAGATGGGTTGGGAACCTTATAACGGCCCACCCAATTCATCCTTAGCTACACAACTTGATTCTTTTCTTCCTTTTTAGTCAAGAATTTTTTTTTATTCTTTATTGCTTTTTATTTCTTTTCCCCTCCTTCATAACATATCTCACTTACATATTATTTTCTTCAATGTTCAACTTCAAATCTTGACCATATCCCTGACCAACACAAGTGAGTCGACACCACTACTATCTACTCTTACATGAATCAAACACTAGAAACCATATCCTTTCTGTTCCTATTCATTGATTCCACCAAGCATCAGGACTAACTCATCGAGTCAAATCCCTCTCTCTCACCACTAACAACCTAAACCATTCATTGGCATTTTCAACCCATCCCATTGATGTTGAAGCACTAACCCATCAACCCATCCCATTGATGTCGACGCATTATCCCATTTAGGTCACCACATCAACCTATAGTCATGACTCACGGTATCACTAGTCGTCTCATTACCCACTTAGTGTCGTTCAAATCCATCAAACAAACCACTACACACTTAGTAAATTATTTTTGTTTTGAAATTTATAATTATAACATTGATTATGATTTCTAGCATTCTTAACCCTAACTTCTTGAATGTATTAAGGTTTATGGGAATCTACTTTGAAAAATCTTGATCTTTCCTATTACCAAAAGTTCGGGAAGTGTTAAATAACACAGCTTGGTGAATCATTATCCAATCTCAAATTCCAATTCTATTGTAATCAAACTCTTTTGATTCTTCAATGTTTGATAAAATTGAAGTATGATACTATTTTGAAATAAATTCCATCGATCTTTCATCATTCATTCTTTTAAAAGGGACTTTAAGGCTACAATATCTATAGTAAATGGCATTTTGCATGTACCTGATGCTCTTGAAGTGTCATCAAAACTTGCAATCCTTATTTAGCTTAGGAAAAAGACTAACCATTTTCTATTTTTCTAAGTCATAGAATGTCAAGGTTATTATTTCCTTAGAAGTTCTATGGTAGATTGTATAAGCAAAATGAAGCTTTAAGACTTGGATTGATTTATACTGCAATGCATGTATCACAAATTTAGATATGATCTTTTGTTTCTAATTGAGAAAAAATTAAAGAGTGAAGAATCATGAAGTTTATAAATTGTAGATTGCAAGTCACTAAACTTATGTGCAAAATTTAGGTACCAAGTCATCAAGTCTTTTTGAATATGCAAGTGTAATTGTAGTTGCACTTATGGGAAGGTTCTAAAGGAAAAAAAATATAAAAAAAAAAGAAAGAGAAAACAAAAACCTAGAAAATAATGGTTCAACATAAAGCAACATTTGTGATATCACATGCTAAAATCTAGAACTTGTAATCACTTTCATACTCTTTTGACTTTGATGTGTTATCTTCCTTTTTCTCTTATGTTACTACTCTAGTAGTTCTTCTGTCAATATGTATTTACTTGTTTTGTTTCCTCTTATCATATTAATGACTTCTCTATTGTACTGCATTTTGGGTACTAATTTCCATAAGTTTGAAGCTTTATGCCTACCATAAAATCTTCCTTTATCTCAATCCTCTAAGGGGAAATTCTCCACAAAAGGGGGAAATTCCTTGTTTCAAAGACTATTTCACCACAATGTGGATTTAGGGTGGGTGGCTTCGTGTGTGTGGGTATTGGGGGGGGAGGTTGGGGTAAGGGGGGCTGTGTGGGTGCCAGTGACATTTTCAACACAATAGATGGGAATTTCTTATTCTAAGGGGTATTTCATCATATTAGGAGGGGAAGTCCTCATTATAGGGGACATTTCACCATAATATGGGGAGATGCGTTGTTTTAAGGTCCTTTTTACTATTGTAGCAAAGAATTCTTCATTCCAAAAGTCATTTCACCATAGTATGGGGGAATCCCTTGTTCTAGGTGGCAATTCACCACAATAGGAGAATTCCTAATATGGCTAAACTAATGGTTAAAAGGCTCCTTTCATCACATCATCACCATTATAATCACAATTGTGCTCAATTCCTTGGTGTATGGCTAATTTCACAAAACAAGGTCCTATTCCTAAAAAAAATGCTCGTTTTGCAACAAGTCACTATTTTCACCTTAACATGACTCAATTGGTTGTTTGAAGGGTCGTGTCTATAGTTCAAATGCATAATTTTCAAATAAATTTGTAAATAAAAATTTGTAAACTTTGGCACATTTCCATAAAATTTATGCAATCTATTGAGATATGTTAGTTAAGTTAAAGTTTCTTATTCATATTCATCTTATTGACATTTGGTAATAATTGGAGACTTAAGTGTGATTTACTAATTAATTTATTTCTTCATAAGTCTTACAAAAGTAAGTTGCTTGACTCAATGTAAATAAAATATATAGTTTAATATTTTTTGGGTCAATGATTAAATATGTAATTAAATTGTACAATAGGAAAATTATTCTTCAACATTGATTCTTAAATCGCCTTGTTCATCTTTATATTATTGACATTTAATGATAATAGTACACTTGATAAGTTAAAAAAATCATTCTTGTTCATTAAGCATTAAAGTGTCGCGTTCATGACATTTGGTTTATTGATATTTGATGATGATAATGCACTTGAAAGATATATTCCAATTAATTTATTTTTCTACAAGTATTAAATAATTATATAATTTAATTCAGAATTGAATAATGCAATTAGTTATGGTAATAGTTTATTTTTTTTCCAAAAATCTTCATGAACATATAATAAATGATAGTTTTTCTTGAAATTTATTTTATTGTTATATTTAACTATTTTCCCACTTTTCCATTGAAGTTTCATAATTTATTATGAAGTTCATTTACTCCCTCTTCCAGTTTTGGATAGGCTACTTTCACTTCCCTCACATTTATTCTACCTTCTGCTTTCTACTATGGACAGCGCATTTCATTTCACTTTTTCTGCTGTGGATAATGCATTCAATGCATTTTGTTCGGTCATTACAGCATTTTTATACCAACAGTAGCCACTAATTATATGACGGGAATGGTCCTATCGAAAACAAAAATGGGAACATAGAAAAATCTAACATTTAGGGTTTAAAAGAAATTAAAGTAGATTGTACCTAATAATCATTTCCATTTTCATCTTTATTTGATCTTTCAATTTAGTTTTTTACCAGAATAAGTTAATTTATTATGATTGTAACGCCCCAAAAATTTAATTCAATTAATTACATAACTTAAGGTGCTACTGCCACGTATAATACTCTAAAGTATTATACGCTAAGGCTTTCTTCAAAAGATTTCGTAAGTTAGACATCGCTACTCAATTTTTGGAATTGTAAAATCATTTAATTAGATTTTCAAATACTGGATTTAGCAGCAGAGATATAACTTAATAAAAACAATTTAATAAAACTCTACTCTCTCTCTTAAGAGTAAACCAACTTTTCAAGAAATAAAACTTTATAAAAACATTTATTAATCTACTCTTTAGGCATAAATCTTCATTTACAAAACATATGGGCATTAATAAGCCCCATTAAAGGAATTACAAATTTGTAAATAAATCCGGTCTTCACTAAATAAATCAAAATAAAAGAAAATACAGACATTCAACGGCCCTAGCCCACTTCACTCATTCTCATGGGTCTTTTGGATCACCCCAAAAACTTGAAACAAGCATCATCATCAACTACAACATCAACATCATCTTCAACATCTCATCATCACCATCTTCATCAACAATAACACTTGTAAAAAGAATAACAACAAGAAGAATGAGCTAAAGCTCAGTACACAGTAACACAATCACACACGGAGTGGCATGTGAGCTTAACTAAATGCAATGCATCAACAAAAGATTATTATCTTTTCTTTAAATTAAACAAACAGCACGTGAGTATTCAAACTCTAAACAACAGGGATAGCATGGGAACATGAATAACGATCACGATGCTTAGAGGGTTGATATAAGTAGTCTGATATTTATATCTCCTAGATAATATACCTGAAAATGAGAAATCATAGTCTTATATAAGGTTTTCAGTCGTTGTGGACTAAGTTTAACTCTACTTAAACTTAGTCCACAACATGAATATAGTTCATCATTCCTATAAACGTTGAACTAAACCATTTGATTTCCCTCCAAGTTTAAGCAAATGCTATTCCGATACCAATAACCCAATCGACTATCCCTCGTACCACGTATGAAATTCATATCTCAATGACAGGGATGGCCTAAGTGCCTAAAACTACCGTGCCCCTATCTGAGCAAGGTGTCGTTCCCCGGACCGGATACCGAATTGCCATCTCAAGTCAGAAATGGATTTAAACGATGGAATGACAACCAATTCAAACAATTATTAGGCCGAGTTTAAGTTCCTAGTCCATTTAAGATGCTTATCATAACAATCAACACACAAGTTACTACGTACCTTAATTATGAAATCCAAACAAAGTCTCAGAAGGTAGGGTAGAAGCTATCTCAAAATATATATCTTATATCTACCACTAGTTCAAGAAAGAACTCTTATAAGAACCTAAACTATTTAACAATTTATAAGAACTTAAACTAACATCCGCTTCATCAAACTCATATAAGAACTTAAGCTATTTATCTATTCATCTCAAACTTATTTTATTAAACCCTATTTGATTAGACACTAAATAGGAACCCCGCTATGGCTGTGAATATTGCCCCGCTAAAATACTGATAGTTCTCCTTTTGTCTGTTAAAGTTTTTCTTTTCATTTTGCTTATAGTTTCTTTTTGCAAAAGCATATATAAAACATTAATAACTTATGCAAATAGACATTTAAAACAATATACTTCTCATGCTAATCAAAGATCATTATAACTTGTTAATCTAATTCGATTATTAACTATTAATCTCATTTTATCTAAATTTTAGCCAATTTGATTAGATCTAATCATTTAACTCAAAAACTAAGCCAAGGTTATTAAACTATATTAATCTAATTCATTTTAACCCATTCAAATTCATTTTTGTAGTTAACTTCTATATTTAATCCAAATTGTTTATTAAATCTACAAATCTACTAAACTCATGTTGATTTATATCAATTAACTCATATAACACATCAAATATGACTTGTGTATCTCATTTTAGCTTAAAAAGATTCATTTCCTAAGCACAAACACATTTAATAAGCAAAACACAAGTTTTTGACTTAGTTTGAAAAACACAACAGCTGGAAAGAACTAAAATTTAAGCATCGATACTTTTTAAATTTGTAAAAGATCAAATATAAAAGTTGTATATATCTTTTTAAGCTTTCTATAGCAACTTGAATCACCTCAATCGGAGATCATATGAAAAAGTTATGGTCAAATTACCTAAACATGTCAAAGTTGCAAGGGACTTAACCACGCCCGCGATCTTGCCTGTGATTTGTGAAAATCACATGATCAAAGTGTTTCACACCCCCTCTCTTGCCCGTGATTGCTCTCCTGTCAAGAGTTACGAATTTCCTTTATTTTGAAAACTCATTTTTACACATTTTCATCAACTTATACTCCTCTTACATCAATTCTAACATCAAATAAACACCTATAACAACTTATAACACTTCAAACATCATCGAACAATATTAAACAAATCCAAACTTCATCAAATCCCAACTTCCACTATTCATCCTCTTCATCATCAACTCAACTTCCATCAACATTAATCCGACATATACAAATGTGAACAACACTTCCAACTCAATTCAACATCAATTCATCAATTACAATTATAAATAACAAGTAAAAAAAAAAAGAAATAGATATAGAGAACTTAGCTCTTTAAGAACACATGCACACTTAAGCTCTTTTTTGAACTTCTAGCTTTGATTTCCTTCTTCTATTTCATCTTTAACTTTGATTTCCACTTTGTATCTTCTTGAATTTGATATTAAGAGGAATTAAAGAGAAGAAAAGAGAGAAAGAGTAGAAAGAAAGAAAGGAACGAAAGAAAGAAAGCAAGAAAAAAATAAGAAGACGAGAGAGGCAGAGGAAGAAAATGGGAAAGGAAAAGATAAGATTAAAAACTAGATATTTTTTGAATAAGGTATAAGTTTAGAACTATCATATTAATATCTATAGTTCTAGATAATGAGAACTTAATTTAGGAATTTACTTTAGATAAAAGGATATTTAATTTGAGTTCGGGTTTAAAATCTGATATTTTTACTCAAGCAAATGAACTCTAATTTTACAGAGATTTAAGCATTGATATTTTGGTTATAGTTTGAAGGTTTAGGAATCCTCTAAACATTTTAATGACATGTTTAGAGATTTTAGGAATCAAATAAAATATCAAATTTCAACTTATTTAATTACTAAACTTATTTTGTCAACTTGTCTAATTATGCCCTATGATTCATTTGATTCATTTAATCCATTTAAACCTAATTTCTAATAGGTAAAGGTATATATATATATATATATTGATTATTGTGTTTCCATTTACCAACATTTTTTGTTTTTTTATCCCTAATCTTAATGCAATTACTTACTTCATGATCATGCTCTTCTTTTATTTAGGTAAAAAATAAAAATAAAATTTTATGATCAGTTTTAAATTTTCATGAAATGGGTCATGATTGTTTTGATACAATCATTTTTTATTTTATTATGATCAAAATTATTTCTTGTTTAGGAACCTTGTTGAAATTGATTGCTTAAATAAGGTTCAAATAAAATCTCATTTGAGACACGTGATATGAGTAAAGTGTGTACCATATATATATATATATATATATATATCTCACTCTTTATAAGCACAATATGAGATTTCACGTGTAACCACATGCACAAGTATCACGATTAAAAAGTGCGATTCATATTTCGTGCAAAATACAGTATTAAAATCTCATTTTAGACACATGATATGAGTAAAGTGTACTAGATGTATGTCACTCTTTATGAGCGTGATATGTGATCTCACATGTAAACCACATGCAAGAGTATCATGATTAAAAAGTGTGATTCATGTATGGTGGTATATCGCTTTAGAAACGTGTGATTTACTGGCGGTATTAAAAATATTATTTGTATAGGGTATGTCACAAGGTCAAAGAATGATATTTGCGCAAAACTATATATCCTATTTCTTAAGCGCAATTCAGCTATGGTACAAAAACATTACATCTTCTCTTATACACACGATTTATGTGAAAAGAATATATATATATTATATATATATCCCTTTTTATGGACACGATTTTGCAATGGATTTTAGTAAATTTTTTCATTAACCTTTATTTTGTTTTTTTTATACATGATGTGGACATGTTGTTCATTCTATCAAGGTCATATTATACATAAAATATGACTTTCCTAATATAATTTTTTGATAATTTTTCAGGCAAGTGGCAACTTCTTCAACGAAGTAAATCGCATGTTATTAGCATATTTCTGGTACAGCGTATTATTCCTTTTCATAATTTTCTAGGCAAGCGGCAACTTCTTCAATGAAGTAAATCGCATGTTATTAGCATATTTTTGGTATAGCGTATTATTCTTTTTTTTTCCTTTTTTATTATTTTATCACACATATGTGTATATATACATTTAAATTTTTGTAGATCATCAATATCTGTATAGTTTGATTCATTATATAGCTTATTGTAAATTATAATTTATTATCTTTTTTTTTCCCACTTATTTTATGATTACATGTGATGAGTCAACTATAATAATTAAAGGGTAAAAAAACACAGGACATAATTTTTGAAATAACCCAAAAAAAATAAAAAAATATATTTTGGGCAAACAAGTAATTGTTGAGTTTTAAAAAAGGGCAAGATGATTCATCACTTAAAATTCAAAAGGAATATTGAGAACTCAATGTATTAAATGACAAATGACTGGCTACTCCCTCATTATATCTTCTCCAAACCCTGCAAATCTCCTATTTTCTTCTTTAATCGCTAATCGCACTTCCTAAAGATCTCCCAACATAATTTCAAAAATAAGTGAAATTCCTTTTCCTTTTTTCCCCATGACTGTTTCTAAGAAGATTAGCAATTATATGTTAAAATCGTCGCATTCCAATGTAGACAATGACACCTTACAGGGAAACAAAGTAAGGGAGACTTCTCAAGGAAACTTTAGAGAACAAAGTTAAAGAATTGAAAAAGAAGGAATGACAATCCTAAGAAGGGAATGTGGTTTAAATATAGAATATGATATTTTTGTAATGTTTATGTTTTTAAGAGACCATTGGGTAAATTTGTGTATATTTAAGCCTCGAAGTGATAAGAACAACTATTGAAAGGCTAATGCATGTATTAAACAAATAGAGGAAAATTGGATGAAAGGCGGCTTGGTCTAGGAGTACATAACCCATGCACGGCCGTGCATTGGTCATACACCCCTCTAAAGCTTAAAACATGTAACATGGTATAAATGCACAACCAATGCATGAACTTATGCATCAGTTCATGTAACTCCCTATTGCTCAGCCTATATGTACAGCCCATGTACACAATGATACATTAATTTGTGACTTAAAATTCTGCATGTAATGCACAACCTATTGCTCAGCCCATATGTAGCATGCGCCCAACCCATGTACTTAACTATACTCTATGACCCCCACATGAGTGTGTACATGCTTGTGCACACTATAAACTCCTCAAAATCACCTTTTCTCGTTGCAAGAGCAATTAAAACTATTTAATATCTTCTTCTATGAATTTACTTATATTTTAATTTCTTGAAGTCTATATATGAGTAGAATAAAGGGTAAGAGTTGTAAGTGTGTAAACTATAGATGAATTAGAAGTAATGATTCTCAACAACTTAATTGTGATATATTTAGGTTAAAGGATATTAGTGTTTAGGATAGATTGACTTTCTATGTACGTATATACCATGCTTACTGCTTATGTTTACCTATGGTAGAATCTTGAACTAATTGAATGAATAGGTCACTATAAAATCCATGCATTGCTTATGTGTGGTTACTAGTATTAGATAGGAAGTACCTACACTATCATCGTAGTAACCTAATTATCTTATATTATATGGTGTTATCCCAAGTGGAGTTGCATCAGGAAATTATCTCAATAGCTCTAGGTGCTTGTATTGTGGTTATTGAGGAGAACCCAATGCTTAGTTTATGGAATCATGAATGTTGGGGAATATCTAACATTGTATATATGAAATGTTATATTAACGTATGATAGGATATTGAGTTATCCCTTTAATACTTGTTGGGCTTAAAAGTTAAAGATGATGAATTGAATGGTTGTTGCCTTAAGATTTATATATATACATGTGGTTAATTGACTGCCTGTTCATGTGCATCTATTTGTAGTATACCATACTAGGTTCCTACTCATTCCTTTTCTTTTTTTCATACCGGTGATACCCCTTTAGCTCTTGTTATCTTGAAACGACATTATAGTAGTCTATGGGAAAGATGCTAATAGAGAAGATTGTCCCCTTGATTAATAGATTTGGTGTGAGATAGAGACTCTTACTATATATTAGTTATGGTTTAATTCTTTGTTGTTATGTGTTATTATTAGGCAATGGACCCTCTAGTAATCTAGTAGTAGATATCATTTATTTGATTTAATAGACTCTCAAAGCCTATTGACATTGTTGATATGTCAGTTATGATTACTATTGTGTCCACCTAAGGGAGTCAAAATCTATGTATTTATTGCGTTGAAGCTAATATGATATTAATGCATTTAGAGATCAATGATTGTTATTTATTGAGATTTATAACAAGTTTTGAGCCTTTTCATATTCTATATGAATATGTGGTGGATCGTAAATGATTCTAAATTTAAGGTATTACATCTCAAGTGGTATTAGAGCTTTGGTTTATGAATTTTAGGGAATTTAGGAAAATCATCTATAGGATGATGAGATGATCTCCTTAATGATTTCTAACATTATTTCATATTTATAATTCATTATTGTTGTTTTACTTTCAGCTTAATATTCTTATATATCTATATATTGCTTGTACTTTTATGTTAACGTCTACTTCTATATATCCATATTAAGTGTTTTGTTATTTTTTTTCTAATTAGTATTGCTACTACCTAAAATATGCTAGAAGGTAATCATTTAAACAAATTAAACTCAACTAAAATAGAAGGATGACTTACATACCAAAAGTTATTCCTTTAATTTAAATATAGAGACATTGCATTAAATGTGAACATACATATGTACATAACTTAATAGTTAAATGAAATTACAATGACAAAGCAAAAATAGTCAAAACAAATTTATTGAGTAAATAAATATATCATTGAATCTTACAAAATTCTATGAAAGGAAGTGAATTCAATAGTTAAATTGATGTTAAAGGAAAAAAAAAAAATGGACTATTATGGTGATTTAAACATCTTGTGAGCTGACAAAGACACTATTTGCATTAGTTGACACACTTCTTTATGATTACTAAATGGAAAATTTACTAAACAATAATATGGACTTCCCGAAATGTGGAGTGAACCAATTCTATCACAACATCTTATAATATATCACAACGTAATTATAAATAACAAAAATGTAATACATAAACCATGATTGCTAAACAAAAGGAATTTGAACCACAAAAGTTTCAAAAAAAAATCTCCATAAAGAATTATAACATTTTAATAATGAAACTTTATCAATTCATGAATGGATAGCGATAATTGTGAGCTTAGTGAGAAAACAAGAAATAATTGTTGTTTACAATATGCTGAGCCAAAGTACTTGAGATCAATGTTGTTAGAATCAGACCCTAGGTAGACCCAATTATGCTAGGGATTAGGGGTCGAATCAGGGTTACTAAAAAATGAAATTTAAAGTAATATCCTAATTATTAAAGAAATGAATTAATGAAAAATATATTAATCTCATCATATTTATAGGTAAGATTTGATTTACAAGTGTCTTAAGATATTAATTATGAGTTTAAAACTAAAAGGCTTTCATTTTCATTTAAAAAAAAAATGAAATAAGCATTCTAAAAATCATGTTACATTAATTTGATTAAATTTCTAATAGCAACTAGCAAGTTGTTTTTGAACATATTGAAAGGAAAGTTAGATGGCTATTTGGTGAAATTTAAATAGATACAATCAGCAGTTGCATCATCATTGTCATAATGTACATGAATGACAACTTCTATAAAGACTTTAGTATGGCATGTATCATAACCTTATTGCAATACAAGAAACACACATTAAAACCAATTCTTTACCAAAATAATAAATAAAATAAAATTAGATTGTCAGATTTAGATCATTGAGATAAGAAATAACACTATAGTCCTTAACTATACTTTTATGTCAAGAAAAATAATAAATAAGACTAGACAGTAGAACCTAGAATTTTGTAATTACTTTTATTTCAATTTTCCATTGTAATGTATGTTCTCATAGTTACATTGTAGGTCTCTCTACTCTATCTCTCTATCTTCATTCTTATAGTCTCTCTCTCTCTCTCTCTCTCTCTCTCTCTCTCTACAAATACAACCTACACCAAAAAACCTAACCACCAAACTAATACCTTTACTTGGCCACTCACTATCCCAGCCTCTTGTCGCCTTCAACAATGCCACCACTATCGCAACACCAATCGCCACCAAACACCCTAGCTACACACGTTCCATCTACCAACCACAGTGATAACCCGCTTTACCTTCGACAACCTACTAACCACCATATCTATCCTAGTCGAATATCCAAACACTTAAATACCAAAACCAGACCCTATGTTGAACCCACCACCAACGCCAACTGCAACAACCATACCAAACAACTAACTTCAACCACCCTAATAACACACACAATACTGTTGCAACCAGACTACTCTACCTTTGCTCTTCTTTTTTTTCTTTTTAATATAAGCCTACATTCCTACCCAATTGACCTACTTAGGTTAACTGGGTCATAATTGAACCCGTTGGGTTAACTGAGTTTAGCCAGTTCAACTAAAAAACGATGTGTTAGCTAAACCAGCCCATTTTTAAGGCCAGTTTCGGTCAAAGAGATTGGTCTAGTTCGGTTTCAATAACATTGGTTAAGATAAGATTGATGATGTTTATTCTTCATATGGTTTGAGTAATGTGTCAAGTGTTATTAGTGGTCTTGTTTAGTCATGTCAAGTGTTGTTGTGTTAAGTCTTGCTATGTCAAGTGTTGTTATGTTGAGTTCCATCTTGTCGAGTCAAGTTATGTAAAATCTTGTCCTCTGGTTTAAGTCTTTCATTAGTTGATTTTAGTCAATTGGGTTCTATATTGGTAATCATTAGCCCAGCTCATAACGTGTATTAGTGTAGAACTTTAAATGAAGATACAAAAGAAAAGGTGTATACTACATTATAAAGTGAATGATGACAAGTAACATAGGATTATAAATGAATATAGGAATGATAGGTGAGAAATAGCATATGACTAACAATATAAAATGAAGTTAAGTAAATCGTACTTTTTTAACATTAATTACAATAATAACACTAAAGAAAGACAACAACCATATAGGTAATGAAAAGTGCCAAAAGGATACAGGACCAATACATACATATATATATATGAAGCCAAAAGCGATAAGTGAATAGAATGTCCAATGACTTTTATCACATGAGAACTAATAAATGAACTTAGTATTAGTAAATTAACTAAGAAGAGAAAGAATTAAGTTAAAATATCATCCAATTTAGTGTTATGTACAAATGTTAACAATAGCAACAACAACAACAATCATTTTTCTTTACTTGATGACTTGAGAGCAATAACTGAATGAATACAATAATTATAAGTATGTCATTTCCTTTTCCTCAATGAAGTGTAGTAGAAGTAGTTGCAAAGAAAGCTAGGAAAGATTCTAGTTACTAAATTGATGGTTGTTGGCAAATGTTAAGGTAGAGAAAGTCCTGTTGTAGTCAAAGGAGTATCTAACTTAATCTATAGTGAAATTTGAGATAGCAAATAGTGGTATGATGATGAATGGTAAGAAATTTGAGAGAATGGTTCGTAACATAATGTCACGACTCTAAAATGGGGGCCTAACAGGATTTATCTAAAGCCATCACATCACGTGTGCACCCGTAACATGAGAGCCGTCTTGTATGTCAGAGTGTACAAGACTCTCTTTATTTATAAAAGTTTATCATACAAATGGTATAATATATTACAGTATTTCAACTATGGAATCCGATTTTCCAATTTCCACCAAGATCACAGAGAATCGGTATCCCCCACCAAATAGTGAAATTGGGTTTCCAAACTACAACATACAAAATTCAACATTCATCTAATTTACATTCTAAGTTTACCATATCCTACATTTCTATCTGCAATAGAGTTTATTGGAGAAGCTCTCTTCACACATTCCTAGCCCAATCCTAATTAGTAATAATCCTGCATAAAAACTGTAGGGGTGTGAGCGAACCACAGGTTCTGTGAGTTCATTCCTCACTACTACCGGTCACGCAAGTTATCAAACATTAATTACACACTCATGCAAATCTATCTACACACGATATGAAATGCATACGTGATGAATGCAAGCAATACATCTATGGGGGTCCGGAACCATAGACGATATAGATTTACCTGTCTACACTTCAGTTGTCTCCCATACTTACCCGCATGGGACACCTCGCCTTACCCGTACGAGGCTGCCTGGTGGTAGCGTCCATCTAGACTCACCCAATGCTTAACCGCCATTGGTAACAACAAATATCCCCCAACGTGTTCACGTGATTTATGCTGGTTAATATTTAAATATATATAATGCCAATTTAATGGCCATTCTTACATTCCATCACCAATCTATGGTGAATCGCACAAGTAGACCCCGACTCGGGTAACATCTACTGCCAATACGAATCATCACCTATTAAAGGTGAATCCGGCGGATAGACCCCAACTCAGGTAACATCTATCGCCACGTGACCAGTGGACCCAAATTCAGGCAACATCCAATGTCACAACAACACTCAGAAATGTCCCATGTTTATCTCATAAACTCTTTTAGCATAAATTCTTCCTTTTCAAAGGATATAAAAGCAACCTGGAATATTCCAAGTCAGATTTCTTTAAAACTCATTTCGAAATACTTTTGATTTCAAAATTGGGACATTTCCTACAAAGGGATCAAGCACATGCAACGAGTATATCCAATTAGTTTAGTCGAATTATTATTTTTATCCATTTATTCAAGTGATCATGCAGATGATAACACTCACATCAATCAGTCATTCCATACAAGCAATTCAATCAACATAACAGCAAATAGTAGCAATCACAAGCAAATAGTAGCTCATCAGAATTCCCTCACCTGTGGTCCTCGCTAAATTATTGTATAAGCTACTGGAAGTCCGGGAATTGATCTATTTTCCTATGAAAGGAAATAACAGAGATTTATTATTTGATTATTTCTATAAGAGAAGTCTTCCTATAATTTAAAGGTGTTGATCTCTATCGTCGGATATTAAACTAAATATGTCATATTAATCACTGTATCGTTAAATAATTCAATTGAAATCCTTATAGGTGCCTAGTTATTCTGTATCGGTATTTGATACAGTTTTTATTGATTGCTATCTATATTTTTTTTTCAAGGGGTTTGTCTTTTCTTAAGTTCTATTGCTTTTAGTAGAAGACTTTTATTTATTAATTCTTTGCCCGTCAACCTTATTTGTCTCTCAAATTGGTATTTTTATTTATTTAAGGGTATATTCTAGTATCTATATCTTTCAAAAGTTATAAAAATTCGTATGTAGATATATCAAATTTCTATTATACTTCAGTTTCATTCTTATTGCAAAACAGGCTAAGTTTAATAGTATAATATTATTAGTAATATTAGTTTTGAAACATTAATATCAATATTAGTAGTAATACAAGTATAATAATAGCAACTATCTTCATGTTATTAGTAAATAATAACATTAGTGACAAAAATAATAATAGAATTATTGTTAATATAAATAAAATGACCTTAATGTAAAAATAATAGTTTTGACAATTCTAATGAAAGTATCAATAATACGGAATACTATAAACAGTAGTAATAATAATGATAATAATCATAACTATATTGATAGAAATAACAATAGCATTTATGTTGGTTGAAAACTGAATGAACTTCTATTTACGATTTCTTATTTGTTTTAAATCCGATTTCGTTGTATAAATAGTTGATTTGATAGTACTCTTTGAGTAATTTTTAGTAGTAGAATTATTTTCGAGAAAAGAGACTTGTACAATTTTTAGATTTATGAAACAAATGCATAGTTTTCAAAATGAATTCTAACAATTGTAGTCAAAGCGTGTTTTAACCATATCTAACTCATTTTTAATTCGTTTTTGAATAAATAATTGTTTTCATAGTATTTTCCGAGTACAATCCATTGATAAGGTCGTTTTTGGTTTATAACAAATATATCAATACAGTTTATTCCTTCTTCCTAGGGATTCACATAAATCATAAAAATTTCAACTTAGCTTTGTTTGTAGTTTAAGTGTGGTTTTGGTTCTTCTTTTCTAAGATTTAAATTTCTACACTTAAAAATCTTCAAGTTGATGTATTTATACACTAAATAGTCTAAATGACATCAATATACTTATCATATCAATTTTGATAAATTTATAAGTCAATTCCTAAAGATCAAACATAATGAATATTTGAACTTGATATAGTCCTTACCTTGATTGGACAATAGATGGGGTTTAGCTCCCCTTCTTGATGAAAATAATTATCTAAGGAGGATAGTAAGAAGATGAGTCACTAAGAAAAATTAGTCTAACTAAACTAGCTTATATATGTACATATTTTTACCTTGTTGAGCTTAGATTCAACTTGAATTGATGATATACCAAAGGCTATTTTTCCCGGTTTTGGAGGTTGTTTGGAATAGCTAAAGTGGGGTTTTGATGTGGTTGATGAGTATTGATGTTTGGGTAGTGCTATAGGATATAAATAAGAGATACACTTTGTTTTTGGAGTGTTGAAACAAGTTTGAACAAGTGAGTAAGAAGGGGAATATATGAAATTCGTGGTGACTTTTTGGGGCAAATTTTTGGGTTGTGTTTGGGGAGATTTTGAGTTGGTTTTGTAGCCAACTTAAACCTATATATATATACTAATGTTAGGCTAAGATTTAAATACAAGAGAGGGTGTTTTGGACTTAGGAATAACTCAATTTTACAGCTACAATTTTGGATACGAATTTGGCAATTTTAGATGACAAATTTGACTTGTATTTTGATAGGTTTTTGTAGTTGTTTAAAGGATATTTATGGGGTTTGTTTGCTAGTAAATCAAGGCTATTATCTGGAAACAAAGTTATAGTAGGCTATAAGGAGGATACCGATGGAGAAGATTATCCCGTTGATAATTAAATTTGGTACACTAGTCCTACGTAGATAAAGGCTCTTACTATGTATTTGTTATGTTTTATCCCTTTGTAGTTTAGTGTGTTATAACTTGCCATGGACCCTCTAGTAATCTAGTAGTAGATATTATTGGTTTGAGTTGGTGGACACTCTAAGCCAATTGACGTTGTTGCTATGTAAGTTATGGTCACTAGTGTGTTTATGGGAGTCAAATGCTATGTAGTTATTAAACTAAAGCAAATATGATATTAGTGTGTGTAGAGATTAATGATTGTTATTTACTGAGTGTTATAGTAGGTTATATGCATTTGTGTGTTTATATTCTATATGGATAGTAGCAGGTTGTAAATGACCATATGTTTAAGGCGTTATAATTTTTTTCATGACTGAATGATCCAGGGCAAGATGAAAATATTATTATTTTAGGAAGATTGTTATTTTCGTTTTTAGATAGATTTAATTAGTATTTATACGAAGAGTATCTTTTAATAATATTAGTATATCTTTTTATATATATCAAGTTTTTTAATTAGATTGATTAGTATATTTTTTATGTATGTCAAGTATTTTAAATAGATTTCATTTTTATCCTATAAATAGACTTTGTAAAAGTTAAGAAAAAGAATTATGATGGAATAAAATATATTTTTCTCTCTTATCTCTTCTTGTATTCTATGGAATTAATAGGTTGGTGGAAGATTACTTTCTAGTATTAGTGCGCGAATCAACATATTACAATATTTATCCTTTTTTTTCCCCCAAAATATACACATTTATTGGGTTTTCAAATTTTGATGTCTATTTGTCTAATCAACAGACATATAGAAAATTATCTTTCGGCAATCCTGCATAATGCAATGAGTTTCAATTTTTTTACTCATCATTTTTCAAGTATTCACAGAATTAATAAATTGTGATACTCACTCTCTTTTCTTCCGATGTGTCACTAAGGCAACAACTGGCGAATTGTACAAGTCCATTCCATTTAACATTCATAATTTCAACTCTCTAAATATCACTTATTTGACAAAAAAATTGTCGCTTTTGACTTAATAGAAAAAGAATCACCATTTCCACTGCCAAAAGTTGTCCTTCCACTTTGGAAAAAGAAAAAAGAGTTCCACTATGGAATATGTCAGTGCGCCATCAATTCCTTTAGGTCAGGTTAATTACGTATGCACGGGCAAACATATACGTACATACTTATATAAATATGAGTACATGTATGGATATATGCGTGTGTGTGATCTCGTTTAACAATCATAGGTCAAACCATACATAAAATATCTAAAATATTGGCTAAGCCTGTATACCACCCTAACTTCAAAGTATGCTTTCTCTAAGCCCAAAAACTGTTGCTATTTATTGTCTTTCTCACAACTATTTTGGGATTTTAGGGACAACTTTCAAAGATTGTGTAAATTTTTTAAAGTTACAAAACAGTAAAATCACACTTTTAGAACTTATATAACTCCATGTGCTCCTTTTTTCTTTTTCTTTTGGTAGATTTGCAATAAGGTTTATGTAGTTTATACATGATAAATATTAATTCTACGTCCATTAGATAAAAAAGTTTGAGCTCAATAAGCATGCATGTTGTGGTTCAATATTTATTCGTAGGAGTGTTCACGGTTCGATTAACTGGTCCGTAGCTCTATTTTTTGATCCTAACCATAATAATCGGATTTTTAATATCCTGATCCTAAACCGATCCATTATGAACGGTTAACCGCCTTAACGATTAACCATTTTTTCCGGTTAATTTTTTATGTTTTCAGTTTTTAACCGTTTGACAAAATGGTTATGCAAATTTTGCAATTAATCATATTTTTCAATATGTTCGTAAAAAAAATTAGAGTATCTTTTTGTATAATTATATTAAAAACTATAAATTAAGAATGTGAGATATGTAAAATAGTTGTTAATATATATTGGTGCCATCAAGATAATCATCATAATAGCCTTTTACTCATGTGTTCTTATCAATCTTGATCAATCGAGCTCAATACAAAATCTCAATCAAACACCACCATTCTAATTTTCAAACATATATGAATTTGTTTCTTCTTATCTGAATCATTCATTTTAACATAATCCATATTGATAATACTAAAAAAAAATAATTATATGGGTATATTATAAATTATATATATTTATAATTACGGATCGGTTAACCGAATCCATCCTAAAAACCGAAACCGAAATCTAAAACCTAAAAAATTAAAAATGCTAATCCTAAACCGAAACCGATGAATCGGTTAACCGTTTTTTTCAGATTGGTTTCTTGGTTTCAATTCGATTATCCTAAACATTCGGTTTTCTTACACACCCCTAATTTATTGGATAATACAACCTCATCGTTCGTGGGCTAGAAAATTCAATCTACGTGTAACAAGTGTACTGCTAAGGATCTGTTTGTTTGTTGTCGATTACAGATATAGATACTTTTTTCAAACTTTTTTTTAATAAATTATTTATTGAGAACTAGATATAGATAAAAAAATAAAAATAAAAAGTTGACAGTTCTCATTAAAAAATCAAATATAGATAAAATATAAATGTAAATTGGACAATATAGACATATTATTTTGAAAGAAGATATAAATACAGATGAAAAACAAACCATCTAAACATACCCGAAATTAGACTAGTAGATGTGCACCTCGGCATCCATGTAAAACAATAAATAAAGTCGTGCAACAAAATTTACAGCAAAGTAAATAAATGACTCAATACCTTATTGGATTTTCTATAAAAAAAAAAAAAAACGGATGATGAAAAATATTTTTTAATAAAGAATTATGAAAATACCACAAGATTGAAACTATTCTAAAAAATTAGGCAATTTAAACTTATTATGCGTTTAAATTGCAATACACTCCTTTTTTTAAGGGACAAGTTCCATACAACTGTATTGAACTCGAATTCCCCACTTAAAGAAACAAGTGAATACAATTGGAATGAAAAGGAGTTTTTCGGCATCTATTGATTACCTCTCCATTGCTTCCTTGACAAATTGTTGAAAGCCTTTCGGGGTGGTAAGGTGTCCAACCCCATAGAGACCGGTGGCTTGCATACTATAACTACAGGTTTATGTCCTGCTAAAGCAAGCGGTCGATTGGAGGCAGAGATTGGTGGAGGTTCTGTGCAGGATGTACGACACAAGTTCGTCGAACGCAAAGACTATGCACCTCCATCATCGTCACTTTCTGGTAACCGGAGTGGTTTTTTATCCTTTGCTTGTTTAGTTTATCTGTGTTAAACTTGTTTTTGAAAAGATGAGTTTATTATAATTTTAACATATAATTTTAATAGACAAGTTTAAATTACCTAATCTTGGAAATATTTTCGAGCTAATAGCACTTCGTTTTTTTTTTTTTTTTCAAAGTTTTTTCCACCTTAACCCTATAAAATGACCAACGTTAATAAAATAAAAATAAAAATGTTAAAAAAGTCATGACCATAAGATTTAAGATTAATCATAAAATTTCAATTTTTTATACCTTAAACATAAGAAGAACATGATCATGGATGCATAATTGCATAGGATAGGAGACAAAATAAAAGTTTAAATTGTTAAGAAATGCAAAAACAATGATCCATGTATTTTTTCACAATAATTGAACCTACATTTGGGTGAGGAAAAAAAATGAAAGATCAAACCGAGGTGTAAATGGAAATACATATACATACTGTCTATTTTTAATTGCTTTATAAACTAAATGTTTTATTACTATAGATGAAAATTCCATGATATATGATAAGTAACCAAATGATATTAGAGTTATTAGTGTTTACTACGAATAATGGAGTACCTTTAGCTCTAAAGTCCAAAACGATCCTCCATTGAAATATATACAGTTACTAAGCAATATGAGTAATTTTAAGGTGTGGCATCCAAAATTGCTAGAATTGTTTGAATATGTGTAGATGTAGATATAAATATAGAGCAAAATGAGTGCGTAAAGCTCTTTAACTCAGAAGTTTTTATTTTAATGCCACACTATATTTTAGATTTAAATTATATGATACAAAATGTATCTTTTTAAATCTTATGATTATGTTAATGGTTATTTAGCCCAGTGACATCTTCCCTAGTTCCTCAAGCGAGGGTATCAAGTTCGATTCTCCCCTCTCTTTTGTAATGGCAAAAATAAATAAATAAATAAAATAAAATAATATAAAAAACCTTATGATTGTGAATATAAATTTATAAATACATTTGTGCGGTCATGAACAATTCATGATTAACATCATTGAATTAAATTGTTGGATGTTGCTTCCAGTTCCATTTCTCCATGATTTGTCACTTTCCGAAAAAAATCATATCTATCATTTGTCAAAATTAAATATCCAAAAATTTCAACCACATAATTTTTCTAGATCTATAGAATTGTCAATTGTTGTTTAGGTGAATCACTCAAGGTTTATGGAGCCACATAATTGCATTTGCACTTTATATATATAAGAGGGCAGGGACAAATATGGCTAAAATATAATTAATTGTTACATGTTATCTAGTGGTAACAAAAATAATGGCAAGGGACTTGAGTGCTCTTGTCGGTGGATATTATTTAGACGAGGCAGCAAATCCCATGTTTCCAAGAAATAGCGACATCTTCTTCATCTCCATAACTTTGGTGTCTCTACTAGTAATATCGCTCATCTTGTTTGCTTGTGGTGATGATGCTGATAGCTCCAGCTCTTCCAGCAAGAAGAGCAGAACGGGAAATGATGTTGCCATGTATGCTGCTGCTGATGTAGGTAGTCACCACCATAGTGCCGCCTGTGTAGGAGGCCACCACCATGGAGGTGGATGCGGGGGTGGGGCTGGATGTGGAGCAGGAGGTGGATGTGGGGGAGGAGGGACGTCATGAAGACCATGTACATATGAGCATGCTGGTATGGCAAGTAGTCAAGCTAATGAGAATAACATAAAGCAATGATCGTCCTAGTCCTGGTGTATTATGCATATGACGTTAGTATCAATGAACTCCTTTTGAGAATAACATAAAGCAGCGATCATTAATTTTGAGAATAGTGTTTCTTGTTATGCTGAAACGTATGAAGAAGCAAACAATATTGGTTTTCAAAATCTACTCCAACAAGATGAACTCAAATTTGATTAGGCCTGTGATCTTATTAGACAAAGTTGTGGATATATAGCCGGCTCCAACCTTTTGGGTTATGAGGCATTACATTCTGGATCTTTACGAGTTAGTTTGCAAATAGAAAAACACCATAACAAGTCTTCTCGTATAAGTTGTTGTTTTTTTTTTTTTTTTTCTTCCTGTCAAAAAGGTTAAGAATTTCCCTTGGTGAAGCATCCTATGGAAAGATAGAGCACTTGTTTACGTTTTTGTGGACACTTGTTATTTTGTTTGGCTATATATGTATATATTTATATTTATATTTTCATTTATAATTATATTTATATTTCAGCCTAATGAATGATTTAAACGCATGTGAGTCAGTCAACTTGAAGGCTTTTATCAGATTTTATTCACCAGATTACTGAACATAATCTTCTTCCTGCTCGACACCACTGGCGGCTAGCTAGTGGGACAAGTCAAGTCCACGTAAATATTGATGATTTGTGATGATATCCCGCTCTTTGATTATCACTTACTGCTTTATATGGAAACATAGCCACCCTTTTGTTCCACCAAAGTTTCAGTTGGGTCACCTAAACTATTTGCGTTTTAACAAAAATATATTTGAGGACCAAAAAAAAAAAGAAAACCAAATTATATTTTAAAAAATTTCATCCCATTCATGTACCTTAACTTTTAGATGTTGGATGTGTTGCACTTATGGTCGGAATCTGGTAATTTATCGAGCGACTAGCTGATGCGGAAAGGAACTCAATTTAAAAAAAAAAAAAGAAAAAAAAAAACATCATTTCTCAATCCTAGTTGACATTTTTATTTTTGTTGTTTTTTTTTTTCTTTTCTCTCTCTCTCCCCCAACCGTCCTCCCTCCTGCGCTTCTTCTTCTTCTTCATGCCCCCACATCAAAAGAACCATCAAAACAAGGGACCACATCCACCACCAACTCAGCTATCATGCACAACCCGTCTCTTTCCTAGTAATATCAATAAAATCGATCAAATTAAAAAAATTGAAATATAATCGAAGGATTCACACATACAAAATTGGTAAAAAAAAAAAAAACAGATTAATTAGAATAAAACCTACACACAACCTCAACATCCATGCCCATAACATAATTACACAAAAGTTTCAATCTTTTCACCATGGTTCACAAAAAGACAATGACTTTGCAAGAAATATTTAAACTTTATAACACAATCCACCCACAAAAACTCATTATTTAATATTTTCTTATAATATTTTTGTAGGTGTTCTTTAGGTAAAACTCAAATCGTAGGTACTCATAAAAAATGGTGAATTGAAGTAGAGTATTGAAGTGCATGACTTGTGTGAAGTCGATGAAGGGGGTATTGGATTCATACTCTTTCACGGTGTCTATTTTGAATTCACAATGTGGTAATGTTGGATCCTTAATCCAATGTTGGCCTTATATGTGAAATAATTATGTGTTACGGGCTATCACATTAAATTAAGTTCAACTAAGAGTGATCAATAAGGTTTTGGGCATTTGGGATTTAATGTATCTAATAGGGTATAGCCCTTTTATGTGTAGAGACTTTATGGGTAATTTCTATTTTTATGATGGGCTAAAATAGGAATACCAAAAGATAACAACATGTTATCTCTATAAATAGTGGTTATAGTCCTCAGATCATACATACAATATTTTTTAGTCTCTTCTAAATCCCATCATTAGAGAGTGCAGAGAGAAAACTAAAGGGATCACTAAGAGAAAACATGTTGATCAAGAATGCCAACCGCACCGCTCTAAATTCATTGCTTGCTATGAATTCAGGTATGCTTCCGCTTAATTCTGTTTAATTCTTAATGAACAAACATGATCGATCTAAGGTTTTAATATGTGGAAGTTTCACATAAGGTTAATTTGGATCTAACAAGTGGTATCAGAACATACATGTTTGATCATTAGGAATTACTTTCGTAATTTATACATAGGGTTCTTTTCCCTATTTTTAAGAATTAAGGTTTCAAAGAGTAAAATTAAGAGGATTCATTTATGAACAAGAATTTTTTGAATTCTTGTAATATTAATATTCATAAATCTATTATTGAATACTCAAATATATATATATATATTTGATCTGATGGTTGCATTTTACTTTTGGATTTCTCAATCGTCCATTCTTCTATGGAATTCCCAAAACTTGTAATATAAATTTTTTTTTACAACTTTAACAATCGTGAACATTTTGGTTAATTTTTTGAAATGGTTTTTATTATTTTATTAAAATCATGATTTCAATGATTTGATAATCAATTGGATGAGAATATGAAAAAATCTCAGTTTTGTAATATATATGTATGTTGTGTTTATTCATTTCGTTTTTGACGAATTGTACGATCGCAGCGTCTGAAATCGTGCGAATTATATTTGTGGTTAGTCTCCTTGTTTCGTCTGCTTTATATTTGAAATCATGTGAATTAAACAGTTGCGAATTTATACTTGTTCGTGATATCATTTCTTTTGAGGGGCATTCCAAGAACAGTCGCGACTGTTTCTAGATGTTTTTTTTATACAATTCGTGGTATTTGTCAGTTTTCGTTATCGGGAAGATATACATGAATGTGATATATATATATTTATATATAAAGAACATTTATTATCAAAACTGTTTTGGATTTTAATGTTAACGGTTATTGAATATTATATAAATTCTGTTTTCTTCGTGATATTTGTCGAATTCCATTTGTGGAAGTTCCACTGAGATTTACTTATAGCATCCATGTTCTCTGATGGCGTAGGTCATCAATCCGATATTGGATTGTATATTTCGTTTATTTATTTTATAATCCTACATTGAATAAGCGGATGCTGATATGATGTTGACTCAAAATTTAATATAATTTTAAATTTGAATATTGGTATATGTTTATATATATTTTGAGATAAATTAATTGAAACAACATATCACCAAAGTGGTCCCACTTATGGAAATTAATTTGCTTCAAAATATAAAAGGTTGTGTGCTTGTAACTTATATGAATATTTGATCGGCCCAAAGAAAGGTCAATGTTTAATAGAATTGTAAGTGCACCCATAGTAATAAACGCATGACTATTATTTGGTTTTACATGTGAATAATAAATCAGCCCAAGGAAGGTTTATTATTTGATATGTTCTTATTGTCAGTGTTTGATTACTACACCAAGATACCACTTAGTAGTTAATGTTTTATCCAAAGATGAAATATTAATGGGCTGCCCGATATCTTGAGATGGGTTTACCTTTATTTGAATTTATTATTATTGTTTTGAGACTTATGTGAGCTTGTTTATTTTTGTTTTGTTCTCATTCAGCTATGAATAATCCTGTTAATATTACTGCCAACATCAATTCCATTCCTATGCTTAATGGCATTAACTTCAAGTCATGGAAAGATAATCTCTTAATAGTACTTGAAGTAATGGATCTCGACCTTGCGTTAAGGAATGATTTCCTTCACCTCTTACTGATAAGAGTACCTTGATGACAAGAGAGAGATGGAAAAGTGGGAGAAATTAAACCGCATGTATATGATGATCATGAAAAAGGCCATTCCAGAAGCATTCAGAGGCACAATATCTAAAAAGATAACTAATGCTAAGGAGTTCCTTGATGAAATTGAGAAAAGGTTTGCTAAGAATGAAAAGGCAGAAATAAGTACACTCTTGACAAACTTGATCTCAATGAAGTATAACGGTAAGGGTAGCATTAGGGAATACATCATGGAGATGTCTCATCTTGCTTCCAAATTAAGAGCACTTAAACTTGATCTTACAGAGGACTTGTTAGTGCATTTGATTTTAATTTCTCTTCCGACACAGTTTAGCCAGTTTGAAGTGAGCTATAATTGTCAGAAAGAGACCTGATCTCTGAATGAGCTCATTTCACACTGTGTTCAAGAAGAAGAAAGGTTGAAGCAAGATAAGATTAAGAGTGCTCACCTAACCTTGACCCCTAAGAATAGGTATAAGGATAGAAAAGAAAAAGGGATAAAGAAGCTGCAAATACAGTGCTTCAGAAGAAACAATCAAAGAAGTCAGATGCACCGAATGGTAATGGTTGTCACTTCTGTGGAGCTATGGGGCATTATAAGAAGCAATGCACCAATTATCATGCTTGGTGTGCAAAAAAAGGTGTGCTTCTTAATTTGGTTTGTTCTGAGGTTGATTTAACTTCAATACCTGTACACACTTGGTGGAAAGATTCTGGTGCAACAACTCACATCAGCGTGTCTATGCAGGGTTTCCTCCATTGTTGAAAACCAAGTGATGGTGAAAGATACATCCATGTAGGTGACGGCGAGACAATTGAAGTTGAAGCAATTGGAAAATTTAAGTTATTATTAAAGACTGGATTTTATTTGGATCTTGATGAAACATTAATTGTACCGTCATTCAGACGGAATTTAATTTCTATTTCTGCTTTGGACAAATCTGGTTACTCTTGTTCATTTGGAAATAAGAAATTTAGTTTGTTTCATGATTCAAAATTAGTTGGATCTGGTTCTTTATCTGTTTATGATCATCTTTACTTGATTGATAATATTGCTTCATTTAATGAATCCTTGCAAGTAAGTACAAGAGGTACAAAGAGAAAATTAACCACTAAGAATTCAGCTACATTATGGCACAAGAGATTAGGTCATATCTCCAAACGGAGAATGGAAAGACTTGTGGCAGATGAAATTCTAAACCCTTTAGATTTTACAGATTTTGATGATTGTATTAACTGTATAAAGGGGAAACAAATCAATAAAAGGAGATTTGAAGCCAACAAGACTTTAGACGTCTTAGAACTTATACGTACAGATATTTATGGACCGTTCCCTACAATTGCTTGGAATGGTCAACAGTACTTTATAACATTATAGATGATTTCTCACGATATGGCTATTTATATCTCATTCATGAAAAGTCACAGTCTTTGGACATGTTAAAAAATTATAAGGCTGAAGTTGAGAACCAACTCAACAAAAGGATTAAAAGCATCAGATCTGATCGTGGTGGTGAATAATATGGCAGATATGATGGTTTAGGTGAACAACGTCCAGGACCTTTTGCTAACTTCCTAGAGGAATGCGGTATCGTCCCACAGTACACCATGTCGGGTTCACCCACTATGAATGGTGTTGCTAAAAGACAAAACAGGACGCTTAAAGACATGGTAAGGAGTATGATTTGTCATTCCACCTTACCAGAATCACTTTGGGGAGAAGCACTTAAGACTGCAGCATATATACTTAATAGGGTTCCAACTAAAGCAACTAACAAAACCCCATATGAGCTTTGGACGGGTAGGAAGCCTAGTTTAAAGCATTTGCATGTGTGAGGATGTCCAGCTGAAGCAAGGCCTTATAGGCCTAATGAAAAGAAACTGGACTCAAGAACAGTGAGTTGCTATTTTGTTGGGTACTCTGAAAGATCGAGGGGTTACAAGTTTTATGATCCCACAACTAAGTTGATATTTGAGTCAGGAAATGCTCGGTTCTTTGAGGATGTCGAGTTTGGGGGGAGATATGGTTAGAGACATTGTCTTTGAAGAGGAATACATTGATATTCCCACAGGCGCTCTTGAATTTGGTCAAGATTTTGATCCTGATCTTATTCAAAACACAATAGATTTAGATAATGGTAGAGATCCCGTTCAAGAGACTGTTCTGGAAGAGCAAACTCTATCACCTCAAGAACCTATGCAATTAAGGAGATCTACTAGACCAAAAAGAAGTGCTGTGCCAAATGATTACATCGTATTTCTTCAAGAACATGAGGTTGACATTAGAATGATGGAAGATGATCTGATTAATTTCTGTCAAGCCATTGAAAGTTCTAACTCTCAAAAGTGGATTGATGCCATGAATGAAGAGATAAAGTCTATGAAGGACAATGACGTTTGGGATCTTGTCCCATTGCCAGAAGGTACGAAGCCCATTGGTTGCAAATGGATATTTAAGACCAAGAGGGATTCGAAAGGTAATGTGGAAAGGTACAAGGCTCGTCTTGTTGCAAAGGGCTTTACACAGAAAGAAGGCATCGACTGTAAAGAGACTTTCTCACCAGTTTCTTCGAAAAACTCTTTTAGGATTATAATGGCATTAGTGGCACATTTCAATCTTGAGTTACATCAGATGGATGTAAAGACCGCTTTTCTCAATGGTAACATTGATGAGACGATCTATATGGTACAACCAGAAAACTTTGTGTTGGGAGATCCAAAGAATATGGTTTGTAAACTTAAGAAATCCATCTATGGACTTAAGCAAGCATCTTGAAAATGGTATTTCAAATTTCATCAAGTGATCATCTCGTTTGGTTTTAAGATAAATTTGGTTGATGATTGTATATACCATAAGTTCTATGGGAGTAAGCACATTTTTCTTGGTCTTATATGTTGACGATATTTTGCTTGCCAGCAACAATATAGGCTTATTGCATAAAACCAAGAGATTTCTAGCTAAGAATTTTGAGATGAAAGATCTTGGTGATGCTTCTTTTGTGTTAGGAATACAAATACACCGAGATCGCTCTCATGGTGTTCTCCGATTATCTCAAAAGAACTATATCAAAAAGGTACTCAGAAGGTATGGCATGCAAGATTGTAGACCGAGTGATACCCCAGTGACTAAAGGAGACAAATTTAGTCTCAGTCAGTGCCGTAAGAATAATTTTGAGGAAAAAGAAATGCAAAAGATTCCTTATGCATCAGTAGTAGGGAGTCTAATGTATGCTTAGGTTTGTACGCATCCAGATATTGCGTACATTATAGGAATGTTGGGCAGATAGTTAAGTAATCCAGGATTACACCATTGGAAAGCAGCCAAACTGGTCTTGCGGTACTTACAGAGAACAAAAGATTACATGCTCACTTATCGGAAGTCAAATCAAATTGAGATCATTGGGCATGCTGATTCTGATTTTGCTGGATGGACTTGGATGATGCGTTATTGGGGTTTGACAAGATGCTAACATCTTGATCACCAGAAGAAAAATTGTGTAAGGATTGTAAAGCCCTTTTTCAAATACATCTTCATTTATCAAATGAAATTTTGTAGGATGTGTTGAAGGAGAAGACAGCTCCTGGATTATGGTTGAAATTAGAATGGCTGTGTATGACAAAGAGTTTGATTAGTAAATTACATTTGAAGTAGCATTTATACTCACACAAGTTGATAGAAGGTGGGTCTCTACAAGATCACTCGATCGTTTTTAAAGAAATTGTTTCCGATTTGGAAACTTTAGAAGTTATGTATGATGAGGAGGATATGGCTTTAATTCTGTTATGTTCCTTACCTCCTTCGTATTTGAATTTTAGAGACACAATCATGTATAGTCACGATTCTCTTACAATGGAAAAGGTGCACAATGCTTTCACATCTTTTGAGAAGATGAAACACTTAGTAATTGGCTTCGAGCCTAAAGTAGAGGGCCATGTTTCTCATGTTAGGAGTCAAGAACGTAGTTCTAGTAATTCAAGGGAAAGGTCAAAGTCTTCAAATAGAGATGAGGTCTGCAGGTATTGCAAGAAGAAAGGACACATCAAATTAGAGTGCTATAAGCTGCACAATAAAAATAAGAGAGCTATTGAAAATCAGAAAGAGAAATAACCAAAGAAGTTAGGTGAAGTTAATGTTGATGAAGACTATAGTCCTAGTGATCTTCTTGTTGCTTATAATGATGATCCTCAAACCAATGAGGAGTGAATTTTTGACTCTGGTTGTACTTGTCATATGTGTCCTAATCAGGACTAGTTTTCATCATATGTAAAGGTTTCCAAAGGTATTGTCCTTTTAGGAATAATGCTTCGTGCGGGGTTGTGGGAATTGGCACTATAAAAATAAAAATGTTTGATAGTGTTGTCAAGACTCTTGGTGATGTGAGACATGTTCTTGACATAAAGAGAAACTTAATTTATTTAAGTACTCTTGATACTAAAGGGTACAAATACATTGGTGAATGTGGAGTTTTGAAGATTAGTAAAGGATCACTTATGGTGATGAAGAGACTAAAAAAGACTACTAACTTATATGTTTTGTAGGGTTTTGTTTGTAGGTAATGCAGCCATCACCTCTTCTTCTCTATTAGATGAGGATGCCATTAGACAATGGCATATGTGTCTAGAGCATATGAGTGAAGAGTAGGGCATAAGTAAGTTGAAGTTCTATATAAACTGCATGTTTGGTAAGCAGAAAAGAGTCAAATTCACCACAGGCACTCACAATATTAAAGGTATTATGGATTATATTCATTCAGATCTATGGGAACCATCTGAAGTGCCTTCAAGTGGAGGTGCTATATACATGCTGACCACCATTGATGATTTCTCCACAAAAATATGCACACTTTTCTTAAATCAGAAGAATAATGTTTTACCCACATTCAAAGAGTGGAAGACGATGATGGAGAAACAAATTGGAAAGTAGGTAAAGCATCTTCACACAGATAATAGCCTTGAATTTTGTTCTAGTGATTTCAATGTTCTGTGTCAGTCAGAGGGAATTGTGAGACATTTAACTATTCCTAATACACCTCAACAAAATGGAGTAGTAGAATAGATGAATAGAACCATTATGGAGAAAATCAGGTGTATGCTGTCTAATGCTCAATTAGCAAAGTCATTATGGGATGAAGCAGTATTATAGCATGTTATTTAATCAACAGGTCTCAATCTACAACGATTGAGAAAAATCCAATGTTTTGTTTCATTGTGAGGCATCTAACAGTTCCTAATACACCTCAACAAAATGGAGTGGTAGAATGGATGAATATAACCATTATGGAGAAAGTCAGGTGTATGCTGTCTAATGCTCAATTAGCGAAGTCATTATGGGATGAAGCAGTATTATAGCATGTTATTTAATCAATAGGTCTCCATCTACAACGATTGAGAAAAATACCAAGTTATATTGCCACATAATAAAAAAAACCCCTATCATTAATGCAAATAAGAAAGAAATAAGGTATAAATGATAGCAAGTAAACATCTAATGAGATAAACAAATTGACAATTTATAACTTCAAGTTTATAATTGAAAAGAAAAAAGACATTGAAGTGTAAACAACAATATTGTCTCAACGATGATTTGTGGAAATTTCAATCAATTAATAGGAAACAATATTCATATAGGTATATTTATTGTTTAGCCACTTGTGATGGGATCCCATAAAATAAAAAATTATTATTTTATATACTTGTATTTCACTACAAGAAAATGACTTTAGGAAAATAAGTTTTGGGACAATAAATAGACAAGAGAAGTTCTATCTTTACAGATAAAATCAATGACGTTTATTTTTACGATAATAATTTATATAAAAAAACCCTTTTTTTTATACTATTTCGATAAGATACATGAGTATGTAAATAATACTTCTTGAATCCTTTGACCAATATAATATACTCAATGAGATGACCAAGTAAAAAAGAAAAAAAAGAAAAGATAATGTCAAAAATAGTACTTAAACTTTCGTAAAAAGTTTATTTAGGTATTTGAACTTTGATTTTAAACAGTTTTGTACTTGATGAAAATTTTTGCAAATATTTTTCCTATTTGAAGTTTCATTTTGACAAATTTGATACCTAAAACAATTTTGTGTGAACATATTTCCTATTTGAAGCAAGTTTCAACAGGTAGGAAAAATGTACATGTTAGGTATAAAAAATGTCAAGACCGAATTTCAAGTATTTGATTGAACTTTTTTGTGAAAATTCAAGCACCAAATTATTCAAAACTAAACTTCAGATACCTAATTGAAGTTTTTTTTTTTTTTTTTTTTTTGTAAAACTTTGGATACCATTTTTGATATTGATCATATAAAAAATTAAGAAATTATCTTAGTTAGTTATATTTTTTTGGACATTTTGTACTCTTCATCTTTTATGTATTCACTTGATTATTCCTCTTTTTTTTTTTTAATTTCCTAACTATGTAATCAATAAATAAACTATTTATTAAAACTCACTTATGGTACACATGTGGCCCTCTATGATCACAGCCCATCGGAGCCATTATGTGGTGATGATGACCTTCTATAATGCCATCAGGCAATACATGCTCACATTTGCATTTAAAATATTAGACACTCACGATGACTAAATTAATTCAATGAACAACCAAATTTTTGGGGTTCAATATAATTTATGGTATTTTTGCATTTAAAAGATATACACAAGCTTAATTTCCCCAACCCCACACAAAAGTCAATTATATATATTAATTAACAAAATACTGTACTCGAATCTTATAAGCACAAATAGATGTGAAGGTCATAAGAATATACTTATCAATCTATGGTATCTATGGATCGTAGTAATTTAAGGGTAGCTCCAAATCGGAGTTTGAGTCACTTGAAAGGATTAATCTACATCAGAATTGATGCCTTTAATCCTCTCACGAACTTGGTGTGGCTACTTTGTGTTTCTCCAATGTTGTTGGTGGCCTTCAGTGGAATTTGGTAAAACAAAAACAAAATATAAGAGGGATGAGAGGAGAAAGCTTTGACGTGATTGAGAAAGGATATAAAGACTAAGTTCACAAAGAGAATTTGTGATGGCAATGTAAGTGCGTAGATGAGATGGAATCCGACATGAGGAAAGAAAACAATAAGGTAGTCCTATAAAAGAAAGTGAAATTGTGTGGATAGTGTTCATGTGTGGGCGCGAGAGTAAGAGCAAAGGAAAGGAGGAGAAGAATATATTTAAATATTAGGAATATTAGTATTGAGGTTGTGCAGATGTTTTCGGGTGTGTTTGGATGCGGGTGAGATTAACCGGCATAGGGGGGAAGAAAGATTTGTTGATCAAGTCTACAAGCTAGTTTAGGTAAGCTTTTGCCCCTTCTGGTTGATGTCATTTCCCATGAAATAGGGATGTCCGAACATTGTTATTTCCCTAGTGAAGGTACTTGCGAGGGGGCTCAAAGAATTATGGGCCGGCAGCATTTCGCTGGAGGAATGAAAGAAAACAAAAATGATTCAATTTAGTTTTTTCACAAATATTTGGTTGTAGTGTAAGATGATTTTTATCTATTTATTTATTTATGGAATTGTTTAACTTAATGTTGCATGGATAAGTGGGACTCCAGATTTAGTTTAAGGAATTTATTTTTCCTTCAGCCTTTCTTTTTTTTTTTTTTTTTACATTGAGGTTTTTAGGGTTTAGGGCTTCCTGTTTAGGATTCGGACTTCTATGGCAAGGGCTTCGGTTTCCTAGTCTAAGGCTCTAGGTAAATAAGTCTAGCGATTTTAATACGTAATAATTTATTTAATTATTTATTTTTACTCTTTTTCCTTTTTGATGGAGTACGTATTCGTGAAGCCAAGCGAAACTCGTTTTGCTCTTTTACTGTGACGCGGAGGGGCAAACTTTTAGGAAAGTCATTGAAAGAGGTGGTGGCAAGAAAGATATCCACGTGAGGGAGAGGCAAGGAAAAGAAAGAAGAAAAATGAATTTGATCTCCTTTTATTAATATGTAAAGTGATGTGCTTGTGATTGCATAGAATGTTCGGTGGTAAGGAGAGAGGAGCAAAGCGGCCTTCTCTCACTAGTCTCTAGTTAATCTAACTTCATTTGGAAGTTATATGGTACAAAGTACCCTTGAAATGAGGCCATCGATCAATTATATTTTATTATTATGCTTTTTTTTTTCTTTTTTTGGTGTGACTAGAGAAGTAACTATATTGGTAAGTTGAGGATCTTGTGATTGGCTGAAATTTGGAAAAGAAATATAATTGATTTATACGATTAATCACATGTGTTATGACTAGAGGGATATCTAAAATGTCGCACACACACGTAATAGGTGGCACCATTCTTAAGTGAATTTGAATCAAATTTAATTTGTTTTCTCAATTTTTAAACGAGGTTTTAGAGTTTCAACGAACTAATTTCACTTGATACTGGGTCATTAGATGAGCAATATTTGAGTTCGTTTGGCTCCGTTTTACCGGATTTAATTTTGAGTGAACTTTTCTTTTAAACTTTTCATTATACTTATAAAAGATGTTATCATCTTTCATTATTCTTTAAGTTCGAATTACTATGGATTTTTATCGAGCCCTCCTTTCGTATTTAGGATTTGGAGCTAATTTAGTAAGCTCAAAGATTGATCTTTAGGGTTTTCTCCAAAATTTGAATATAAATTTATTCTTATTATTTTAAATTAAACTTTATTATTTTCATTATTATTGTTATTTTGTATATATAATATGTTATATATATATATATATTTTCTAACATTCAAAAGAAAAAGATTGTTTAATAAATTGTAAATGATGTCATGAAAATAATATCACTCGACCAGGGCAATATTTTCTTATTTTTATTTATTATACACACATATATATATATATATGTATTGAGTGTAATTCCTCTAACTTATGGAAACAGTTAGAATTGCACCTTCTATTCTGCAATTGACGTCCAGGGAGATCAGTTAATGGTTCTATATGGTCATTGATTTCACCTGTTTATATTGGCATAGTTAGAAGTGGGGATTTTGTTGGTAGATAGATATTAGTTTCTCCTTAGTCCACGTGTCCTGTTCTTATTGGACTATTTTGTATAGTTTGTTATTTATTGTTCCTATATATACTCTTCTGCAACAAACTTTCCAAATATATACAAAAATCAATTTCATCATTTTTCGTCTTCTTCATTCATTTATGAACTTCCATTACTCAACAGACTTACAATCGTAGGAATGCTTCTTGTTCACATGGTATCAGAGCAAGGTTAGACATATTATTTCCATTTCTGGTTTGGATTTCTTGTTTTCTATTTGTTTCTTCTTCGACAATGAGTTCGACTGAACATATCAATAATATGACAAGTGGTGTTATTTTTAATGATTCGATGTACATTTCAAGTTTGGATAATCCAAATATGGCAATTAGTAATATCATTTTTGATGGATTGAATTACTTACCTTGGGCTCCATCTATTAAGATAGGGTTAGGCACGAAGATGAAATTAGGGTTTGTGTATGGTAGTTTACTTAAACTAGATGAAGATTCTCTTGATTTTGTACGTTGGGAGAGAGTTGATTATATGGTTCGAATGTGGATATTGAACTCTATATTGAAAGAAATTGCTCAGAATTATGTTTTTACATCCTCTACTTTTGATTTGTGGAATGAAGTGAAAGAGCAGTATGAACATAGCAATGGACCTCTTATTCTTCAAATTCAGTATGAAACTAGTAATTTGAAACAAATGAATCAATCCATTGTTGCTTATTACAATAAACTTAAAAAGTGTTGGGATGAGCTTCAAGTTTTGCATGCGTATCCTTCTTGTACTTGTGGAGTATTTAGTCATTGTAGTTGTTAGCTTAAGGGAAGAATTCAAAATTTTGAATAAGAGGTTAGGTTGATTAAGTTCCTTATGGGGTTAAATGACAATTATGAAATGGTGAGGAATCAAATACTTGCCATGGATCTTTTGCCTACTATCAATAGAGCATATTATTTGATTCAACAAGTAAAGAGGCAATGTAATGTTACATCTGGTTTGATAATCGATTTTGAAGCATCAGCTTATCAGTATAAATTAGTTCCTAATAATGTTTTTTTTACTAAGAATTTTGTTGATAAACGAAAGGGAAAGAAGCTTTTTTGTCGACATTGCAAAGGTAAAGGTCATGCTATTGAGGCTTGTTTCTAACTAGTTGGATACCTTGATTGGTATAAAGGTCATAGATTAGGAAGTTTAAATCAAAGGGCAGGAAAATCATATCTGAATATGATTTATACCAAATCAAATTTGCATGAATTGTCAACACCATTTGATAATTTTCTGCAGGTATTGCTCTTGAGACAAAGTTTAGTTCTCTGAATCCTAATTTGGTTGAAGGATTATATGTTGAAGTGATGAAGTTAGTTCATGAAAGACAAAATACTAGTGCTACTATCGATTCTATCAACACCATTAGTTTCACTAGTAATGCCTTTGACTCTTTCAGTTTTAATTTTATGCGTAATGATGCTGGAATGTGGATAATTGATTTGGAAGCCACATACCATGTCACACCTTTCCTTTCTCTATTATTTGATACACACACCTTACCTTATCCTATTACCATTCGTTTACCCGATGGTTCCAGAAAAATTGTTCAACTTTGTGGATCTATTTTTCTTACAGCAAACTTAACAATACATAATGTTTTGTTTGTGCCTGAATTTTCCCATGTCGTCTGTCCATCGGCTACCTAAGGATAGCAAATTAATTGCTTACATTGATCATCTTTCTTGTCATTTTCAGGACCAAATGAGTAAGGTTACCATCCTTCAAGGGAAAGAATCCAATGGACTTTACTTGTTTAGAACTGATGTAAATCATTCTTGTATTCAAAACACTTCTTCTAGTCCTAAACACATTGCTATCATAATTTGTTCACTCATATTTCATGCTGATACATATAAGACTTGGTCATCTACCTATGTCCAAGATAAACACTTGAATTTAGATTATGTTTCTCATGTTCATGATATAGATTGTAATGTTTGTGTTGAAGCGAAAATACATAGACTTCCTTTTCAACACTCTTCTTCTCGGTCACATGGAGCATTTGAATTGATTCATGTTAATATTTGGGGACCATACTCTACAGTTGCTATGTCTGGTGATAGATATTTCCTCACTATTTTAGATGACTAGTTGTTGTACTTAGGTTTATCTCATGAGATATAAGTCTCAAGTTGTGCAATTTCTGGATACGTTCTTCAAGTTAGTCAAAAATCAGTTTGGTGTTACTCCTAAAGTTCTCAGAACTAATAATGGCGGAGAATTTTGGTCTTTATCATGTCAATCCTTACTCACTAATCTTGGTATCATTCATTAAAGGGCTTGTCCTTACACTCCTCAACAAAATGGTCGGGATGACAGAAAGCATAGACACATTGTTGAAACGGCTAGAGCTTTAAGACTTCAAGGTCATCTACCTAAAGTCTTTTGAGGTGAATGCATTCTTACATCTGTCTATCTTATTAACCTCATGCCCATGCATTCTTTGAATTGGAAGTAACCATATGAAGTTCTCTTTAATAAATTCCCATCATATGATCATTTGCAAGTCATGGGATGTTTGTGTCTTGCTGTCAATCATTCTTCCACTATAGATAAGTTTGATTCTAAAGGGATACAATGTGTTTTTCTTGGTTACTTTTTTGGTCAAAAGGTTTATAAAACTCTATGACCCAGTTCATAAAAGGATCATTATTAGTCGTGATGTCATTTTTCGTGAGTCTATTTTTCCTTTTGCTTTAGATTTCCATACTTCTTGTCCTACTCCTTTGAATGAGTCTTATACACCAGATCCAAACACTTGTTCTAAACACCTTTCTCATCATCTTCCCTGTTCTGATCTCTTAACAGAGGATATCACTCCTCCTTCACATGTTTCTGCTCCTACTTTTTTTTTATTTTCCTGTTTCATCCGCACATCAGTTTGAACAATGAAGGTCATAGTGGATTCGACGGCCTCCTAAATGGTTGAGTTCTTATATACACACTACCTTAAACACATATGCTACTTCTGGTTCTTCTTCTTGCTCTACCTAACTCATCTTTTCCTTTGTTTCATGCTAATCATTTCACAACTTATCCTTCCAATTTTATTAAATCTATGGCTCTTGTATTCAATTCCCAAGAACCAATATCATATTCACAAGTAATTAAACATGATGAGTGGGTATTAGCTATGAAAAAAACTTGAAGCTTTAGACAATAATGATACCTGGGAGATTGTTGATTTACCTCCTGGTAAACGTCCAATTGGATGTAAATGGATCTATAAAATAAAGTATAGACCAGATGGTTCTATTGAGCATTATAAAGCTCGTTTAGTTGAAAAAGGATATACACAAGTTGAAGGCATAGATTACCATGATACTTTTTCTCCAGTGGCTAAACTTAGCACCGTTCGGATTTTGTTAGCTATGGTTGCTTCTTTTAATTAGCCTTTGCATCAACTTGATATAAATAATGCTTTCCTTCATGGGTTTTTAATGAAGAAATTTATATGAAGCCACACCTTAGTTATGTTAAAGCTAGTCTTTCTTAAGTTTGTCACTTAGAGTGATCTCTTTATAGACTAAAACAAGCTTCACGCCAACGGAATAAAGAGATTTCTAAATTTTTGGTTGATAAAGGTTTTCAACAGTTTTCTAGTGATCATTATTATTCACTCTTTACTAGATACAATGTAATCCCAAATTTTTCGCAATCTAATTTTAACAAATACAAAAATGTAATATAGAATATATTGAATATTTGGAACAAGTAGTAAAATCACTCCAAATTTTTCACGATTTGAAATTGTTAAAGTATGAATGAGTTTAATTATAATTAGAAAGATTAAAACCGTTACCAATAAAACATTTCGAAATACAAAACTGAACTTCTATAATCTCAAATGATTTAAAACGGCGATAAAACAATCGTCAATATAAATTACTGAATCATTTTTCCTTAAGTTCAATACTTAGGAAATGAACCTTATACTTGGTAAATAATGAAATAATAGTGTTCGAGCTATTATGAATCTATTAATATTAGGTAGCACTAAACAAAATATGTGCTATTAACAAATTAATATAATAACTTCGATACAGTAAAATATAATATTGGTAAAATGGATCATATCTAAGAATCTAGATCTTAAATGATATTCAAATTACTAATATCTAATTGAAAAGGTTTTAAGCTTTTAGAAACTAAAATTCCGAATTGTAACGTAATCTTTAATAATTTTCACAATTAGAAATGAACAAATTAGCAAATGTGAAACTAATATATATATGATTCAACAAAAATCTTAAATAGATATATTAATTGTATAAATCATTGTAGCTTGAACTGATAATTCAAAATATAATTAGAAGTAACTCCAAATTTTAAAATGATAAGATACAGTTTAATAGTAGAACTTATCGATATAAAAAGAGGAAATACTAAAATTTAAATACATAATAGATACTAATATGAGCAATAAATATTAATCTAAAACGTTGTTACATTTGTTAGGAAATTCTGAATTCATTTAGACTCGGTTCAAATTCAATTTATTGAACTTGAAAAACTTAATCATGTAAATTGAAATATTAAAAATAATTAGTCGTGGACTTTAGACTAAAAATTTGTACGTATAAATAACTTAGAATTGTTATAGAAACTTAGAAAATTTTATTTCGATAAAACTCTTACTAAGTATTATAAACACATATATACATATATATGATATGGAATACAATATTTAAATTAATTATATGTAGTAAATGATAATAATAATAATAATAATAATAATATATAATAATAATAGAAGAAATGGAGACGATGGAGCAGAGCAAATCACGGTGCAAAATTTCACGGTAATTCCAGCTGCAAATCACGACCAAAAATCTGTTCCAATCCTAAATCATGGACTGAATTTGTTTGCTGGAATCTATGTCACACGAGGCCACAGAATTTCCACGCACAACGCTGGAAAAATTGGAATGTCGGTGCTTCATGCTGGACAGAGGAATGCTGCAGAATATCACGAACAGAGCAGGAGACGCAGTTGACGCTGGGGACGCAGACACTTGGCTGTAGAAATCTCTACGGCAGCACCAGCTCGTCATGCACAGCAGGGATGATCGAGCAGCCTCAGACAACAATCACGGACGCGGCAGCGGTTGGGAACGATCGAGTAAAATTCCTCAACGAGCAGCAAGGGTGCTGCCGTTCCTTCTCACCAGCGCTACAGAGGATGATTTCGGACAGAAGACTTCACGCATCTGCAGGTTCAATCCCAGCTGGACTCATGCAGTGCAGAATTTGTCACTGCAACATCTTCACGTAGACAGAGGGAGAATTTGTCACGCGGATACAGAAATATCGGGTAAAACAATGGACTTCGGCTGTGTGATGTAATTTACATTCCCCAATTTTGCACATTTGAAGCTTCAAAAGTCTTATGAAAATGACTACAACCCAACCACAATATCCACCTAAGATCAACATTAAATATCAAGGAATTCAACTCAAATAAACAACTAAAAACAGTTTCAAATTGCTTAATAACCAATCAAACAGCTGCAGCAGGAAAATTTAACAGAACTGCAGTAACATTCCCACACATATTTCAACTTGTTTTGACAAAGTATAGGCCTTGTTTGAGTGATAATTTCTGACTAATTAAATCCAATTAAAAGCCTTCAGATGTCACTTCAACCACCATTTATTGGCTAGAAAACAAGAAAAATCTGATGAAAAGTTCATGCAAATCAAGGTAGAAAAACAACAAACCAAATGTACAGCAGAAAAATTGAAAATTGCTTTGTTTTCACACGAATTTGACCCGATTTTTCTTGCAACTCAAGCCCTATTTCACACACTAAATAACCTTAATTAACTACCAAACAAACACATTTAATTCCCTTGGAATCAGCCACAAATTTCACACAAATTCATCCAAAATTCGTCCTCAAATTCATTACAATTCTACCGAGAATAATAGTTGGAAATTGTATTTTTCCAAGTCCAAAACACCCTCCCATGTACCTAAATCTTAGCCTAACCTTTGTATAATATATAAGCTTAAGTTGGCTACAAAACCAATCAAATTCTCCAAACACAACTCAAAAATCTGTCTCAAAAAGCACCACGAATTTCATATATTCCTTCATGCTCACTAGTTCAAAACTTGTTTCAACACTCCAAAAGTAAAGTATAACCTTGTTTATATCCTATAACCCTACTGAATATCAATACTCATCACAATTGAAACCCACTTTAACTAACCAAACAACATCAAAGAGTAAGCTAGACAGCCTTGGTTCATCATCATTGATTCAAGTAGGAATCAAGACACAACAAGGTAAGAAAATAAATAGATAGATATTGTTAGTTTAGATAAATTTCCTTAGTTATCATCTTCCTAACTTCCTCTTTAGATCATATTTTATCGACAAGGAGGAGTCAAACCCCATCTATGGTCCAAACAAGGTAAGAATTATAATAAGTTCAATATTCGTTATGTTGCTTTGAAGAAATTGTCTTATAAATTTATCAAGATTAATCCAATAGTATATTTATGTTATTTAGACTATTTAGTATATAAACACATCAACTTGAAGAATTAGAAGTGTAGAAATCCAAATCTTAGAAAGAAAGAACTAAAACTACACTTAAAACTACAACAAGCTAAAGTAAACTTCAAATAACTCATGTAGACGTTGGAAAGAATGAATAAACTGTATTGATGTGTTTGTTTCAAGCCAAAAATGACCCCACCAATGGAAAGGACACGAAAAATTTACAAAATCGACTATTATTTGTTAAAAACGGATAAGAACGAATTAGATATTACAAAAGCAAAATGAAAACACTGTGCTAGATTTTTACAAACAGCACGGGCTGTTCTTGCCTTTTTCGTTCCTTAATGACTTTGTTTGATAAAACTAAGAATTAATGGATTGTACTCGGAAAATACTATGAAACGACTATTTATTCATCAAAAACGGATTAGAAATGAGTTAGATATGATCAAAAAAGTTTTGATCACAATTGTTAAGATTCACTTGAAATCCATGCATATATTTCATAAATTTAAAATTGTACAAATGTCTTTTCTCGAAACAATTCCACTACTATAAAGTACTCTTCGAGTACTACCAAATCGATGCTTATACATCGAAATCAGATTTAAATGAATAAGAAATCACAAATAGAAATTTACTCAGTTTTCACTTTTAAACCTATATCAATATTACTGTTATTTCTATTAATATAGTTATGAGTAGTACTATTATTATTAATACTGTTTGTAGTATTCGTATTATTAGTATTTTCATTAGAGTTATCAATACTGTTATGTTACATTAAAGTCACTATATTTATACTATCATCAATTCTATTTTTGTCACTAATGGTATTATTTACTAGCTATCCAAAAATTGTTGTTATTATTATTTTGTATTTAATACTAATATTGATATTGATTTTTCAATACTAACATTACTAATAATATTATAGTATTACACTTAACTTGTTTTACAATAAAAATGAAACTGAAGTATAATAGAAATTTAATATATCTACATACGATTTTTATAACTTTTGAAAGATGTAGATACTAAAACATACCTTAAATAAATAAAAATACCAATTCGAAAGACAAATAAGGTTGAGGGCAAAGATTTAATAAATAAAAATCTTCTATGAAAAGCCGTAGAACTTAAGAAAAGACGAACCCTTTGAATAAAAATATAGAGCAATTAATAAAAACTGTATCAATTCCGATACAGAATAACTAGGCACCTATAAGGATTCAATTAAATTATTTAACGATACAGTGGTTAATATGACGGATTTAGTTTAATACTCGACGATAGAGATCAACACCTTTAATTATAGGAAGACTTCTCTTACAGAAATAATCCAATAATAAATCTCTGTTATTTCCTTTCATAGGAAAATAGATCAATTCCGGACTGCCAGTAGCTTAGCGAGGACCACAGGTGAGGGAATTCTGATGATCTACTATTTGCTTGTGATTGCTACTGCTTGTGT
The DNA here is from genome assembly GCA_024138025.1 of Combretum micranthum. Classification (NCBI taxonomy): domain Eukaryota; kingdom Viridiplantae; phylum Streptophyta; class Magnoliopsida; order Myrtales; family Combretaceae; genus Combretum; species Combretum micranthum. The sequence goes on along the minus strand of JAMXBD010000170.1, from coordinate 1,427,635 downwards.
TATGTTGATTGTATTGCTTGTATGGAATGACTGATTGATATGAGTGTTATCATCCGCATGATCACTTGCATAAATGGATAAAGATAATTATTCGACTAAACTAATTGGATATACTCGTCGCATGTGCTTGATCCTCTTGTAGGAAATGTCCCAATTTTGAAATCAAAAGTATTTCGAAATGTATTTTAAAGAAATTCGACTTGGAATATTCCAGGTTGTTTTTATATCCTTTGAAAAGGAAGAATTTATACTAAAAGAGTTTATGAGATAAACATGGGACATTTCGAGTATTGTTGTGACAGTGGATGTGGCCTGAATTTGGGTCCACTGGTCACTTGGCGATAGATGTTACCTGAATTTGGGTCTATCCGCCGGATTCACCTTTATAGGTGATGGTTCTTTTTGGCAGTAGATGTTACCGTGTAGGGGTCTACTTGTGCGATTCACCATAGATTGGTGATGGATTGTAAGAATGACCATTAAATTGGCATTATATATATTTAAATATGAACCAACGTAAATCACGTGAACACGTTGGGGAATATTTTTTTGTTACCAATGGCGGTTAAGCATTGGGTGAGTCTGGATGGACGAAACCACCAGGCAGCCTCGTACGGTTAAGGCGAGGTGTCCCATGCGGGTAAGTATGGGAGACAACTGAAGTGTAGACAGGTAAATCTACATCGTCTATGGTTCCGGACCCCCATAGATGTGTTGCTTGCATTCATTACGTATGCATTCATATTGCGTATAGATAGATTTGCATGAGTGTATAATTAATGTTTGATAACTTGCGTGACCGGTAGTAGTGAGGAATGAACTCACTGAGCCCGTGGTTCGCTCACCCCCTACAGTTTTTGTGTGCAGAAATATTACTAGCTGGGATTGGGCTAGGAATGTGTGAAGAGAGCTTCTCCAACAAACTTTATTGAAGATAGAGATATAGGATATGGAAACTTAGAATGTAAATTAAATGAATATTGAATTTTGTATGTTGTGGTTTGGAAACCCAATTTCACTATCTGGGGGGGATACCGATTCTCTGCGATCTTGGTGGAAATTGGAAAAATCAGATTCCATAGTTGAGATATTGTTATATATTATATCATTTGTATGATAAACATTTATAAATAAATAGAGTCTTGTACACTCTGACATACAAGACGGTTATCATGTTACGGGTGCACACGTGATATGATGGCTTTAGATAAATCCTGTTAGGCCCCCATATTAGAGTCGTGACAGAAGTGGTATCAGAGCCAGGTTTGTCAGAGATAGGAGCAACCTACCAAATGTGAGATTGGGTAGAACCTGGGTAGATAAACTAAGTTGATAAATTAAAAGTCGTAGACATTTAGACTATATATATATATTATAAGTATCATATGGGCATATGTTGTCCACAAAGATGTAAATGACAAAATCTTACATCTTATTCTAATGACGAAAGACATTACAACCCTAACTAGAAGCCAAACCACAAGCTTCTAGGCGCCAAATCTACGTTAGCTAGATTACGAGATATATCTCTTCCCCTCCTCATATGAATTGGAATTGACGAAGAAACTCAATAGCTATAGGTAAGTGAACATGACACTTTAGTAGGAATATCAGTTATATTTCCAAATATACCATAGTCTTACAAGAATCCCTTTGGCATTATACTAGAAAGTTGAGGAGATTGAATGAAGTTTAAATAGTACCAATAATCAGTAACAAAATATACCTAACTTAATAATACTACTAATAATAAAGAAATGGTATATAGCTAAGAAATTATTGAAATCTCAAAATAAATTGAATAGCTTAAATACGCTATTAAATAGATTTTTGGAAAACTTAGAAATAAAGTATAACTTAAAACTATATAGTAACCTAATTTTCCCTTTCTAGGTAATTGTTGACAATAGAAGGTGCAATGCTTCCCGACTTCATTAAATCGAATAAATTCTTTAATGGAAGGAAGGATGAACCTGACAAAGTGGAAGAGTGGCTAGCCCAAATTGAACGCTCCTTTGAGGCATATGAAGTCCCATAACACTTGAGAGTAACGTATGGAACTTTTATGTTAAGGAAAGATGCAAGAATATGGTGGGACACCAAGAAGAACACAATGCCTCAAATAATCACTTGGGATGCTTTTAGACAAGAATTTTTGAAAGAATACATTCCTGCTAGCCTTAGTCATAAATTATTTGTCGAACTGTTCACCCTGCAAAGAGGAAAAAGGAGTATTAATGAATATGAAAGTGAACTTAGGAGACTGATGCAATATGCTCCTCATAGGTTGAGAAACGATGAAGCTTGGCAAATCCAGATCTTTAAAAATGGATTAGATCCGGAAACTCGGACTAAGTTAGAAGAGCATGAGCTACAGACATATGTTGAAAACGTAGAAAGGGCAAGAGTCATAGAATATGCTGAGGAAAAATTTTTGGAAAGGCAGAATGAGAAAACTAAGGAAACGACGAGGAAAATCAAAGAATCAACCAAGCACAATCATGAAAACAATAAATACTCAAGATTGCAGAAGGATAAACTTGCAGTGATAAGGCCTTACCATATCAAGTGTTGGAAGTGTAGCAAAGAGCATCGTCCTAAAAAATGCCCAGAATTAAAAGACAAATGCTCCTATTGCGGAAAAGTCGGGCATAAAGCGAAGCACTGTTTTAAGAGGAGAAATGTCATGAGATGTAATCTATGTGGAAAACAAGGACATGATATTTTCTCATGTTATTACAAATGATTAGACTGGTTAAATAATAGGAGACCAATAGAAGTATGGTGATCAGAAATATCCAATAAAGGATTTGTACAAGTTACTATAATGTCTTAGAGAATATCAAAATTACTTGTACTGAAATCAGATATATAATGATATGAAATGTCGATGATTATGATGATATGAAAGTGTGTAAAAGGTATTGAGGAAAAACCAAAAGAAACTCTAGTCTTTATTTTATTATGATTGACTGAAATAATCTACAAATGAGAGACGAAACGAACATGAAGATATCAAATTTATTACCATATGTATTTTAAGTTGATATTTGGATATGAATATATTTGGAGAATTATTACAACATATGTGGTGATAAGAGTAGAAGGAACGATTAGTTGATGCTTCAACAAGACAATAGATCTTACTAGAGGTATTAAGGTAATCATACTAGTAAGGAAATTTAAGACAACTGTGCACAAGAATAAGATGGAATAGATGATCATATATTTTTTTTATGATTCTATAGAACAAGGCAACATTAAAATTAGTAATCATGAATCCTACTTTTGGAGACAAAGGATTATTTAAAGAAAAGAATCTTAGAAATCCAAGTAATGAATTTACCTATAGTCAACGATTTCATAAGCAGTTATGAAGTTTCTGTTCTTGATCCTTTAGAAGTACTATTCTACTGATATTGTGGAAAATAAGGCATATATGGGAGATATAAGAAGAACCTTTGTTGATGCTCTTACAATCACTTCAAAAGAATAGGGAACGCTTTTATTGGTTGGACTGTTGTAGAAGTATAAAACCATAGAGACGAGATAAATGTCTACAGTAGAATAAGTTCCAAGTACGAAATTCTTTTGGAATTTAGATAAAACCCCTACAAGTTTCGAGGACGAAACTTCTCTTAAGGGGGGGAGGATGTAATCCCCCAAATTTTTCGCAATCTAATTTTAACAAATACAAAAAATGTAATATAGAACTATATTGAATATTTGGAACAAGTAGTAAAAATCACTCCAAATTTTTCACGATTTGAAATTGTTAAAGTATGAATGAGTTTAATTATAATTAGAAAGATTAAAACCGTTACCAATAAAACATTTCGAAATACAAAACTGAACTTCTATAATCTCAAATGATTTAAAACGGCGATAAAACAATCGTCAATATAAATTACTGAATCATTTTTCCTTAAGTTCAATACTTAGGAAATGAACCCTATACTTGGTAAATAATGAAATAATAGTGTTCGAGCTATTATGAATCTATTAATATTAGGTAGCACTAAACAAAAATATCGTGCTATTAACAAATTAATATAAATAACTTCGATACAGTAAAATATAATATTTGGTAAAATGGATCAATATCTAAGAATCTAGATCTTAAATGAATATTCAAATTACACTAATATCCTAATTGAAAAGGTTTTAAGCTTTTAGAAACTAAAATTCCGAATTGTCAACGTAATCTTTAATAATTTTCACAATTAGAAAATGAACAAATTAGCAAATGTGAAACTAATATCAAATATATGATTCAACAAAAATCTTAAAATAGATATTAATTGTAATAAACTCATTCGTAGCTTGAACTGATAATTCAAAATATAATTAGAAGTAACTCCAAATTTTAAAACTGATAAGATACAGTTTAATAGTAGAACTTATCGATATAAAAAGAGGAAATACTAAGATTATAAATACATAATAGATACTAATACTGAGCAATAAATATTAATCTAAAACCGTTGTTACATTTGTTAGGAAATTCTGAATTCATTTAGACTCGGTTCCAAATCCAATTTATTGAACTTGAAAAACTTAATCATGTAAATTGAAATATTAAAAATAATTAGTCGTGGACTTTAGACTAAAAATTTGTACGTATAAATAACTTAGAATTGTTATAGAAACTTAGAAAATTTTATTTCGATAAAACTCTTACCTAAGTATTATAAACACATATATACATATATACTGATATGGAATACAATATTTAAATTAATTATATGTAGTAAATGATAATAATAATAATAATAAATAATAATAATAATAATAATAATAGAAGAAATGGAGACCGATGGAGCAGAGCAAATCACGGTGCAAAATTTCCACGGTAATTCCAGCTGCAAATCACGACCAAAAATCTGTTCCAATCCTAAACTCATGGACTGAATTTGTTTGCTGGAATCTATGTCACACGAGGCCACCAGAATTTCCACGCACAACGCTGGAAAAATTGGAATGTCGGCTGCTTCATGCTGGACAGAGGAATGCTGCAGAATATCACGAACAGAGCAGGAGACGCAGTTGACGCTGGGGACCCGCAGCACACCTTGGCTGTAGAAATCTCTACGCGCAGCACCAGCTCGTCATGCACAGCAGGGATGATCGAGCAGCCTCCACGCACAACAATCACGGACGCGGCAGCGGTTGGGAACGATCGAGTAAAATTCCTCAACGAGCAGCAAGGGTGCTGCCGTTCCTTCTCACCCACGCGCTACAGAGGATGATTTCGGACAGAAGACTTCCACGCATCTGCAGGTTCAACTCCCAGCTGGACTCATGCAGTGCAGAATTTGTCACTGCAACATCCTTCACGTAGACAGAGGGAGAATTTGTCACGCGGCATACAGAAATCATCGGGTAAAACAATGGACTTCGGCTGCTGCTGATGTAATTTACATTCCCCAATTTTGCACCATTTGAAGCTTCAAAAGTCTTAATGAAAATGACCTACAACCCAACCACAATACTCCACCTAAGATCAACATTAAATATCAAGGAATTCAACTCAAATAAACAACTAAAACAGTTTCAAATTGCCTTCAAATAACCAATCAACACAGCTGCAGCAGGAAAATTTAACAGAACTGCAGTAACATTCCCACACATATTTCAACTCTGTTTTGACAAAGTATAGGCCTTGTTTGAGCTGATAATTTCTGACTAATTAAACTCCAATTAAAAGCCTTCAGATGTCCACTTCAACCACCATTTATTGGCTAGAAAACAACAAGAAAAATCTGATGAAAAGTTCATGCAAATCAAGGTAGAAAACAACAAACCAAATGCTACAGCAGAAAAATTGGAAAATTGCTTCTGTTTTCACACGAATTTGACCCGATTTTTCTTGCAACTCAAGCCCTATTTCACACACATAAATAACCTTAATTAACTACCAAACAAACACATTTAATTCCCCTTGGAATCAGCCACAAATTTCACACAAATTCATCCAAAATTCGTCCTCAAATTCACATTACAATTCTACCCGAGAATAATAGTTGGAAATTGTATTTTTCCAAGTCCAAAACACCCTCCCATGTACCTAAATCTTAGCCTAACCTTTGTATACATATATAAGCTTAAGTTGGCTACAAAACCAACTCAAATTCTCCCCAAACACAACTCAAAAATCTGTCTCAAAAAGCCACCACGAATTTCATATATTCCCCTTCATGCTCACTAGTTCAAAACTTGTTTCAACACTCCAAAAGTAAAGTATAACCCTTGTTTATATCCTATAACCCTACCTGAATATCAATACTCATCAACACAATTGAAACCCCACTTTAACTAACCCAAACAACATCAAAGAGTAAGCTAGACAGCCTTGGTTCATCATCATAGATTCAAGTAGGAATCAAGACACAACAAGGTAAGAAAATAAAATAGATATATATTGTTAGTTTAGATAAATTTCCTTAGTTACTCATCTTCCTAACTTCCTCTTTAGATCATATTTTATCGACAAGGAGGAGTCAAACCCCATCTATGGTCCAAACAAGGTAAGAATTATAATAAGTTCAATATTCGTTATGTTGCTTTGAAGAAATTGTCTTATAAATTTATCAAGATTAATCCAATAGTATATTTATGTTATTTAGACTATTTAGTATATAAACACATCAACTTGAAGAATTAGAAGTGTAGAAATCCAAATCTTAGAAAGAAAGAACTAAAACTACACTTAAAACTACAACAAGCTAAAGTAAACTTCAAATAACTCATGTAGACCGTTGGAAAGAATGAATAAACTGTATTGATGTGTTTGTTTCAAGCCAAAAATGACCCCACCAATGGAAAGGACACGAAAAATCTACGAAATCGACTACTTATTTGTTAAAAACGGATAAGAAACGAATTAGATATTACAAAAGCAAAAATGAAAACACTGCTGCTAGATTTTTACAAACAGCACGGGCTGTTCTTGCCTTTTTCGTTCCCTTAATGACTTTTTTGATAAAACTAAGACCATTAATGGATTGTACTCGGAAAATACTATGAAAACGACTATTTATTCATCAAAAACGGATTAGAAATGAGTTAGATATGATCAAAACAAGTTTTGATCACAATTGTTAAGATTCACTTGAAATCCATGCATATATTTCATAAATTTAAAAATTGTACAAATGTCTTTTCTCGAAAACAATTCCACTACTATAAAGTACTCTTCGAGTACTACCAAATCGACTGCTTATACATCGAAATCAGATTTAAAATGAATAAGAAATCACAAATAGAAATTTACTCAGTTTTCACTTTTAAACCTATATCAATATTACTGTTATTTCTATTAATATAGTTATGAGTAGTACTATTATTATTAATACTGTTTGTAGTATTCCGTATTATTAGTATTTTCATTAGAGTTATCAATACTGTTATGTTACATTAAAGTCACTATATTTATACTATCATCAATTCTATTTTTGTCACTAATGGTATTATTTACTAGCTATCCAAAAATTGTTGTTATTATTATACTTGTATTTAATACTAATATTGATATTGATTTTTCAATACTAACATTACTAATAATATTATAGTATTACACTTAACTTGTTTTACAATAAAAATGAAACTGAAGTATAATAGAAATTTAATATATCTACATACGATTTTTATAACTTTTGAAAGATGTAGATACTAAAACATACCCTTAAATAAATAAAAATACCAATTCGAAAGACAAATAAGGTTGACGGGCAAAGATTTAATAAATAAAAATCTTCTATGAAAAGCCGTAGAACTTAAGAAAAGACGAACCCTTTGAATAAAAATATAGAGAGCAATTAATAAAAACTGTATCAAATTCCGATACAGAATAACTAGGCACCTATAAGGATTCAATTAAATTATTTAACGATACAGTGGTTAATATGACGGATTTAGTTTAATATCCGACGATAGAGATCAACACCTTTAAATTATAGGAAGACTTCTCTTACAGAAATAATCCAATAATAAATCTCTGTTATTTCCTTTCATAGGAAAATAGATCAATTCCGGACTGCCAGTAGCTTAGCGAGGACCACAGGTGAGGGAATTCTGATGATCTACTATTTGCTTGTGATTGCTACTGCTTGCTGTTATGTTGATTGTATTGCTTGTATGGAATGACTGATTGATATGAGTGTTATCATCCGCATGATCACTTGCATAAATGGATAAAGATAATTATTCGACTAAACTAATTGGATATACTCGTCGCATGTGCTTGATCCTCTTGTAGGAAATGTCCCAATTTTGAAATCAAAAGTATTTCGAAATGTATTTTAAAGAAATTCGACTTGGAATATTCCAGGTTGTTTTTATATCCTTTGAAAAGGAAGAATTTATACTAAAAGAGTTTATGAGATAAACATGGGACATTTCCGAGTATTGTTGTGACAGTGGATGTGGCCTGAATTTGGGTCCACTGGTCACTTGGCGATAGATGTTACCTGAATTTGGGTCTATCCGCCGGATTCACCTTTATAGGTGATGGTTCTTTTTGGCAGTAGATGTTACCCGTGTAGGGGTCTACTTGTGCGATTCACCATAGATTGGTGATGGATTGTAAGAATGACCATTAAATTGGCATTATATATATTTAAATATGAACCAACGTAAATCACGTGAACACGTTGGGGAATATTTTTTTGTTACCAATGGCGGTTAAGCATTGGGTGAGTCTGGATGGACGAAACCACCAGGCAGCCTCGTACGGTTAAGGCGAGGTGTCCCATGCGGGTAAGTATGGGAGACAACTGAAGTGTAGACAGGTAAATCTACATCGTCTATGGTTCCGGACCCCCATAGATGTGTTGCTTGCATTCATTACGTATGCATTCATATTGCGTATAGATAGATTTGCATGAGTGTATAATTAATGTTTGATAACTTGCGTGACCGGTAGTAGTGAGGAATGAACTCACTGAGCCCGTGGTTCGCTCACCCCCCTACAGTTTTTGTGTGCAGAAATATTACTAGCTGGGATTGGGCTAGGAATGTGTGAAGAGAGCTTCTCCAACAAACTTTATTGAAGATAGAGATATAGGATATGGAAACTTAGAATGTAAATTAAATGAATATTGAATTTTGTATGTTGTGGTTTGGAAACCCAATTTCACTATCTGGTGGGGGATACCGATTCTCTGCGATCTTGGTGGAAATTGGAAAAATCAGATTCCATAGTTGAGATATTGTTATATATTATATCATTTGTATGATAAACATTTATAAATAAATAGAGTCTTGTACACTCTGACATACAAGACGGTTATCATGTTACGGGTGCACACGTGATATGATGGCTTTAGATAAATCCTGTTAGGCCCCCATATTAGAGTCGTGACATACAATTCATATGGTTTTTTGGTTGTCTTGCTCTATTTTGTTGACATGCTTTTAACAGGAACAAATGAAATTGCAATTACTCTTTTGAAATCCCAGTTAGATCAATCTTTCACTATCAAAGATCTTGGGCTTGCACAGTTTTTCTTGGGTTTGGAAATATGTCCTATTTCTACTGGAATTATGGTAAATAAGTGGAAATTCATTACTGATTTGTTGATTAAAACTAGGTTAATAGGTTGTAAACCTGTTTCTTTACCTTTGCCTATTGCAATTTTGTCCTAAGATGAAGGTTCCCTTTTAGAGGATCCTTTAGTTTATCTGAGGATTGTTGGCCGTGTTCTTTATTTGTCTCTTACATGTGTTGATATTGCATTTGCTGTTACTAAACTTAGTTAGTTTTTGTCATGACCACAAATTCCACATTATCACGATACTATTCACTTGCTAAAGTATCTCAAGGGTTCCATACATTTTGGTTTGTTTTTTCCTCATTCAAACTCTTTGATTATTCGGGCATTTTCTGATTCTGATTTGGCATCCTCTACCTTTGATAGAAAATCCTTAACAGGTTTTTGCATCTTCCTTGGTGATTCTCTTGTTACTTGGAAATCCAAGAAACAACTAACAGTCAATACATCTACAACTGAAGCCGAATATTGAAGTGTTGCTGCTGTTTCCAAGGAACTATTGTGGACTTCATATATTTTATGAGTCCTTCGAGTGCCTTGTTCTTTTCCTCTCTTTGTTTTGTGTGATAGCAAGTCTGCTATTCAAATTGCTCGGAATCCTTGCATGCATAGTCGTACCAAACACATTGATATTGATGTCCATTTTGTGCGTGACTCGGTTGCTCGTGGATTTTTTTCATTACACTACCTCACCTCTACTGATCAGCTTGTAGATTTATTCACCAAGATTCCTTCTTCTGCTATTTTTTCACATTTGATTTCCAAGTTGGGCCTTTGTATGGCTCCAACTTAAGGGGGGATGTTGGTATATAGATATTAGTTTCTCCTTAGTCCACATGTCCTGATCTTATTGGACTATTTTGTATAGTTTGTTATTTATTGTTCCTATATATACTCTTCTGTAAAAAAATTTCCAAATATATACAAAAATCATTTTCATCATTTTACTTCATCTTCTTCATTCGTTTTTGAACTTCCATTACCCAACAGACTTACAATCATAGGAATGCTTCTTGTTGACAGATTTCAGAGCTCAGGATATTTGTTTATAATCTCAAAAAAACTTAATGGAATTTATTGAGAGTTAAATTGCCTCTTAGCTTTTTTTTTTCCTCTTAATTTTACAAATTCAGATGTCATTTTCTTTTTCAAGATTTTTTTTTTATACCATACTCAACAATTCAGATTATTAAAATATTTCATATTCCATCTTTCTACATTAATAGCTTTATATATTTATGTTCTATCTTAATCAAATTCCATGGATTAGAGATAGGTCAGAATTATTAAGAAGGAAAAGTTGGATGGTGTAAATGCTTTCTCCTAGGCGTGTTATTGGAATATACATGTCTATATAATATCAGCTACTAACTTACTACATGCATTAATATATATTTGTATATAATATATTAAATATATATGTGTATATACTTATTTCTATTAATGTTGTTTGGTGAGCAATATAAGTTATCTTAAGAATTTAAATTATTTTGAATTTAAGTTAAAGTTTGGTTATTATTTTACTATGTTAGGCACAACTTATAGCATGGTTTGTTTTCGCACCTAAGAGCCTTTTGTTCCGACAATCAAAGACATGGATTTAGTTTTTTGACTTTCTGTAATCCCCCAAATTTTACGTAACCTGATTATAGCAAATACTAAAAATGTAATATAGAATTAGATAGAATATTGGAACAAGTAGTAAAAATCACTCCAAATTTTTCTCGATTTAAAAATATCAAAGAATGAATTTGATTATAGTTAGAAAGATTAAGAATCGTTACCAGTAAAAAAAATATTTCGAAATACAAAACTGTAACTTCTATGATCTCAAATAATTTATAAAATGACGATAAACCAATCGTTAATATAAATTACTAAATTCTTTAAGCTCAATACTTAGAAAATAAATCCTACGCTTGTTAAATAATGAAATAATAGTGCTCAAGCTATCTATTAACAATATTGAGTAGCCCTACATAAAAATAGGTTGCTAATAACAAATTAGTATAAATAGATTCTATACAGTAAAATATAATATTTGGTAAAATAGATCAATATCTAAGAATCTAGATCTTAAATAAATAATTAAATTTTACTAATGTTCTATTCAAAAGATTTAGAGATTTTGAAAATTAAAATCCTGAATTATTAACGTAACGTTTAATAATTTTCATACTAGCAAATGAACAAATTGGCAAATTGAAACTAATATCAAATATATGATTCAACAAAAACCTTAGAATAGATCTACAAATTATAATAAACTCATTCGTAGCTTGAAAAACCCGAATAAAAATTTCTTTGACCTTAATAGATACAAAAAAACGAGATTTCGTATCTTGAACTGATAATTCAAGATATGAATCAAAGTAGCTCTAAATTTCAAAACCGATAAGATACAGTTTAATAATAGAGCTTATCGGTATAAAACAATGATCTAAAAATGAATTATTAGAATTGTAAATACATAGTATATACCAATACCGATTAATAAATACTAATCTAGATTTAAAATGAAAGCTCCAAATCCACTGTTATACTTGCCAGGGATTCTAAATTCATTAAAGCTTAGTGCCTAATTTGATCTACTGAACTTGAAAAATTTAATCACGTAAGCTAAAATACTAAAAATAATTAATCGTGTAAACTTTAAATTAGAAACTTAAATGTATAAACCATCTAGAGATTTTATAGAAACTAAGATAATTTGAATAAAACTCTTTAAGTGTTATAAACATACATACATATATGTGCTGATATGGAATATTATATGTTAATTAATGTAGCAAATAATAATAATATTAATAATAAAGAAAACTGAACGGGACAGGAATTGAAAAATCTCGGACAAAGGAATACATAGAATTTCAAAACAGAGGAGTTCCTCACGTGAAGATGTCTCCACGAATTGCCAAATTTAAAAGATTCAGCTGCAGAATTCAACCCGCTGCAGTCCTCCACATTGAAAACGCAAAGCACGAACAGAACGGCTGGAATCCACGCGCAAGATATCATCCACGTAACAACAGCAACAAATCATAAACCAATTAAATTATATATATATATATATACACCACCGTTGGAATTCAATTTATCATAGAATAGAGGATGCGCAAGTTGGAATTCACCACACAAGACTGCAGCAGAACAAGCCCCCCACACGCAGAACAAGCCTTCCACGAGCACACCTATACGCATAAGCAGACCCATCCACGCGCAGCAGCATCCGTGTTAGAAGAAGGAAGCAGCAGCAAGGAAGCCGCTGGAAACAGCAGGGGGATCGGTGCGGTTTGCCTTGAGCACTGCAGTTGACCGAGCAGGAAATCCCACGCGCAAGCAGCAAGAGCCAATCGACCAAGCAACAACTGACCAGCTGGAAGCAACACACGGAGGAGGAATCAGCCGAAGTCCACGCAGTCTTCACGCGCGTGGAATGGAAGGCACGAACAAGGGGCTCCACGCTAAAGAATCTACGGTTGGGGGAGCAGAGGACAGCAACAGCAAAGGAAATTTTCGGCTGAACAACTGTAATCCCAGTCCAACAAGACAACAACTATGGTAAAAAATTCTAAGCTGGAATAAAAAGATTTCACATTGGAACAGAGGAGATTTCACATTTAGAATAGAGAACACGTTGAAGGCAGAGACATATAGTCCAAACTTGGAAAATATATATATATTATATATACATATATATATTTCGGCTGCAGCAACCCAAATCACGAACAGCAAGGGAAATGCAATTTCCATCCAGCCGAACTCGCATTATTTGAGCCCCTAATTTCCATTTGAAAATGACCGTTAAACCAATCAAAACACTCCACACAAGATCAACAATAAATGAGGAAGTAATTTAGCTCAAATCAAAGTCAAACCGAGCTTCAAATAGCCATGTATTCCACCGAGAATAACAGCTGCAGTAGGTGGGAAAACAGCTACATAACCTGTAGCAGAAAACTTAGAATTTGGCCTCTGTTTCACACGAATTTTTAACCCGATTTTCTTGCAAATTCAGCCTTCAAATTTCACACATAAACAAACTTTATTAACTACCAAACAAACACATTTAATGCCCCTTGAAATCAGCCACAAATTTCCAACAAATTCATCATAAATTCATTCTCAAATTCGCATGAAATTTCTACCCGAAAATTAACATCAGAAAACTTGAATTTAATAAGTCCAAAACACCCTCTTTTGTGTCCTAATTCTAACCTAACATTAGTACATATATATAGACTTGAGTTAGTTATAAATTTAGCTCTCAACTCTCACAAATTCACTCTAAAAATATAGCTACAAAGGAAAATACGACCAGCCCTCTTCACCTTGCATATTCATCCACATAGACAACCTTTGAGGAGTTCTAAAACAAATATAAACTTTACACTACTTCATATATCCTATCCAAAGCATCAACCACATACAAAAACATCAATTCCCTCTTCCAAACAACACCAAAAAAAGTTGAATAGCCTTTGGTACATATATATTCAAGTGTCAATAAAAGGTAAGAATACGTACATACATATATGTTTAGTTAGATTATTTTTGTTAGTTACTCATCTTTATAGACTCTTTAGATCATACTTTCACGAGAAGGAGGAAATAGAACATAGATTGTCTACAAAGGTAAGAATATTTCAATTTCAAACATTCATTATGTTTGCTCTTTAGAAATTTATCTTAGAAATTTATCAAATTAGGCTGTAGTATATTGATGACATTTAGAACTACTTAATATATAAATACAACAACTTGAAGATTTTTAAGTATAGAAATTCAAATCCAATAAAGGAAAACCAAAACCACACTGAAACTACAACAAACTAAGTTGAAACTTTAGATTACTCATGTGTATCCTTAGGAAGATTGAATGAATTGTATTGATGTGTTTGTTATAACCCAGAAATGACCCCATCAATGGAAAGAACACGAAAAATCCTATGAAATCGACTATTTATTTGTTAAAAACGGATAAGAAAGAATTCGATATTGCAAAAACAAAACTCAGATTTCGGCTGCCAGATTCATACGAACAGAACGGGCTGTTCTTGTCTTTTTCGTCCCCTTAATGACTTTGTTTGATAAAACTAAGACATTAATGGATTGTACTCGGAAAATACTATGAAAACGACTATTTATCATAAACGAATTAGAAATGAGTTAGATATGATCAAAACAAGTTTTGATCACAATTGTTAGGATTCACTTGAAATCCATGCATATATTTCATAGACTTAAAAATTGTACAAGTCTCTTTTCTTGAAAATAATTTCACTACTATAAAGTACTCTTCGAGTACTACCAAATGACTATTTATACAACGAAATCGGATTTAAAACGAATAAGAAACTGCAAATAGAAATTTACTCAGTTTTACTCTAAAACAATATTAATGTTATGACATTTCTATTAATTATAGTTATGTTATTACTGTTATTATTAACTATTATAATATTCCGTATTATTAATATTTTCATTAAAGTTATCAATACTATCGTTTTACGTTAAAGTCACTATTTATACTATCATCAATGCTATTATTGTTTTTGTCATAATATTATTAATTACTAATAACATGAAGATGATTATTATTATTATATTATACTTGTTTTCAATACTAATATTGATATTGATTTTTAATATTAATATTACTAATAATATTGTAGTATTAAACTTAGCTTGTTTTACAATAAGAATGAAACTGAAGAATAATAAAAACTTGATATATCTAAATGTAGATTTATAACTTTTGAAAGGTATAGATACTAGAAAATACCTTTAAATAAATAAAATACCAATTTGAGAGACAGATAAGGTTGACGGGCAAAGAATTATTAAAGAAAAATCTTTACTAAATACAATAAGACTCAAGGAAAAGACAAACTCCTTAATTAAAAATATAAATATCAAGAGAAAAAAATACAGATAAATCTCCTTTACAATAGGGATTAAACCTTAATAAAAACTATATCAATTACTGATACAGAATAGTTCGTCACCTATAAGGATTCAATTAAAGTATTGAACGATAGAATAATTAATATAACGGACCTAATTTAATATCGACGATAGAGTCAACACCTTTAAATTATGGGAAGACTTCTCTTACAGAAATAATCCAATAATAAATTTTTTTTATTTCCTTTCATAGGAAAATAAATCAATTCCGGACTGCCAGTAGCTTAGCGAGGACACAGGTGAGGGAATTCTGATGATCTACTATTTGCTTGTGATTGCTACTGTTTGTGTTATGTTGATTGTATTGCTTGTATGGAATGATGATTGATGTGAGTGTTATCATCGCATGATCACCTGCATAAATGGATAAAGATAATTATTCGACTAAACTAATTGGATATACTGTCGATGTGCTTGATCCCCTTGTAGGAAATGTCCCAATTTTGAAATCAAAAGTATTTCGAATGTATTTTAAAGAAATCCGACTTGGAATATTCCAGGTTGTTTTTATATCCTTTAAAAAGGAAGAATTTGTGCTAAAAGAGTTTATGAGATAAACATGGGACATTTCTGAGTATTGTTGTGACAGTGGATGTTGCCTGAATTTGGGTCCACTGGTCATTGGCGATAGATGTTACCTGAATTTGGGTCTATCGCGGATTACCTTTATAGGTGATGGTTTGTATTGGCAGTAGATGTTACCCGAGTGGGGTCTACTTGTGCGATTCACCATAGATTGGTGATGGATTGTAAGAATGGCCATTAAATTGGCATTATATATATTTAAATATTAACCAGCATAAATCACGTGAACACATTGGGGAATATTTGTTGTTACCAATGGCGGTTAAGCATTGGGTGAGTCTGGATGGACGAAACCACCAGGCAGCCTCGTACGGTTAAGGCGAGGTGTCCCATGCGGGTAAGTATGGGAGACAACTGAAGTGTAGACAGGTAAATCTACATCGTCTATGGTTCCGGACCCCCATAGATGTGTTGCTTGCATTCATCACGTATGCATTTATATTATGTGTAGATAGATTTGCATGAGTGTATAATTAATGTTTGATAACTTGCGTGATCGGTAGGAGTGAGGAATGAACTCACCGAGCCGTGGTTCGCTCACCCCCTACAGTTTTTGTGCAGGAATATTACTAGCTGGGATTGGGCTAGGAATGTGTGAAGAGAGCTTCTCCAACAAACTTTATTGAAGATAGAGATATAGGATATGGAAACTTAGAATGTAAATTAGATGAATTTTGAATTTTGTATGTTGTAGTTTGGAAACCCAATTTCACTATTTGGTGGGGGATACCGATTCTCTGCGATCTTGGTGGAAATTGGAAAATCAAATTCCATAGTTGAAATACTATAATATATTATATCATTTGTAGGATAAACTTTTATAAATAAATAGAGTCTTGTACACTCTGACATACAAAACGGCTCTCATGTTACGGGTGCACACGTGATATGATGGCTTTAGATAAATCCTGCTAGGCCCCCATTTAGAATCGTGACAGAAGTGGTATCAGAGCTCTAGGTTTGTCAGAGATAGGAGCAACCTACCAAATGTGAGATTGGGTAGAACCTGGGTAGATAAACTAAGTTGATAAATTAAAAGATGTAGACGTCTAGACTATATATATACTTATATATTACAATGATCCTATGGACATTTGTTGTCCACAAAGATGTAAATGACAAACTTTTGCATCTTATTTTAATGTCGAAAGACATTACAACCCTAAATTAGAAGCCAAACCACAAGCTTCTAGGGTCGTTAAGTCTAAGTTAGTAAGATCACGAAATAAAGAAATGGTATATAGCTAAGAAATTATCGAAATCTCCAAATAAATTGAACAGCTTAAATACGCTATTAAATAGATTTTTTGGAAAATTTAGAAATAAAGTATAACTTAAAACTATATAGTGACTTAATTTTCCCTTTCTAGGTAATTGTTGACAACAAAAAGTGCAATGCTTCCCGACTTCATTAAATCAAATAAATTCTTTAATGGAAGGAAGGATGAACCTGACAAAACTGAAGATTGGCTAGCCCAAATTGGAGGCATATGAAGTCCAGAACACTTGAGAGTAACATATGGAACTTTTATGTTAAGGAAAGATGCAAGGATATGGTGGGACACCAAGAAGAACACAATGCCTCAAACAATCACTTGGGATGCCTTCAGACAAGAATTTTTGAAAGAATACATTCCTACTAGCCTTTGTCATAAATTATTTGTCGAATTGTTTAACCTGCAAAGAGGAAAAAGGAGTATTAATGAATATGAAAGTGAACTTAGGAGACTGATGCAATACGCTCCTCAAAGATTAAGAAACGATGAAGCTTGGCAAATATAGATATTTAAAAATGGATTAGACGGAAACTCGGACTAAGTTAGAAGAGCATGAGCTACAGACATATGTTGAAAACGTGGAAAGGGCAAGAGTCATAGAATATGCTGAGGGAAAATTTTTGGAAAGGCAGAATGAGAAAACTAAGGAAACGACGAGGAAAATCAAAGAATCAACCAAGCGCAATCATGAAAACAATAAATACTCAAGATTGTAGAAGGATAAACTTGCAGTGATAAGGCCTTACCATATCAAATGTTGGAAGTGTAGCAAAGAGCATCGTCCTAAAAAATGCCCAGAATTAAAAGGCAAATGCTCCTACTGCGGAAAAGTCGGGCATAAAGTGAAGCACTGTTTTAAAAGGAGAAATGTCATGAGATGTAATCTGTGCGGAAAACAAGGACATGATATTTCCTCATGTTCTTACAAATGATTAGACTAGCTAAATAATAGGAAACCAGTAGAAGTATGGTAAGCAAAAATATCCAATAAAGGATTTGTACAATTTACTATAGTGTCTTAGAGAATATCACAATTACTTGTACTGAAATCAGTTATATAATGATATGAAATGTTGATGATTATGATGATATGAAAGTGTGTAAAAAGTATTGAGGAAAAACCAGAAGAAACTCTAGTCTTTATTTTACTATGATTGACTGAAATAACATATAAATGTGAGATGAAACGAACATGGAGATATCAAATGTACTACCATATGTATTTTAAGTTGATATTTGGATATGAATATATTTGGAGAAGTATTACAACATATGTGGTGATGAGAGTAGTACAAATTACTAATTGATGATTTAATGATTCAAAAGATCTTACTAGAGGTATTAAGGTAATCACACTAGTAAAGAAACCTAAGACAACTGCAGAAGAATAAAATGGAATAAGTGATCATATTCTTCCTTACTATAATGATTCTATGGAGCAAGCCAACATTTAATTAGTAATGATGAATCATACTTTTGGAGACAATGGATTAATCAAAGAGAGAAGTCTTAGTAATTCAAGTGATGAATATACCTATAGTCAACGATTTCATAAGCAGTAATGAAGTTTCCGTTCTTGATCCTTTAGAAGTACTATTCTACTGATATCGTAGAAAATAAGATGTTTATGAGAGATATAAGAAGAAACTTTGTTGATGCTCTTACCATTACTTCAAAAGAATAGGGAAAGCTTTTATTAGTTTTACTGTTGAAGAAATATAAGACTACAGATATGAGATAAATGTCTATAGTAGAATAAGTTCCAAATACGAAATTTCTTTGGAATTTAAATAAACCCCTACAAGTTTCGAGGACGAAACTTCTCTTAAGGGGGGGAGGATGTAATCCCCAAATTTTACGTAACCTGATTATAGCAAATACTAAAAATGTAATATATAATTAGATAGAATATTGGAACAAGTAGTAAAAATCACTCCAAATTTTTCTCGATTTAAAAATATCAAAGAATGAATTTGATTATAGTTAGAAAGATTAAGAATCGTTACCAATAAAAAAAAATATTTCGAAATACAAAACTGTAACTTCTATGATCTCAAATAATTTATAAAATGACGATAAACCAATCGTTAATATAAATTACTAAATTCTTTAAGCTCAATACTTAGAAAATAAATCCTACGCTTGTTAAATAATGAAATAATAGTGCTCAAGCTATCTATTAACAATATTGAGTAGCCTTACATAAAAATAGGTTGCTAATAACAAATTAGTATAAATAGATTCTATACAGTAAAATATAATATTTGGTAAAATAGATCAATATCTAAGAATCTAGATCTTAAATAAATAATTAAATTTTACTAATGTTCTATTCAAAAGATTTAGAGATTTTGAAAATTAAAATCCTGAATTATCAACGTAACGTTTAATAATTTTCATACTAGCAAATGAACAAATTGGCAAATTGAAACTAATATCAAATATATGATTCAACAGAAAACCTTAGAATAGATCTACAAATTATAATAAACTCATTCGTAGCTTGAAAAACCCGAATAAAAATTTCTTTGACCTTAATAGATACAAAAAAACGAGATTTTGTATCTTGAACTGATAATTCAAGATATGAATCAAAGTAGCTCTAAATTTCAAAACCGATAAGATACAGTTTAATAATAGAGCTTATCGGTATAAAACAATGATCTAAAAATGAATTATTAGAATTGTAAATACATAGTATATACCAATACCGATTAATAAATACTAATCTAGATTTAAAATGAAAGTTTCAAATCCACTGTTATACTTGCCAGGGATTTTGAATTCATTAAAGCTTAGTGCCTAATTTGATCTATTGAACTTGAAAAATTTAATCACGTAAGCTAAAATACTAAAAATAATTAATCGTGTAAACTTTAAATTAGAAACTTGAATGTATAAACCATCTAGAGATTTTATAGAAACTAAGATAATTTGAATAAAACTCTTTAAGTGTTATAAACATACATACATATATGTGCTGATATGGAATACTATATGTTAATTAATGTAGCAAATAATAATAATATTAATAATAAAGAAAACTGAACGGGACAGGAATTGAAAAATCTCGGACAAAGGAATACATAGAATTTCAAAACAGAGGAGTTCCTCACGTGAAGATGTCTCCACGAATTGCCAAATTTAAAAGATTCAGCTGCAGAATTCAACCCGCTGCAGTCCTCCACATTGAAAACGCAAAGCACGAACAGAACGGCTGGAATCCACGCGCAAGATATCCACGTAACAACAGCAACAAATCATAAACCAATTAAATTATATATATATATATAACACCACCGTTGGAATTCAATTTATCGTAGAATAGAGGATGCGCAAGCTGGAATTCACCACACAAGACTGCAGCAGAACAAGCCCCCCACACGTAGAACAAGCCTTCCACGAGCACACCTATACGCATAAGCAGACCCATCCACGCGCAGCAGCATCCATGTTAGAAGAAGGAAGCAGCAGCAAGGAAGCCGCTGGAAACAGCAGGGGGATCGGTGCGGTTTGCCTTGAGCGCTGCAGTTGACCGAGCAGGAAATCCTACGCGCAAGCAGCAAGAGCCAATCGACCAAGCAACAACAGACCAGCTGGAAGCAACACACGGAGGAGGAATCAGCCGAAGTCCACGCAGTCTTCACGCGCGCTGGAATGGAAGGCACGAACAGGGGCTCCACGCTAAAGAATCTACGGTTGGGGGAGCAGAGGACAGCAACAGCAAAGGAAATTTTCGGCTGAACAACTGTAATCCCAGTCCAACAAGACAACAACTACGGTAAAAAATTCTAAGCTGGAATAAAAAGATTTCACATTGGAACAGAGGAGATTTCACATTTGGAATAGAGAACACATTGAAGGCAGAGACATATAGTCCAAACTTGGATATATATATATAATACATATATATATTTCGGTTGCAGCAACTCAAATCACGAACAGCAAGGGAAATGCAATTTCCATCCAGCCAAACGCGCATTATTTGAGCCCCTAATTTCCATTTGAAAATGACCGTTAAGCCAATCAAAACACTCCACACATGATCAACATTAAATGAGGAAGTAATTTAGCTCAGATCAAAGTCAAACCGAGCTTCAAATAGCCATGTATTCCACCGAGAATAACAGCTGCAGTAGTGGGAAAACAGCTACATAACCTGCAGCAGAAAACTTAGAATTTGGCCTCTGTTTCACACGAATTTTTAACCCGATTTTCTTGCAACTTCAGCCTTCAAATTTCACACATAAACAAACTTTATTAACTACCAAACAAACACATTTAATGCCCCTTGAAATCAGCCACAAATTTCAAACAAATTCATCATAAATTCATTCTTAAATTCGCATGAAATTTCTACCCGAAAATTAACATCAGAAAACTTGAATTTAATAAGTCCAAAACACCCTCTTTTGTGTCCTAATTCTAACCTAACATTAGTACATATATATAGACTTGAGTTAGTTATAAATTTAGCTCTCAACTCTCACAAATTCACTCTAAAAATATAGCTACAATGGAAAATACGACCAGCCCTCTTCACCTTGCATATTCATCCACATAGACAACCTTTGAGGAGTTCTAAAACAAATATAAACTTTACACTACTTCATATATCCTATCCAAAGCATCAACCACATACAAAAACATCAATTCCCTTTTCCAAACAACACCAAAAACCAAGTTGAATAGCCTTTGGTACATCATATATTCAAGTGTCAATATAAAAGGTAAGAATACGTACATACATATACTAGTTTAGTTAGATTAATTTTTGTTAGTTACTCATCCTTCTACTATACTCTTTAGATCACTACTTTCACCGAGAAGGAGGAAATAGACCACATCTATTGTCTAACAAAGGTAAGAATCATATCAATTTCAAACATTCATTATGTTTGCTCTTTAGAAATTTATCTTAGAAATTATCAAAATTAGGCTAGTAGTATATTGATGACATTTAGACTACTTAATATATAAATACAACAACTTGAAGATTTTTAAGTATAGAAATTCAAATCCAATAAAGGAAAACCAAAACCACACTGAAACTACAACAAACTAAGTTGAACTTTAGATTACTCATGTGTATCCTTAGGAAGATTGAATGAATTGTATTGATGTGTTTGTTATAACCCAGAAATGACCCCATCAATGGAAAGAACACGAAAAATCCTATGAAATCGACTATTTATTTGTTAAAAACGGATAAGAAAAGAATTCGATATTGCAAAAACAAAACTCAGATTTCGGCTGCCAGATTCATACGAACAGAACGGGCTGTTCTTGTCTTTTTCGTCCCCTTAATGACTTTGTTTGATAAAACTAAGACCATTAATGGATTGTACTCGGAAAATACTATGAAAACGACTATTTATTCATAAAAAACGAATTAGAAATGAGTTAGATATGATCAAAACAAGTTTTGATCACAATTGTTAGGATTCACTTGAAATCCATGCATATATTTCATAGACTTAAAAATTGTACAAGTCTCTTTTCTTGAAAATAATTTCACTACTATAAAGTACTCTTCGAGTACTACCAAATCGACTATTTATACAACGAAATCGGATTTAAAACGAATAAGAAACTGCAAATAGAAATTTACTCAGTTTTACTCTAAAACCAATATTAATGTTACTGACATTTCTATTAATATAGTTATGATTATTACTGTTATTATTACAACTATTATAATATTCCGTATTATTAATATTTTCATTAAAGTTATCAATACTATCGTTTTACGTTAAAGTCACTATATTTATACTATCATCAATGCTATTATTGTTTTTGTCACTAATATTATTAATTACTAATAACATGAAGATGATTATTATTATTATATTATACTTGTTTTCAATACTAATATTGATATTGATTTTTCAATATTAATATTACTAATAATATTGTAGTATTAAACTTAGCTTGTTTTACAATAAGAATGAAACTGAAGAATAATAAAAACTTGATATATATCTAAATGTAGATTTATAACTTTTGAAAGGTATAGATACTAGAAAATACCTTTAAATAAATAAAATACCAATTTGAGAGACAGATAAGGTTGACAGGCAAAGAATTATTAAAAAAATCTTCTACTAAATACAGTAAGACTCAAGGAAAAGACAAACTCCTTAATTAAAAATATAAATATCAAGAGAAACAAAATACAGATAAATATCCTTTACTATAGGGATTAAAACCTTAATAAAAACTATATCAATTACTGATACAGAATAGTTCGTCACCTATAAGGATTCAATTAAAGTATTGAACGATAGAATAATTAATATAACGGACCTAATTTAATATCCGACGATAGAGATCAACACCTTTAAATTATAGGAAGACTTCTCTTACAGAAATAATCCAATAATAAATTTCTGTTATTTCCTTTCATAGGAAAATAAATCAATTCCGGACTGCCAGTAGCTTAGCGAGGACCACAGGTGAGGGAATTCTGATGATCTACTATTTGCTTGTGATTGCTACTGTTTGCTGTTATGTTGATTGTATTGCTTGTATGGAATGACTGATTGATGTGAGTGTTATCATCCGCATGATCACCTGCATAAATGGATAAAGATAATTATTCGACTAAACTAATTGGATATACTCGTCGCATGTGCTTGATCCCCTTGTAGGAAATGTCCCAATTTTGAAATCAAAAGTATTTCGAAATGTATTTTAAAGAAATCGACTTGGAATATTCCAGGTTGTTTTTATATCCTTTAAAAAGGAAGAATTTGTGCTAAAAGAGTTTATGAGATAAACATGGACATTTCTGAGTATTGTTGTGACAGTGGATGCTGAATTTGGGTCCACTGGTCACTTGGCGATAGATGTTACCTGAATTTGGGTCTATCCGCCGGATTCACCTTTATAGGTGATGGTTTGTATTGGCAGTAGATGTTACCCGAGTCGGGGTCTACTTGTGCGATTCACCATAGATTGGTGATGGATTGTAAGAATGGCCATTAAATTGGCATTATATATATTTAAATATTAACCAGCGTAAATCACGTGAACACGTTGGGGAATATTTGTTGTTACCAATGGCGGTTAAGCATTGGGTGAGTCTGGATGGACGAAACCACCAGGCAGCCTCGTACGGTTAAGGCGAGGTGTCCCATGTGGGTAAGTATGGGAGACAACTGAAGTGTAGACAGGTAAATCTACATCGTCTATGGTTCCGGACCCCCATAGATGTGTTGCTTGCATTCATCACGTATGCATTCATATTGTGTGTAGATAGATTTGCATGAGTGTATAATTAATGTTTGATAACTTGCGTGACCGGTAGTAGTGAGGAATGAACTCACTGAGCCGTGGTTCGCTCACCCCCTACAGTTTTTGTGCAGGATTATTACTAGCTGGGATTGGGCTAAGAATGTGTGAAGAGAGCTTCTCCAACAAACTTTATTGAAGATAGAGATATAGGATATGGAAACTTAGAATGTAAATTAGATGAATTTTGAATTTTGTATGTTGTAGTTTGGAAACCCAGTTTCACTATTTGGTGGGGGATACCGATTCTCTGCGATCTTGGTGGAAATTGGAAAATCAAATTCCATAGTTGAAATACTATAATATTATATCATTTGTAGGATAAACTTTTATAAATAAATAGAGTCTTGTACATTCTGACATACAAGACGGCTCTCATGTTACGGGTGCACACGTGATATGATGGCTTTAGATAAATCCTGCTAGGCCCCCATTTAGAATCGTGACACTTTCTTTATACGTCCTAAAGTTTTCATGATTTAGTTATATAGTTAGACGTTTTATTTGATATTTGTATCATTCATGATGTCACGAAATCCTGTTAAATATTTTATCTATCGTTAAATTATAGTCAAGTCATGATTATTTTAATACAAGAAAAAAGAAAAATCGATATGCTTTTTAATTTTTCACTATAGTCAATTACATATTTAAAAATTCTACTCGGTATTGAAACTAAGTGCTTCGATTAGCAAACTATGGCTAGACTAATAGTATTTTAATATTTTAAACCAAAAAAAAAAAAAAGAGAGAGACCAATTTTTCTAACATTTTCACAAAATTCTCAGAATCTTATTATTATATTTGACAATAACCAAGAATTTAGTTCTTGTAAAAATCTTGGGGCTTACAATAACAAAAGAAAAATATTGGATAAAATGTATTTTACTTTAGGAACAAGGAGATGAATATTTGAATTAGCATGATAGCTTCATTCATAAAATAAATTAGATGGCAAGACATAACGGAAAGTACAAAAGTTTGACATTTCACTTTACTTTATTTAATACAATAATGAGTAGCAACATTGTTAATGAATTAAAAGGCATAATAGCTTGAATGGTTTTTCATATTGAAGACACATCATACACAATTATAGGACATCGTACTTGATATTGTCCATCATCCCATGTCAACGAAGCTGAGATTATGGAGTGAGCACCCATCTTTCCTTCAATTGATAGCTTAAAAAACAACTTCTCTCCAAGAGAAGTAAATGTTAAGACATCAGGTATGACTCTAATTGTAATCCCAACAGGTGTAGAGCTCAAAATAGATCGGTATGAAGATGTAGCTGATCCTACATTTGTCACAGCCCGTGCGAATTTTCGCTTGATAATATCAGTGGAGGAAGCAGAGAGTGCAAATGAAGGGTAGTTCAAATCCCAAACCGTTTGATTGGTTTGTGAACAATTGATGTTGGTATTGCCTGTGATGATCTTTATTACGGAGGCATTGTAACCTTGCCCACAAAGAAAGCTTATGTAATCATTCTCGTTAGCATCATATATCAACCCAGGAGTTAAAGCTTTCCTTGGATCAATATGGCCAGCCCCAAATGCGAAACTATCATCGTTGTTTAGAGTGGCATTCATCGGTCGAGCTAGATGATGAGGATGAAATCTCAAATATTAGTCAGTTTGAGTAAAAAATTTGATGAACGGATAATAGTATAGAGATTATTTTTACCGGTAGTCATAAGGGCAGACTTAATGGCAGCAGGAGACCATGCAGGATGGAATGATTTTACATAAGCTGCAGCTGCTGAAGCATGTGGACATGCCATAGATGTACCGAAAAAAATGTTGTAAGGCACAAATCTTTTATCGCCCATGACTCTAGATACAGGATTTGCTAGAGACCAGGCAGCTAAAATATTCACTCCAGGTGCAGTTAAATCAGGCTGTTGCAAAAGAATAAGAAAGTGATAATTGCAAATATACTCTTAAAAACTAATGGCAAAGTATAGATAGGTATATAAGTGTTCAAAGTGTGAGTTTACCCCCTAAGAATTTTTAGAAAAATGCTAATGAGTTTCAAATCACTACTCAAAACTAAAAACCTTAATTAAAATCACACTAAGAAGCAACATACTTCGAGCTTTATCAATTGTTCAAGTTGTAGGGAGACATTTTCTAAAGTTAATGGTTTGTCAAAACTTAATCAATAGTTTTAGGGTATGTTTACATTTTGCCACAAAAAGAAAACATAGATTTACAAAATCATACTTAGGTTATCTAACTACAATAAACACTTTTCATTGAACAATGTGTGTTACCTTAAGTATGTCTGGGGTGATAGGGTTTGGACCTCTAGATGAAAATGAAGCCACATAAGGGGCTAATGTGTCCTTTTGCTCTTTGCTCATGAATATAGTGGCTGATGGCTTACTGTAAAATAAAGAAAAATATATATATGCAGCTTCCTTCACATATTGTGCCTACAAAACTTCGCTTGGTTCAATATGACCTAACGTATAAATACCTTGTTGTGTTTATGTACAATGAGACATTACTTCCATCTTTTGTGCTTAAGTGAGAAGCAGGCATGGGGAAAGAATCAGCAAAATCCATAGTAGAATCATCACCTTCCATGATGACACCAATTGCGCCAGCATAGAATGGCGTTTCGCCAAGAGATTCGGCATGACAAAAAACAATTTTATCTTTTACCAAACTCGAGTCCAATGAGTTTACCTGACAAAACCTGCAAACAAGTCGTCGTAAAGCAACCACTCAAAAGTGTTTATAGTCAAGATGGCTTTTGCTAACATAATCATCGTGTCTTTATATATGATTTCACTGATTGTATCTCTCTCTCTCTCTCTCTCTCTCTCTCTCTTTTAACCTCTGCATATTATTGTTGTTGTTATCATCATCCTCATAATCATCATCATTATTATATGCATTTTTAGGGTAAAATATTCATTTCGTACATTGTATCAGTGTTTCAAAAGTGGGAACAAATAATCCTAACGGAGAACACAACAATTAGCTCCACAATTGCTTATTAACAAATAATGAAGCTAAAAAGACCACTATCCGGACAATACCAACCCAATGGAACTGAACATTGCTAATCCCTCTTCTACCATCACTTTTGCCTAAATGACCAAACCGTCCATGTATTTGCACCATCCAAGTCTTAGAAACATATGCTTGTTAACCCCTTTGCCCCATAACCATACAAAAATTTTGTTGTTGGTACATGGAATAATCATATTAATTTCAAGGCCAACAGCCATGTTAAGCAGTATATAGCTTGTCTTATTGCCTAAGGGGAAGTATTGACCATAATGAAACTTTTAGTCCTATTGTCAAACCTACAACCATTTACTTTGTTCTCTCACATGCCATCTCCCTCAGTTAGGTCATTTATCAACTCAATGTCAAGAATGTCTTCCTTCATGATCATCTAAATGAGACCATTATCGTGAAATAGCCTCCTAAATTTGTTTATCTTTATCATCCCCCTCATGTTTGTCAACTCAAAAAACCTCTCCATATTCTAAAATAGATCACTTCCCTCCCAATCCTTAGTTCCATCACTTTAATAATTTTTTTTTTTCTTCAGGGCCTTCACTTTCATCAAATCAATCTCAATTTACATATAACCTATTCAAATAACAATACATGCATCTCTCTAAACAAATTGAGACTTCACTGTTTTCTAAGAGTCAGCTTAATGCTCATGGTTTTCCCTTTCTACCCAATTTTCTAATCTATCTTGAGATTGTCATCGCACTGTAATTCATCACTATTATGAAACTATATATCAACTTCGCAGTTAATCATTTGAGCTAATATAGGCATCTCTTAAATATTAACCATATGTAGGCAACCTAATGAATTATCTAATAACATCATAGCACTCTATCAATACCTCTTTAATCACCTTTATTAATGGAAGTTGGGTTAGATGTCTAGGCACTCGCCAATCCATCATGAGCATGCCATCTTTCTTACTCAACTCATTTCCTAGCACTATGAAACAACCTATTCTATCTAAGAGCTTCAGAAAAGTTGAATACTGAGATATAGCATATGCATAAAGTGGTTGCCACAGATCAAGTTCTAGTTCAATATCTTTTGATTGATGATTAGTACGCAAATATCCTCACTAATAATGTCTACGACAAAACTTATCTACCAATGTTCCAATTTTTCACTAGCATTTGCACATGAGATTGATGGGACATATTACCATATAATAATATTATTATAAATATTATAAAGTTTAGTTTTTTCACGAGTCTCAATCGTAGAAACCCTAATCACATGTATGTACTCTTTTACACTATTAATAATGATAATTAAGCTCATATTTCATGAAATAATAAATTGTGTATTTTTCACTTTTCCATACATATGTTTAGTTAAAGGCCTAGGCGTATGGAATGTATGAGGGACAAAACAATAATAAAAAAAATAAAATATTAGGATTAAAAAAAAAAAATTAAAGAGGGAAGAGTTCTTGGATCTTTAGTTATTTATTTATTTCTTTTCCTTTTGTGTTTTGTCCTACTTACATCTTATTACCTACTTAATGTGTCTAATTAAAATGCCGTCAAAAAAGAAAATCAATAAATATGCAAAATGTAAAGGAGCAAAACAAGAATATGAAAAAAAAAGGAAAAATTAAAACAAAATACAAAAATATATTATTAGTAACCAATCTATTTAATTTTGGTGATAGGCCATACCTTTGCATTCAAATTAAATAATCAGTTGTTGCAGACAATTCCTTTAAGTTAATTTCTTTTGTACATTTAATAGAAATTTGTCATAAAATTTACCCTTAAAGGGACAGTTATATTTTCCATCATAAATTTATAATAAATTTTAAACTTTAGATCCCAATGGACTTGTCAATTGCTTTCATTAAACTATTTTTAATGGTGTATATAGTATAGCCTCGATACAAAATGTTAGTAAGATGTGATAGAGACATTTTAAACTAGGCGATTTATATATTCTGGATCTTGATCTTGAAGAGACATTACAAACCTTTCACTGTGTTCGATTGATTTCCTAGATCGCAAAATCGATTCATGGTTTTAGTACGTTTATTAGGCCTCATAATCATGTATCCTTTTTATCGAGGACTAGGGTTAATCCCAGAAAGGGCAGGGGGGACGCGCTGTGTGGAAGAAACAAAGAAAAAAAAAATCAAAAGTTCTTCCCTCTTTCAATTTTGCTACCCTAGCTAGCATTTGGAACTCTTTTTTCCCCTTTTAGGTCCTACATATCTTGCGTGCGCATTATTTTTTAATCTAATCAAGCACATTACATAAAGTTTAACCCAGCTAAAGATAAAAAAAAGGTGAAAAAAAAAAGAATGAATGAAAATAAAGGTATGTTATATGTGAGTAACCCCATATGAAATTAAAGACGTCAACCTTCAATAGATGTTCAATAAAAAAAGTTAATGGGTTAATGTTTTTGGTAAGTTGTATATTATTCCTTTTAAACATAAGATGTTAGTATAATTGGCGTTTGTCGGTCATTGTAATCTTAATTTTCGTAATCCATACTACTATAATTCAAATAAATGAACAAATCATGCAATTGAATTGAAGAACTTGGATATGTAAACATAATTACCTGGATGTTGCCGGAGTGAAATTCCCACTAATATTTGGAGCATTTGCTGCATCAATCAACGGATACATGGTGCTCCCCAGATCAAAAGTATTTATGGAAACTCCCTACATTAATGGCCATTTTCGGAATATTCTCTCATCATTTAGGATTTTTTCTTTCTATTGTCAAGGTAACATTTCTAGGAAAAAAAAAATTATTATGCATGACAGACGGTCAAACATGTGTAAAACACCTGCTAGTTTGCACTTAGACATATAAATTAATCTAAAATATTTTAATAATCCAATGAGATATCGGGTGCATAAAATATCAGTGTATAATTCTATAAACAAGTTATAATTTTCATGAATTGAACAGTTTCAGTGTTATACAATAAATCATGAATTACTCATTTACTTCACTATAATTATAATTTCATTACAGTCCTAATCCTTATGAATGGCTATTACGATATTTACTTGACCGTCATAGTAATTCCATAAGGAATCCCTATTATAAAAAATATTAAATAGTTTTTTTTTTTACAAACTTATAAGTGATAATTTAATGCTGAAATTATCTTCTTTTTTTCTTTTAAATACCCAAATTTAAATGAAAAATTAATAAAAGAAAATCTCATTATAACTCTATTGAATTCATTTGCAATAAAAATTTCATTACAACCTTATTTGTTCAGTAAAGTGAACTGACTGGAAAGTTTAAAAGGTCTATGCATATGATCATATAAAAACATACCTCGTATATATTACCATCCCCAAGTTGCACCTTTGTAAAAAACTTCCTATCAATGGTGCTAGCAGCCACAGTCAAAGTCCACGGGGAAACTTCAGTAACAGAACCAGGAGTAGGACCATCATTACCCGCAGAGATTGAGGTCAATATTCCCTTTTTCATGGCATGAAATGAACCTATTGCTTTTGAATCTTGAAAATAGTCTTGCGCAGTGATCGATCCAAGTGAAATAGAAATAATATCAACCCCATCAGCAATTGCATCATCGAATGCTGCTAAGATGTCTGCACCATCGCAAACTCCAAGCGAGCTCCAGCATGCTTTGTAGACTGCTATGCGAGCTGACGGTACACCCCCACGAGCTGTGCCAGAAGCAAAACCATACAAACTTGCTGAACTTACTGAATTACCAGCCACAGTTGAAGCAGTATGTGTCCCATGTCCACTAAAATCTCTCGGGGAGATGAAATCATCTTCTGGAAAATCACCACTAGCTCGGTAGTACCTTGCTCCAATTATCTTACTATAAATGAAGTAAATATACATAAATTAAAAACTAATTCGTCTATATTAACTTAAATTCAATAAAATGCAAATCGCAGTATCTATAAATTAACGCTTCAAACATTTGACATTATTCTCTAGACTAGATTAGTTAATCTCTAGGATCTAGCTCTGGTGATTAAACTAACAAGGATTAGAATCATATCATGAGGAAATAAAGGGATAAATTCAGAGTTCCTTTTCTTTTTCTTTTTTTTTTTTTTTTTCCTCATTTAACCACTTCAATTGTATGGAAATATACATGTACCAATCCTTATCTCGATGGATATTATGTTTGTTTAAGTAATGGTTAAGATTATGTCTTTGCAAAATAATATATAAAATGTCACACTTCTGAAACAAAAAGTACTTTTTTTTTTTTTGGGAAAATCAAAGCAATCCATATTCTATTATATTTGTGGTCAAGGTGAGCATTTAGCCCTATCGGAGCCCACACGATTGCGTAAGGTTTCAATAAGTATTGACAGTCAAACAATAAAGTACAAGTATAAAAAATTGTTTGAATCTACTCTCATATAGTAGGGTACAAACATAATATCCTCATATCTATCCTAAAAACCTATACACTAATTCACATAAGATTGGATAAGGTTTGAATTAGTACTGACAGTCAAAGGATAAAGTGCAAATATAAAAAATTCCTTGAATATACTCTTATCGAGGAGGATATTCATCTTAAAACTTATACTCTAATTTTCTAATAATACAGATTCCAAAGTTGATTGTACCCAATCTATTGAAAATTATAAGATAATATTAATAAAAGATAAATAAATAATAATACTACATTTTAATAGCCCTTGCATCATTCGTTATGCCACCATCCTCCACTCTATTATGTGTAGCCATAAAAAATGTCAAAAACAAGTGATGCAAAATGTTTTTTTCTTTTCCTTTTTTTTTATTTACTATACTAACTGGATATTTGTTATTTTATTTTTCTGTCGAGTTCACGAGTCTACTAGATTTTTATCTTGAAGAAATAAAGCACTAAATTCAAAGTTGTTTTCTTTTTTTCTCATATATATATATATATATATATATATTTAAGGACTTCACTTATGTGCAAACAGACAATTACATGTCCTTATTCTCATTGTCTATAACGGTGAATGTCTATTACGTCTAATTCACACATCATTTTGTTATCATTGCGTTATGGGTTTACATCCATATAATTTTGCTAAATAATATATAAAAACATAAAGTGATGAAAAAAAGTACCAAACAACAAAAGAAAATACACATTAAATAAAAATTAGACTTATATCTATACAAACAAGATGCAAATAAAAAACAAATAAAACGAGCAAGCATAACTCAAATGGTGGTGTGAAAAATAAACAATGACAAATCCTAATGGGCTCATATGCAAGGTTTAATTAGTGAAATAGCCTAGATTTTCAATAAGTCAAATTAAGAAAGTAATATTGATTAACATGAAAATATGAGTAAGTTTGAACCTTAAATTATATTTGATTAGTTAATTACAAGCTAGATGATTTAGCTAATGAAATAGATGTTAAATTATAAAGTATAACTTAATTTAGATAAATTAAAAGAATAAATTAAATTCAATTAAGTGGTGTAGTAAATTAATATAATAGAGTATTAATTGAATTTAATTAGAAAGTAGATTAAACCAATTCTAATCCTTATCCAAAATAATCTATATATCCTTGATTTCTAAAACAAATCAATTCTTAATTACAAAATCTCAATAAATCAACAAAAAATCACAAAATAATCTCTCAAAATCTTATACACTAGATATTATAGAACCAACACAAATCTACAGCAAATCCTTTTCTCTCACAAAGTAAATCCTCTCACTTGTACGCTAAATCTTCTAAGGTCATACCACAAGATATACTAAATCCTCTCATCTATACTCACCACATCTTCTAGATCATTGTATATCACATTAAAGATTTCCTTTCTTCCTTTTTCTTTTTCTTCCATAAAAATATCCTCTCATTCTCCTTGTCTTCTAGAAAATGAATAATTCTTAACTCAAACTCACCAAAAGCAATCTTCTCTTAAACGCTAAAAACCCATTAATAGTCCCTACCAAATTGATCATTAACTAGGTAAAGTAATTTTTAATGCTCATATTCATTTGTTTAACTATTCAATACAAAATACGATCTCTATCATCAATTCAATTCTTAGGTAATTCTCAAGATAAATCAAGGTTGGAGTTAGGGGGTTAGCATAAGAAGCATCTTCAAAGTGCATGCAAGTAGTAGTAGTTGTGGATCAAGAGATTGATTTAATTTTTATGATCTTAGTAAATATATTCAATTTTATGGATTAATACATATGCTGATTGATGATTAAATTATATCTTGATGTCAAATTGATTTAATTTTGAATAAACGAGATTAATAATAAAATTTATAAATATATCTATGCATGTGTGTCAAATTTGTATTTATATAATTGTATGTTTATGATGTTAGTTAATTATAATTATGTGCTAAAATTAATGCATATATGTTAAAGTTGATCTTGAAATAATTAAGGAATAAAATCTTGATACTACAACTAAGAAACATGTTATAATCTTAAATCTTAAATTTGAATACGCGTTTATTTAGTTCTCATAGAATATATTAAGTACTAAATAATCTATGTATGAATGTGCATATTATATTAACTTAAATTGTTGATTTGTGTTAATTTTGCATAGAAACTTGTAAAATAAATACAAATTTGTATCGTATATGATATTAGGCTAAATATATGCATGTTATAGTGCATGAAATCATTTGAAAGTGATAAATTATTATTTGTGCAATTGAATTACGAATTTATTAATATTGGGATAACTTGATTGACTTTTGAATGATGTTGAACTTGTAATGGATTATTTGATTGGTTAATTTGATGTTATAATTATGTTAAATTGATGAAATAAATTGTGGATTGAATTCAAAAAATAATGTGGTAATGCATCAAATAACTAAGATAGACTTAAAATCTTAATATATATATTTTTGAAGTTGAGTAATTAAATAATATAATGTAAGAAGTTAAATTATAATTAATAGGTATACCTATTGGACTATCATATAAATATGGGCTTAATAAATATTATTAACTTACTATTACTTTAATGCATATTAATAGGTTTAATATTTAAATTTATCACTTTATGCTAATTATCAACCTCATACATTATAAAACGTAAGTTAGGTCCTAATTAAGAACATATGTTATATATAACATTAACTTAACTAATTAATTAAAGAAATATTGGTTGATGGGTGCCCTGTTATTTTAAATCTTATATGAGGTAACTTTTGTTAAACAGATATCTATTTTTTATCGAGCTTGTTACCTAATCTATTACAGATTATTACTACTTTATTAGGTACGCAATGACATGCGTGTTATTTGCTTAAGATAAGCATTCCCAAATAGACTAATTTTACAGATGACCTAATAATAAAGCGTGTTATTTTTGTGTGTGTCATTTAATCTGGACTGGGGAGCAACCACTTTGTTAGGCTATGCCATCACGGTAGTTAAGCGCTTAAGCTACCCTTATTCCTATTATTAATATATTGTTGGTGGCTTAGCATGTAGCTGATAGGGAAAACAATATCAGGATAATGTCTATTTATGTTCAGTGAGAAGTAGTATATGTAGTTCATGACTTTGGGTGCCAATTGAGCTAGCATATAACTATGGATTGAAATAAATGGCGATGAGTAAGGGCCGTGAACCTTAGATGAGGCTATTACATAAAATATTCTTATAGAAGGTTAAGGTATTTGGTCTTCCTTAATCTACCCTTTGACCAGTTGTTGTTACTCAGGGTCTCTAGATTCACATGGCTTATTATTCGAAATGTGAGTACTCTCGAGTTAATCTGGCTCTCCTTAAATAATAACCTTAAACTATGTGCATATGCCATATCGTATGTGTTTTTGTTGCTGTGTACTGAGCTTCAACTCACTCCTTTACTTTTCTTATGTTAAAGATGAACTGATATGGATTGTTGTGATTACATGAACCGTGATTTAAATATTGCTGAGAGATTGGACAAGTTGGACGCTTAGACACATGGGTTATCATAATTCTTATTTTCTAAGGATTCAAGGGACTACTTTTGATGACTTTAGATGTATAATTTTATTAGATACTATTATTTGTAAAATTTAAATAACGAGTTCTTAAATATAAAATTGGTCAAAAATCCACTTAGTTAATGATAGTCTTTGTGTATGAAGCGTAAGTGTTATACGCGGTGGAACTATTGATCCTCTACATCCTATTTGGAGCATGACAGTTAAAATACTCAAATGAAAGATATTGTCATTGGTTAAGTTCAATGGCTTCTTATCTTATTGTACTTATTAAAACGGTAGCACAATGAGAATGGAGAACATACTTGTTGCACGTGAAATTTTTTGAAACTTGACAAGTCCCTTTCCATTTGCTAGGTGGAGGGCCAAACCCAACATCATTAAAACTCTCAGATTCGGGCCATATTCCAGTGTCAATAACTCCTACAATAATATCACTTTCGACTGTTGCTCTCTTGACATCTTGAGAAAAGCCCATAAAATCCCAGGACCTTGATGTATGGGACTGATGTTTCTCACTAGGAAATACTGAGACCACATCATTCAGTCCTAATAGCATAGGCAACAACATCAACAACACAATCAGAATCGAAAATATGCAAAAAATAAATTTTATTTGAAGTCGCAGGAAAGAACTCCATGTCTTACCGGACATTATTTTTGCTTCCTTCTCTGTAAGCATTGCTATGAATCCATTGAAGCTTCTCTTGAAGCTATGCCGCAAAAAATTTGGTGCAAATCCACTGAGAAATACAATATAAATTTTCATGCAAGTCAGCCCATTAGCCATTTAAGTATGCATAAAAATGTGATGGATGATCATGCAATATATTGATAAATCGAGTCACTAGCTATTTGACCTTCCGCAGGCTTTTTGTAGCATGCTCGAGTGAACTGTTGATCCCATTGTATCGTTGCCATTAAGTTCGCCCATGTAAATAATGTAGACCTGCATTATTACAGCAAAAGAGAAATAGGAAATGGATCCATTGCCCACTCACATTTGGTGTTATATGTATGCCCAATAATGAATGAAACTTCGCATGTAAGAGGGTGCAAGCATAAAAAATGATTGTGTGGTTCTGCATCAACTTAATTAATTGGGAACATCATTATTACAGAAAGAAAATACAGCATAGAATTCAATAAATAAGACAAAAGATAGGACTATGATACAAATAAATACTATTACATCATGCAAAACGTTCAAAATTTTTTATATAGCAGCTTTTGTGAACAGTTGTATCAACTTTCTTTTTGAGAAAACATCCGTCCAATTCGTTTAATACTAATATAAGTGACATAGAAAACATGGATATTTGCCTTCCTCTCATCTTGAGATGTTGCCTTGTCGATAAGCAGAATGTTGGAAACAAGGATGAGCGGAAGAAACCATGCAACAGCTGAGATGATTTTCTTTGCCATTTCCAGGAAACTAATGGAAAAAAAAAAAAAAAAAAGCAGAAATCAATTTGTTTCTATCTTCATAATCATCCACGGATGTTACACACACATATATAGATGTATGTTGACTATGGCCATCATGCAAAAGTCTTGAATGAATCATTGAAGAATATTAAATGGAATACCCGGTCAAGTTTAAAATTGATGGAGTTCAAAGTAGCTGGTAACCAACTCCATTTTATATATTAGTCCAAAAGAATTAACTTTTATATTTTAATTATATATAATATAAATATAACTTGTAAGCCTACATAAGAGCTAAGCAAGATGGCTTATGACCTTAAATGAGCTGACTCGTGAGACTAAATATAATTTCAAATTTGAATCTTATTTAGATAAGCGAGTTTTATTTTGAGTTTATTCTCAAGCTTAAGTTGTTTATACACTAAATAAAAATTGGACAATCCAAATGGACTCTAAGACAAATGTAAAAGCTAGACTTAGTTACAAAAATATAAGTACATAAAAAGATTAGAAGCAGTCTTATTTGATTTTTTAATACGTAAGTTGCGAACAAATCAAGCTATTAACTAACTATTTGCATTTGTAACTTCTCTGTATCATATCTGTATCGTACATGTTTAGTCTGCTTATTAGTAAAATTATCAATTTTTCATCGGTTTCTATTTGTTGATAAACATGTGTATGAAAATGATAAAAATATGATGCCAAAATGATCATAATATGATGAAATAAACAGATTAATAGCTGATACTTGCGCTGCCTGCGTAAAAATAATGACATCTATAATTTATAATATTTGAGATGAAAAGAAAGGATTAGGGCTAGCATTTTGACGCTCAGCCCGCCAGTTCGGACGCAAACACGATATAATTATAAATGGATTTACATAAAAGAAAAATTAACATGATTAATAAACAGTCACACCCGTTTTAACCCATATGTATAAATATGTTCATCTTACATATTAGCATTTAAACTTATAGACAAACCAATTTAAATAGGTCCCTACAGAAGTTTAGTCAGGCCTGCAAACCCTTCTATGACCAAGATGTCCAATATTTTTCATTTAATTGAGGGGATATTGGGATGCTTAATGGGCAATCGGTTAATTTGTTGAAATTTTTAGGATACTTCTATATTTATTAACAATCATATAAGAGATGTAGTTTGAAGTGGAATGGTTTATGAAAGAATATTATGAACAAAACGTGATGCAACGTAAAAAACTGTCAATTCGCATTAATAATAAAGATAGATGCATGTATTCACCCAATTGATTTGATTGTTCTTTTCGATAGATACATAAATTGTTGGAAGAGATTATCGTACATTTGAATCATATATCCATCGTAATATTATTTTGTGCTCCTCGAAAATATTCGATGAGATATATGGATCATAATTACTTCAAAAAAAATTTATATAAACCACATGAAATTCACATCGAGATCATTCAGTGTAATTGGAGTTAATAATTTTTTTCATCAATTGATGCACCAATCGATATTAAACTTTAAAACGAACTGTTGAAATTTAGTAAGAACATCCACATGAAGTTTAATTTCAAAAATAGAGCAATAGATTTTACATATTGGGTCTATTTGTTTAGATTGTCAGATTTTTATCTTTATCGTATATGTTTGATCAATTTATCATCGGTATTTGTTTATTGATAAATATATATTTGAAAATAATAAAAATATGATGTCAAAATAATCAAAATATGATGAGATAAACAAACACCAAATTTAAATTTGTATTAGTCCCTTGACCAACATCCAACTAACGACAAAATGTAACAATAATGTGCATAAAATTAATTATGAGGCCTAATAATTAAGGAAATAATAACGCAAAGTTGCTCCAATGGGTTTGATGACCATGATAACGATTTCATTGAATATTCTCAAATCTTGCAAAAAAAAAACAAAAATCACCTGCACTAGAAAACCACTAGAAGCAGTTTTAGCTTAGTCAAAGTCTTTGGTTCTATAGACGTTTCATACCAATACATTGATCCTCACCCAAAAAAATACTAATACATTGATGTTGACTCTATTTCTAAAATGTGTAAGGACGCCGTCAGGCTTTTGCTCTCCAAATCATAGGATATATTTTCCCATATGACAAGCATTAGTGGTTGGCTTGTCACTTGTCAGTCTTATCATGTCTATACTTACATTAACTATTTGGATTGTTGAATTTTTATTTGTATTGGATCTATATCGGTTCAGTATTAATTCGATTTGATCAGCTTATTTGTATCAAAACTGTTAATTTTTCATCGGTATCATATCTTTATTGATTGGTTTGAAAACAATACTAAGATAATACCAAACCGACTAGCTTTGATTCATAAATGTTTCAAACCAATCCATTGATGTTGACTCTACCCCTAAAATGTATTAGGAGCTTGTCAAGCTTTTATTCTCCAAATCAGAGGATATATTTTCCCATATGACTAGCATCAGTGCTCTTTTTTATCTTAAAAAGCTACTTCATTCTATATATTTGTAGAGCCTTTACTACTAATACCATGTAATTAATTAACATAAAACACATTTTAAAACAATTTCTAAAGTATTAAGAATGTAATTTGTGCTATTTAAACCCTTTTGTCTATATTTTATTAATGTGTATTTTCTTTTTTAATTTATAACAGCTATATAAAATAGAATTAAACATGCTAATTCATTCCATATATTTATCGTTTTGACTACTAATATTTGTAATTAATTAAATAGCATGCATGTTAAAAATATCAGAATAATCATTTAAGGTATTCTAAATATAACTTATGTTAACTTTATTTTTTTCTTTCCTTCTCAACACTTGGAAGAATTTCTTTTTTTTTTTTTTTTTGGCCAATTGGAAGAATTTACCTTTTGTTATCTTTTTTTGCAACCGGAAGAAGTTCCAGTGAATAAACCAAAATGATAAAAAGCCGAACAACCTCTTGTGAATAAATTAAAGGGAAAAAGTCTCTTTTGGTACCTGATCAGTATCAGATTTATATAGGTAACTTATCGGTATTCGATTAATATTAGTTCGATTTAATCAATTTATAAATAAAACTATCACTTTTTCATTAGTATTATATCTATATCGAAACAGTATTGGTTCAATGTTCTTCATTGGTCTTTCTTTTGAAACAATATAGATGTTCAATGTTACCATCTATCAAAGGAAAGACGTGTGATGAAAAGTAGAGCTTTTAACTGCGGTTAAAAGAACTTTAACATCGGAAAGAAACATGATGTTGTTTGCCCGACAACCACAGTGATCTGACCTAAGAATCAAGTTTGATGAGAATATATGATAACTAGTCCTATGAGGAATATTGATACATCATCGTCTAGAATAAAAATGGCACGTTCCCCGAAGAACAACATGATTATGTGGAATATTATTAATTCCAGTTCTACGGGACGTCCCACTTGTCTGGCGCAAGGTTGTTGCAGTCCATCATATTAGAAAAATTCTCACTCAATTTGTTATCAACCGTCCTCGCAGGTGATTGAATATATTCTAGTATCAAAATTGTTCATGTGTGACCCAAATTTTTCCTAAATCGCCAATTTTGAAGCTTACGCCACCTGCTATGGAATTTACACCGCTAATCTTGGAGCCGGCGTTTGAATTCTTCTTCAACTCTGAATTAATTTTCGAAAGCAAAGTTTTGGATAGGCTGGCTCAATGCCGCCAGCCTACTTAGCAACACCGCCAGCCTTTTAGTTTATGCTCCGCCAACTTTTGATATAGTGTTTAAGTTTTCAATTCTATGATCTTTTAAGGCTAGCTCTATGCCGCCGGCCTTTATCTGGTACACTACCAGTGTTTGACACTTAAGTCGCTGGCTACGTTTAAAATAGGTAACTTTTTAGATTTCGACCTTTGTGTCGGAGTACATGAAAAACATATGGGTTTTGTGTATTCTTTTGGGGTTTTATGAGTTTTGAGATTTGTGAGATTAATTTGTATACATCG
The DNA here is from genome assembly GCA_024138025.1 of Combretum micranthum. NCBI lineage: Eukaryota > Viridiplantae > Streptophyta > Magnoliopsida > Myrtales > Combretaceae > Combretum > Combretum micranthum. Next base: position 1,386,554 of record JAMXBD010000170.1, on the reverse strand, counting down.
TCTATAATTTTTTTCAACATCAGTGGATTCGCTCTTTCCTCTACTCATAGTTTTTCCCCCAAGGGTTTCTGCGTGAAATCTTGTATGCTCTTTATTTTTCTTGTTTTGTTTCTGTCATAGTTCTTCATATAGATTTACAACAAGTGGTATTAGAGCCCAATGTTTTGGGTTTTTTGTGTTTCTTTCATAATAGCGATGGTAAAGCATGACACTTCTTTGTTGGGTCGAAGCATAAGATTTTCTCTATGGCATGTCAAGATACAAGTAGTGTTAGCACATATGGACTTGGATGATGCGTTATTGGGGTTTGACTAGATGCCAACATCTTGATCACTAGAAGAAAATTTGTGTAAGGATCATAAAGCCCTTTCTCAAATACATCTTCATTTATCAAATAAAATTTTGCACGATGTGTTGAAGGAGAAGACAGCTGTTGGATTATGGTTGAAATTAGAACAGTTGTGTATGATGAAGAGTTTGACCAGTAAATTACATTTGAAGCAGCATTTATACTCACACAAGTTGATAGAATGTAGGTCTCTACAAGATCACTTGACCGTTTTTAAAGAAATTGTTTCCGATTTGGAAACTTTAGAAGTTATGTATGATGAGGAGGATATGGCTTTAATTCTGTTATGTTCCTTACCTCCTTCGTATTTGAATTTTAGAGACATAATCATGTATAGTCACGATTCTCTTATCATGGAAGAGGTGTGCGATGCTTTCGCATCTTTTGAGAAGATGAAACACATAGTAATCGAATCCGAGCCTAAAGCAAAGGCGGTCATGTTTCTCATGTTAGGAGTCAAGAATGTAGTTCTAGTAATTCAAGGGGAAGGTCAAAGTCTTCAAACAGAGATGAGATCTGCAGGTATTGCAAGAAGAAAGGACACATTAAATTAGAGTGTTATAAGTTGCACAATAAAAATAAGAGATATTGGGTGAAGTTGATGTTGTTGAAGACTATAGTCCGGTGATCTTCTTGTTGCTTGTAATGATCATCCTCAGACCAATGAGGAGTGGATTTTCGACTCTGGTTGTACTTGTCATATGTGTCTTAATCAAGATTGGTTTTCATCATATGAAAGGTTTCCAAAGGTATTGTCCTTTTAGGAAATAATGCTTTGTGCAGGGTTGCAGGAATTGACACTATAAAAAAGAAAAATGTTTGATGGTGTTATCAAGACTCTTGGTGATGTGAGACATGTTCCTGACATAAAGAGAAACTTAATTTCTTTTAGTACTATCGATACTAAAGGGTACAAATACACTAGTGAATATAGAGTTTTGAAGATCAGTAAAGGATCACTTATGGTGATGAAGATACTCAAAAAGACTACTAACTTATATGTTTTGTGGGGTTTTGTTTGTAGGTGATGCAGCCATCACCTTTTCTTCTCTATCAAATGAGGATGCTATTAGACTACAGCATATGTGTCTAGGGCATATGAGTGAAGAGCAGGACATAAGTAAGTTGAAGTTCTATATACACTGTGTGTTTGGTAAGCAGAAAAGAGTCAAATTCACCATAGGTACTCACAATATTAAAGGTATTCTGGATTATATTCATTAAGATCTATGGGGACCGTCTAAAGTGCCTTCAAGTGGAGGTTTTATATACATGCTGACCACCACTGATGATTTCTCCTCAAAAGTTTGTGCATTTTTTTTTGAAGCAAAAGAATAATATTTTACCTACATTCAAAGAGTGGAAGATGATGATTGAGAAACAAATTGGAAAGTAGGTAAAGCATCTTCACACAAATAATGGCCTTGAATTATGTTCTAGTGATTTCAATGTTCTATGTCAGTCAGAGGGAATTGTGAAACATCTAATAGTTCCTAATACACCTCAACAAAATGTGGTAGTATAATGGATGAATAGAACCATTATGGAGAAAGTCAGGTGTATGCTATCTAATGCTTAATTAGCGAAGTCATTATGGGATGAAGCAGCTATTATAGCATGTTATTTAATCAACAGGTCTTCATCTACAACAATTGAGAAAAAGACTCCACTAGTGGTTTGGTCTGGTACTCCTACTGATTATTATGAGTTGAAAGGTTTTAGTTGTCCTGCATATGCTTATGTAGATAATGGGAAGCTTGAGCCTAGATCTCTAAAGTATATATTCCTTAGTTTTAAACCTGGTGCCAAGGGATATAAATTGTAGTGTAAAGTCATTGTCAGTAGGGATATGATTTTTCATAATGAAGCATCTATGTTGTCTGAGTTGTCTTCTACAACTTCATCTAATAAAGTACAGCAAAAATAAAGCATGTAGGTGGAGTTTCAGATTGATTTAGGGTCTACAATAGAGTCTACTTCTTAGCATAGATCACAGACACATGTTAACTCTGTCTCTACACAACCACGATAGTAGTAGTCTATCACTAGAAACAAAATTAGGAGAGAAGTTACACCTCTTTAGAGATATGCAAAGGCAGGTCATGTAACTTATGCACTTAATGTGATGGAGGATATTAATTCTAATCAGGAGCCATCTACTTACTCAAAAACTATGAATTGTGATGATTCTGGTAAGTAGATGATTGCAATGTAGGAGGAGATGGAATCCTTTATAAGAATAAAACTTGGGATTTATTGAAGTTTCCTAAAGGGAAGGAGACTGTTCATTGTAAATGGGTATTCAAGAGAAAAGAAGGAACACCAGGAGTTGAAGAACCCATATACAAAGCAAGACTTGTTACAAAGGGTTACAATCAGATACCAACTATTGATTTTAATGATGTGTTTTCTCTTGTTGTAAAACACAACTCTATTAGAACATTACTTGGTATTGTAGCTTTGTACAATCTTGAGCTTGAACAGTTAGATATGAAGATATTTTCCTTATATGGATAGCTTGATGAAGACGTTCACATGCAATAACTAGAGGGCTTTGTGGTCTCAGGAAAGGAGGATCATGTTTGCATGTTGAAGAAATCACTTTATGGTTTAAAGCAATCACTCAAACAGTGGTACAAGAGCTTTGACTCATTCATTACTTCTCATGATTTCAAGAGAAGTAATTTTGATAGTTGTGTTAATTTCAAGAAATGTGAAGATGGGTCCTTTTTTTTATCTACTCTTGTATGTTGATGACCAAGATACTTCCTATAACGAAGTTTAAGCATTGTCTAGACTTGGTTGGTATTGATTGTTGATTGATCCCCTTTGGGATTTGTGTAAGAGTAGGAGAATGATTTTGTTGTTTGTGTTGAAGATTGGATGTTGTTGTTTTTGCTTTTGAATTTATGTTAAGGTGGAGATTGTTGGATGTGTAACCCAAATTCTTCCTAAGCTGCCAGCTCTAAAGTTTATGCCGCCTGCTGTGAATATTACGCCACCAACTTTGGGTCCGACCTATGAATTCTTCTTCAATTTTGAATTAATTTTTTAGAGCAAAGTTTTGGATAGGCTGGTTCAATGCTGCCAGCCTACTTGGCAATGCTGCCAGCCTTTTAGTCTATGCCCCGCCAGCTTTCAAGATAGCATTTAAGTTTTCAATTCTTTGAACTTTCAAGGCTGACTCTACATCGCCACCTTTATTTGGTACACCATCAGCATTTGACACTTAAGCTATCGGCCTTTTCGGAATACATTTAAAATTAGTGACTTTTCAAATTTTGACCTTTGTGTCGGTTTACATGAAAAATATATGGTTTTGTGTATTCTTTTGGGGTTTTATGAGTTTTGAAATCTATGAGATCAATTTGTATACATCCTCTATAATTTTCTTTAACACTAGTGGATTCGCTCTCTCCACTATCTGTGGTTTTCCTGCAAGGGTTTCCATGTAAAACCTTGTGTATTCTATATTTTTCTTATTTTGTTTCTGCCATTGTTATTCATATAGATATATAACAAAAATGATGGAGGATTCCAATAAATAATAAAAAGAATAAATTTTTTTATAGTTTTGGTACAATGGAAAATAACATTGAAATAAATGAAATTGATTATTTAATATTATGTATAAATAATAAAATTGATTTAGCTCATGATCATATTATAGAACAGTACTATGCAGGATCTAAAAATTCTTCCATGCATTAAAAATGATCTAATATGGCTCAATAAAAAATGCTCACCATAGATAATTATTTGGCCAATAAGAACTTATATTAGCAAATCAAGAAAAGAGATATTTTGATTAGTCATTTATGCATTAAGGGTGAACCTCGTCTCACTCAATTCTTCGCAACCACAAAGTTTGTAGCACTCAAAGTTATTAATCCATTATTTAATTGTAATTTATAATGTAATATGTCTATTAATAGGTTCGCCAAATCAAATCCTAGATATATAATGGGTTAATTCCTAAATATATAAACTTTACTAATCAAAATTTTTTTGTTTATTAACACTACCTCAGTAAATAAAATAAACTTTGTTCTCTAAATTGGCATTCCTAGCAAATGGGCAAGTGACATGTGTCAAAATTTAGATATTATGTAGATGGATTAACACATACATAGAAGTTTGCTACTTGATTGTCTAGTTTGACAATATGTGTTAATCCACTTGTTTAATTATCTATTTTTTATTGGTTATTTAACTTGTGTCACTTTCCCATTGATTGGGAGTATCAGCTCTGCAAACAAACTTAATTTTGTTGGTGGAGGTAACATTAGTGAACCCAAAAACTTTAACTGGATCTAAGAAAGGAATGGAGTAAGCACCTCTCGAAATAGCAAGTAGGCATCATTCAAAGTTATTCTAAATTAAGAAATTTAATAATTGATTGCTGAATGTCTTTTCTACCGTAGAATCTGGTTCGGAGAGCAGTAACCTTGCTCAGATTGGGGGCACAGTACTTTTTCATTATTGGATAAATTTATCTAGGAGATATAAGTATCCGAGCTACTTATATCATCCCCTGAGCATCGCGATGCATTACTCAGGATCCCCTATTATTACGGGCTACGCCAAAAGGTGGGGTTGCTTAGTCTGTATGAACACAGTAGGGACCACTCAGGGAAGCAACTAGATCCTTGTTATCCGGAGTTTGAATACTCCCTTGATGTATGACTAACTAATGTTTGAATAATAAATTATTGGTTGATGCATTTTGCATTTAGCTTAAGCATGCGTGAGTCACTTTGCATTTGTATTCGTTACTTGCATACTAGGCCATTGGCTCATATTTTAACCATTTCAAGTGACGAATCCAACGAATTTTACACGAGTATGGGGTATGGAATCGATTTCGAAGATTTCCTTAATGATTTGGAGTACTAGAGATGAACTTAGACTTGATGGAATCCAAATTTTGTAATAGACTGGTTATATTAGTCTTGTGATAGTATTTAAAATTTTAGTTGGATTTATATGTAATTTTGTTAAGGCTTGTAAGAAGCCTTTAGATGTAATATATGTATATATGTACTTAGCTACGTATGACTTAAGTTTATGTCCTTTGTGAAATATGATAATGGTGTAGTGTGTTTCGTTAAAAGTTTTTGAAAAATTATAATTTCTATTATATTAACTATATGAAATTAGATAAACAATTCCTCAAACAATTCTTTTAGACAACCTTACATATAATCCTATAGGTTATATGTGGTTTGGGAACTGTTATCGCCTAGTTTAATTATAGGGTTGATAGCGGGTCCTTACAGTTGGTATCAGAGCATTGTTTGATTAATTGTTTGTCTAATTATAATAGTTTGTTTGAGACTTGACCTAGACACAATTAGGTAGCATAGAAAAGAGTTAAGTTTATTCAAATAGTTGTGTATATTTACTTTCTTGCTTGCTTCATATGCTTGTTATTTGTTTGGTTACTCACTGATTACTTGTTGCTTGTTTGATGACTTGCTAAATTGTTTGTTAATTGATATATGAATGTGAATGTTAATTTGATAAGTTTTGCATGTGATTAGAAATTTATATATATGTGTGTGTGTGTGTGTGTGTTGAATATATGTATGCAATTGTAAAGATGGACAGGTTAAGGAGATTTACAAGGCAACATTCTGATAGAGAAAGTATACCGCCAACACCACAATCATCGTCTACATTTGCTCCTACTTCATCTTCTACACCGAGTAGTGAGACTACTCCATCTCCTGCATCGGCTTTAGCTTCGCAAGTTCCTCCACCGACTCAGATTCCTCCACCTCCACCTCCACCTATGCCACCCATTCCTCCCATGCCACGAATGCCCACTGGTGATCCAAATTCTATGTATGGTATGATAAGGGACATGATGGCAATGATGTAGCAGTATCAGATGATGATGTGTCAGCAAACACAGCATCTCATGCAGCAAGGTAATCAGCAAGGAATGAGACCAAATGAAGCTGCTCCTATAAATGATCAATCCAACCAAATCAAGTTACATGATTTTAGCAAGATGGTCCCAGAATTTGATGGTGCTAGTACCAATCCTACAGTAGCTGAAGGTTGGATAGAGGAGCTAAAGAAGACATTTGCTGCTAGTAGAAAACCGGAAGATAATAAAGTTGATTTAGCGATTTATATGATAAAGAAAGAGGCTTACAATTAGTGGAGATTAACTAGTGGAAATCTACAACAACCCATATCATGGAATGCATTCAAGGATATATTTTTCACCAAATATTTTCCGAATTCAATGAGAGAGAGGATGATAGTTGATTGGTTGAACTTGAGACAAGGGAGCAAGACTATAGATGAGTACTATGGTGAATTTTGTAGACTGTTACGCTTTACTTGAGGCGATTACCGAGATGAAGGATGAAAGTTCAGAAATTTCAGAATGGATTGAATGAGGAAATTCAAAGTGAAGTGAAGAAATTTGAGTTACATACTTATCAGATACTATGGCGAAAGCTTTGCTAATGGAACAAATTCAAAATGATAGAAGAATCAGAAGAGCAAAGAGAGCTGCATTTATGGGAAAGAGACCTGCTTCCACTTCATCTTATGATAGTTATCGAGGTGTTAGTAAAGGAAAGAAGCCTTTCATGGGACGACAAGGAAATCAAAAGTCGACATATAAAGCCTCTACACTTGCATTTGAGGAGAAATGCTTTAGGTGTTATGGTCCTCATGAGTTATCCAATTGTAAGTGGATTCCCAATGCATGTTTTTCATGTGGTCAAGTTGGACATAAATCTAAAGTGTGCAAGAATCCGAAACTACCATCGGTCTTCTGTGCATATTACAAGCAAAGGGGTCATCATATTACTAACTGCAAAGATAGACCTGATGTTAAGAGTAGAGTTGATATAGAGAAGGGAAAGACAAATGCTAGGGTCTTCGCCTTACAACAGATTGAAGATACACCCTCAGTAGACACCTTAGCAGGTATTCTAAGTGTTGCTAGTAGGGATGCATATGTGTTGATTGATACTGGAGCAACTCATGCTTGTATTTCTAAAAATTATATGAATGATTGTGAACTTGTTTCTAAAACGTTGATTGATCGTATTATGTGTGTGACTACTCCATTGGTGATTGAAAATAGATAACCTTGTGTGTGTAAAAATATAAATGTTGTGATTTCAAATGTCAACATGCCTATTGATATGATAGTATTGCCTTTATCTGATTTTGATGTGATCTTAGGAATGAATTGGCTAAATCATTATAAAGCCATGATTAATTATAGTAAGGCGGAGTTAAGTTTTGATTTAGATAAGGGGAGATTTACATATAGGCTGGAAAGGTTGAGACCTAAGAGTATGAGCTCTATGGAGTTGTGGGAAAAACCATTGTGGCAGCTATGAATGTTGAAGAAGTGGATATCAGAATGGTGCCAATTATGAATGAGTTTGTGGATGCATTTCCAGAGAAGTTACCTGAACTACCACCAGATAGGAAGATAGAGTTTGGAATTGAAGTATTACCTAGAACAGTACCTATCTCCAAGGCTCCGTATAAAATGGCTCCTGCAGAGTTGAAAGAGTTAAAACTGCAGTTACAAGAATTGCAAGATTTTGGCTTCATTAGACCGAATATATCGCCATAGGGTGCTCTTGTATTATTTGTAAGGAAGAAGGATGAGAGTTTACGGATGTGCATTGATTATAGGGAGTTGAATTGGGTTACTATTAAGAAAAAATACCCTCTGCCCAGGATTGATTGTCACACCCCGATGGTACCTTAGTAGGAGTAAACAAGTCACACTTGAATACTATCACTAGATTACCTTCAGATAATAACAGGTTTTTAAAACAACAGGATCTTTTAGTTGCTTGATAAGAAATAACAAATACATGAAAGAAATAAACTAGTAAATAACTTCTATCTTAAAATATTACAGACTTATTACAAACCAAGTAGTCTTACTGTAGTACACAACTAGATAATCTATTCTAATAATACATAACCATTAAACCAAAATATAACCGTAGACTTCCAGCACCTAAGCTCTTACCGGAGCCATACTCCTGGAAGTGACTAACTAAGGTCGTAAAGTAAACCTGAAAAGACTGTTGGAGTATGAGCGAAACCACAGCTCAGTAAATAACCAGACATACCATACATCACACAAGTTATTAGCAAATCATATGTAATGCAAGCACTCAACCATATGCACAAATACAAGCTTGGATGATCAATAATCCAAACAAGAAAAAGATTTACGCCCTCTTTTTAAGGGTTGAAAAACCATACTTTATGACCCACCTGCCCCGGAGAGACTAAGTACACAGGAGAATCAACGATTTCTCGTTTTAGGGTTATCACTTTGAATATAATCAATTAAACTAACATCTCCTGCAATCCCCTTAGAAACTCCCTAAGTATTAATCATTTCAAAGCGATTCTACGGGTGGCGTTCTTCGGTGCCACTTAATTCCCATAGGACCGACGAAACAAAGAATACCTTGGAAGAACTAACACATTAGAACAACCAAGCATAAACAGAGAACCGAAATATTAATACGTAGCAGGCTGTCACCCCAAAATATATGTAATAATACAATTCGTGCAATGCATTATCCGATTATTTTGTTAAGTCAATAATTCTTAATCAATTTCACGATGACCATACATTACACACAACCATCATTATTCTACTTCATAACATCAAATCATTGCATTATCGCTTTTGTAAGGATATCTTAACAATCATACACTCATATCACAACGTACTTTCAAACATTCATTTAATTATCTTTGCAGTATATATTCATCTACTTACAAGCACAACCAGTACAATATGACTGAATTACTCACCTGCTCATACTGACTCAATCGTAGTAATCAGCTGGTAGATCCTCTAGCATATCAAAGTCACCTATTTAGATGAATAAAGTATTTATCAATATAAATTATAATTAAATTCCTATATGTGACTAGTGTCCTAGACTCGATATTTATCAAGTTTTGGTAATTACTATTACTCATTTTATGTTATTTTATACTGATCTCAAAATAGAAAATTATCTTTATTTATTATTACTTAGTGTTGTCGTGTTTCTCCTAATTTATCTCGTATAATTATTTTGTTATTTTTAGAAGTCATATTACTCGAAAATTTAGCTTATTTAAATTTCCATTCTTACCTATTTTATCTATTTAAAACGAATATTTGGCTAATTATCACTTTTATTAACACTTAATATTTTTCCTTAACTCTAGGGTTTTAAGAATTATTAGATACTAAACAAAGTATTTTAAATATTTGTATTTACTTAATTATCTAATAAATTTCTATATTATCATATATGTATAATATAAACTCAGTAGGTGTATTGTATATACATATATATATATATTCTGTTTGTTTCAAAACTAGTTTTCGTTGAAGGAATTTGGGTGTACACCGGCTCAAAGCCGCCGGCCTTCAGACCCAGGTGCCGATGTAGATATGGTTTTAGAAATTATTTCATATTGGGTGCACAGGCTTTGAAAGCTGTCGGCTTTCAATGTACGCCGCTCTACGCCGTCGGCGTAAATCTCCAGGTAGCTGGCTTACATTCATTTTTACGTGAAAATTATTTTTACGTAGCCTCTGATCAGTGTAAGCCGTCTCTATGCCACCGGCCTATCCACGTAAGTCACCGGCGTTGAGCGATTACACTGCCGGCTTTGAGACAGTGTTGGTATTGTTCATCATCTTCCTTGTCTGTCCGATTCAATTTTGTTAAATTTCCCACGTTAAAAACATTACTAAACTGTTTCTAAGTGTTTATATATCTTATACATAGTCAAACAACAACTCTTAATACTTCTACAAACATATATACTTAGATCTCGATTTTTACTAAAACATAGTTAAGGTTTCGGATTGTTACCTTGTTTGAGCTCGTCCGATGAAATTCGAAGCTTGTAGTTGTGTTTATTACGTTCCTAAGATTATTAGAAGTCATTTATAAAGCTTAGAATTGAAAGAAAATCGTTTGAACTTCATCAACTTACCTTTGAACTCGTATCCAAGGGTTTTCGGTATTGTTTTTCTCTTGAATCGTATTTCAATGTTTTGATTCGTTTATTTTTTGTTTTCTATTCGTTTTGTTTGCTATGGGAGTGTTCATTTGTTCTGGAAAGTGTGGGAAATAAAGAGGATTGTTTGTTTCCTCATTATGAGTCTTAAAGGCATATATATAGAGGAAGAATAAGAAGGAGTTACGGCTGCATTTCTCCTCAAATTTTCTCCGAATTTGATCTCATTTGTTCTATTATTTTCATTGCAATTAATGTGGAGTTAGAGTTGTCATCTTTTGATTGGTCATTTGAGTTGATTTGGTTGACTAAGGAGTGCATTATTGATCCAAAAATCTGGCTCCTCTTCCTCCGTAGCTTTCCCACCGAAATCCACGAATACATATATATATATACTATTTAATTATTTAATTGAGTTTTAGGATAATTTAACGAGTTATACGGGTATAAATTAGCTAATATTTAGGAGTTTTCGTACAAAAATATGTTTATAGGAATATACAAAACACTTAGATTATCAAATAATACAATTTTAGGTTGTATATATACGTAGTTAATAAATTGTATAATTTTGTCTCTCGCGATTAAAAATTCTTAAGTTCATTAGGTCAATTTTTGTTTTAGGCTCCGATAGCTTAAGAAAACTCGATTTAGAACAAAAGTGTGATTCGATTATTTATTTGGAGTTCAAATTTTGAGTTATACAATAGTTTATGTTTTCGTTGTGTATTTATAATCTAACGGTTTATCTTTGGGTCACTATTTTCTGTGTATAAGCGTAAATAATCGTTTACTTAGTATTGTACTTAATACGGAAACTAAACTATATATATATATATCTTTAGTTTTGATACCCGTTATGAAATCTTATTAGTAACGTTTAATTTTAACTAGGAATCTTGAATTTATGGTTTAAGTTTAAATATAAACTCGTTACTACTCGTTGTTTTAATCTCAAATCATTATCGAAATAAAAAACAATCATTTAATCTCTTTATTTATATTTTTCTATTTAAATCTATTTGCATATCAGGTTTCGGGTTTTAAAGAAATTCTTTATTCGAATTCTAGATCCTTTATCTAGCCTGACTCTAGGTATTGATCTGTTATTAGACTTTAATTAGAAGCTAAATCCATTAACTACTATGATCTATTGTAAAGTCGTATACTAATATGGAAAATTCCCGGTTTACATTGATGATCGATTCGATCAGTTAAAGGGAGCCACAGTGTTTTCTAAGATCTATTTGAGACCAGGATATTATCACCTTAAGATCAAATATCAAGATATTTAGAAGACAGCCTTCAAAACTCGGTTTGGGCACTTCGAGTTTTTGGTGATGCCTTTCAGGTTAACCAATGCTCCAGCCGCATTCATGGATTTGATGAATAGAGTCTTCAAGGATTATTTAATTTCATTTGTCATAGTATTCATTGATGATATTATGATTTATTCCCGAAGTAAGGAAGAGCATCAAGAGCACTTAAGGCTTGTGTTACAAAGACTTTAAGAGAAGAAACTCTATGCGAAATTTAACAAGTGTCAGTTTTGGTTGGAAGAAATATCCTTTCTCGGGCATATTATTTCAAAGGAAGGTATTTCAGTTGATCCAATGAAGATTGAAGCTATTTGGGGATGGACAAGACCTACTAATGTAAGCGAGATTAGAAGTTTTCTTGGATTGACGGGATACTAGCAAAGGTTTGTAGAGGGATTTTCAAAAATTGCGTCCCCATTAACAAGATTAACAAGAAAGAATATTAAGTATGTGTAGGATGACAAGTGTGAGAGGAGTTTTGAAGAGTTAAAAGAAAGATTGATATCAGCTCCTATTCTGGTACTGCCCGTTAGTGGAAAGGAATTCGTGGTTTTTAGTGATGCGTCTATCCAAGAACTTGGTTGTGTTCTCATGCAAGATGGAAAAGTTATAGCTTATGCATCAAGGCAACTAAAACCTCATGAGAAGAATTATCCAGTGCATGATCTTGAGTTGGTAGCAATAATTCTCGTACTAAAACTTTGGAGACATTATTTGTTTAGAGAGAAGTCTAAGATTTACACAGATCACAAAAGCTTGAAATACATATTCACACAAAAGGAGCTTAATATGAGGCAAAGAAGATGGCTTGAATTGATTAAAGATTATAATGTGGAAATCCTTTACCATCCTGGCAAAGCTAATGTGGTAGCAAATGCACTCAGTAGGAAGAAGCAAGTGAATGGTGCAACTTTGATTTCTAATCAAAGAGAGATTCAGATGGACTTCGTGAAGTTAGAGCTTGAAGTTACATTGGAGTAAGTTGATGTGATATTGGCTCAATTATCCTTGCAGCCGATAATGTTGGAAAAGATTAAACAAGTCAAAAAGGAAGACGATGAAGCTAAAAGAATGAAGATTGCCATTAGTTAAGGGAAGAGAAGAGAATTGACAATCGATGGGAATGAAGTTGTTAGATATGGGAATCGACTTTTTGTGCCATATGGGTTGAGAGAAGAAATCATGAAGGAAGCTCATTCATCTACATATTCAATTCACCCTGGAACCACCAAAATGTATAAAGATTTGAAGAAAATTTACTGGTGGGAAGGTTTGAAGAAAGATATTGCTCAATATGTTTCCAAGTGTTTGACTTGTCAACAAATAAAAATCGAGCACCAAAGATCCAAAGGAGAACTTCAACCTTTATCTATACCCGAATGGAAATGGGATGATATCATTATGGATTTTATATCGGCATTATCCAAAACTATTTCCAAGTATGAAGTTATTTAGGTGATCGTAGATAGATTAACGAAATCGGCTCATTTCATACCTTTGAGGGTTAGAGATTCCTTACAAAAGATGGCACATATTTATATTAAAGAGATAGTGAGACTACACGGGATTCCAAAGACGATTACTTCTAATCGAGATTTTCGCTTTGTCAACCGATTTTGGAAAAGTTACATACTGTTTTAGGTAATCAACTTCAGTTTAACACTGCATTTCATCCACAGACAGATGGGTAATCAGAGAGAACAATTCAGATAGTCGAAGATATGCTTAGAGCATGTGTCTTAGATTTTGGCAATAGGTGGGACACTTATTTGCCACTTGTTGAATTTGTATACAACAATAGCTTCCAAGCAACAATTCAAATGGCGCCCTATGAAGCTCTTTATGGTAGGAAGTGTAGATCTCTACTGTATTGGGATGAAGTTGGTGAAAGAGTTATTTTGGGTCCTAAATTGATACAACAAGTAAGTAGATAAGATTCAAGTGATAAAACAACGAATGAAAATAGATCAAGATCGGTATAAAAGCTATGCGGACACAAGGAGAAGACCATTGGAGTTCGAAGTTGGTGATCATGTGTTTCTCAAAATCTCTCCAACAAAAGGAGTAATTAGATTTGAGGTAAAAGGCAAATTGAATCCAAGATACATTGGTCCATATGAGATTTTAGAGAGAATCGGACCATTAGCTTATCGATTGGCTCTACCACCGAATTTGTTGGAAGTGCATGATGTATTCCATGTATCACAGCTCCGAAAATGTATTTCGGATCCCAAAGACATCATTTCTACACATCAACCAGAGGTTCAACCGAATTTGAGCACAGTTGAGAAGCCGATCAAAGTCTTTGATAGAATTGATAAAGTGTTGAGGAGGAAAGTAATTCCTTTTGTGAAGGTCTTGTGGACCGGACAAACCGAAAGAGAGGCAACGTGGGAGCCCGAGGATGAAATGAGGCAAAAGTATCCCAAGTTATTTGAGTAGTGTTTAAGGTAAGATAAGTTTCGAGGACGAAACTTTTTGAAGGAGGGGAGAATGAAATAGCCATGAATTTCCTAATTTATATTTTAATGTGTTATTGAATTGATACATGATTTTGAAATGAAATATATGTGCATGAACTATATAATTAGTGCATGTGTTGAATATGTGTCATTTTGTATTTGTATAGTGCAATGAAATTAATATTTTTGTATTGTATATATTAATGTGTGCATAGTGTAATGAATGTGTGTGTCTCTTGTAAATTAATATGTATGTGTTATGTTTAGAATTATTAAAATAACTTGTAAATTGCTTAAGGATGTATGACAAAATTTTTACAAAGTTTAAGCATACTTTTAAAGCCCAAATTAAACTCAAATGCATTCCAAATTTAACCAAATTAACCCTAGGTCATATATACCCCTAAAGTCAAACTTTGGATTAGTATTGACCTCAATTTGGATTAATTAGGAACTCTTTTGGCAGCCTTATTTTTTTCATACGAATTTTCTTTCTTTTCTTTTCTTTCTCTCTTCTTTCCATCACAAAACCTTAAGCCCTAAACCAAAATCAACCACAAGCCTTTGGATGCAAAAATCACTCTAAGCTAAAGCTTAATCATGTAAGTTAAATGCAAGCCTAATCTCTTTATTTTATGTTCTTTCTTGTATTTGGATGTAAAGTTCATGGTAGGATTAGTAAATGCCAATTGAGTTGATTGATTTATGCATTGATATATGTTAGATTTTGCTTTGTTATTGTGTGAGCTTAGTTAAGTGTTAGGAAGTTATAAGGGGTGTTGATGAGTAGTGGGACTAAGTTGAGTAGTTGAAGTATAGAATTGAAGTGTGATTGGTGTTTGAATGTTGTAGTTAGGTGTTTGATGATTAGAAGTAGAGTTTGTGTTGTTTGGATGCTGCTTAGAACATATAACAAGCTTTGGGGAGCTTAGAATAAGTTTGAAGAATTCTTGAAATGAATAGGTTTTGTAAAGAAAACAAAGGGAAACAAAATATTTTCGTATAAGTTTAATTTTGAGCATAAGCCAGCATTTGGTACTTCAACACTGCCGGCGTAGAGGTGATGTTGAGGTGATCAGAACTTGTTTTCGTAAAGCTGCTTGTAACGCTACCAGCTTTCACTAGAAAAGTCTGCCAGTGTTTATTTTTCAAAACGTACGCCGGCTATTAGGGTTCTAACCCTGCCGGCTTAGAGGCGGTATGGAATGAGAACAAAATCATAATTTTTAACGTCGGGCGTAAGGCCACCGGCGTAGAATCCAAAGTTGTCAGCGTACTTGGATACGCTGCCAATGTTGGGGGTATTCACAGGCATGAACCAACCCCATGTAACTCTCGGAAATTTTTGGAAATTCGGACTTGTAATCTACACCAACTCAACGCCGCTGACTTAGAATGAAGGCTGCCAGCGTATCCTTGAACGCTGCCAGTGTTGGCAAGTGTTGAGCTTTGGTACTTTGTACACCGGTTCAACGTCGCTGGCGTTGAAGGCTGGCTTGTCCCTTGCATTTTTCATTTTAAAAAACTTTCTTCACAATTTCCCAAAGCTTGGTATATGATCAATTAAATATTTGTTAAGTGTTGTATGATGTAATAGGATGTTTAAATGCTCTGTTATGACCTTGTAATAATTTATTTGAATTTCTTTTACTAATTATATTTGGAACTAGCTAATTAGTGCTTAAACTAAGTGGAAAATTCAATATTGTCTTGAACAATGATAGGGTCAAGCTCATCCAACCCCATTAGTTCCCGAGCTATCTTAAGTACGCGGTAACTTACTTGTTTCTTTGCTAGGATAAGCATCATTCAAAGTTATTCTAAATTAAGAAATTTAATAATTGATTGCTAAATGTCTTTTCTACCGTTGAATCTAGTTCGGAAAGCGGTAACCTTGCTCAGATTGGGGGCATAGTACTTTTTCGTTATTGGATAGATTTATCTAGGAGATATAAGTATCCGAGCTACTTATATCAACCCCCTGAGCATCGCAGTGCATCACTCAGGATCCCCTAGTATTACGGGCTATGCCGGAAGGTGAGGCTGCCTAGTTTGTATGAATAGTAGAGACCACTTAGAGAGGCAGACGTAATACTAGATCCTTATTGTCCGGAGTTTGAATACTCCCTTAATGTATGACTAACTAAAGTTTGAATAATAAATTATTGGTTGATGCATTTTGCATTTAGCTTAAGCATGTGTGAGTCACTTTGCATTTGTATTCGTTACTTGCGTACTAGGCTATTGGCTCATATTTTAACAATTTCAGGTGATAAATTCAACGAGTTTTACACAAGTATGGGGTATGGAACCGATTTCGAGGATTTCCTTGATGATTTGGAGGACTAGAGATGACCTTAGACTTAATGGAATCCAAATTTTGTAATAAACTAGTTATATTAGTCTTGTGATAATATTTAAAGTTTTAGTTGGATTTATATGTAATTTTGTTAAGGCTTGTAAGAAACCTTTGGATGTAATATATAATATATATATATGTACTTAGCTATGTATGACTTAAGTTTATTTCCTTTGTGAAATATGATAATGGTGTAGTGTGTTTTGTTAAAATTTTTTTAAAAATTATGATTTCTATTATATTAACTATATTGAATTAGATAAACAATTCCTCAAATAATTCTTTTAGACAACCTTACATATAATCCTACAGGTTATATATGGTTGGGGAACTGTTATCGCCTATTTTAATTATAAGGGTGATAGCGAGTCCTTACATTATTATTATTATCATCATTCGGCCAACAATGATTTTTTTCGAAAATAATTTTATTTAAATCTTTATGTTATTAAATTTATTGTCATTATGGATGTATTTAATTAGTTTTGCAAGAAAAATTATAAATTTAGTAATTACTAAGTATTTATCTAAATGAATACTTATAAATAATTAGATAACAATGAAAACTTAAATAATCTAAATTTATGAATATAGGGATATCTATACTTTATGAGCAAATTATATCAAGTAAATCAAAAGAAAATCGATTGTTCTAAACAATAATAACTATAAAAGTGAATTAACTACATTGTCAAATTCCCGAATACTCGCTTGATAGATATAAGTATCAAACAAAGTCAAACCAAACAACTTGAAAATAAATATAGACTAATACTCAATTATCTTAAGATCTCCAAAGAATTAATATAGTAATAGAACGAAAACCCAGCAGCATGATAGGACACTTAGACACTCATAGAAGTTTAATCATATAGTTTTTGTGTCATTGACGAATATTAATCATCTCAATAGGTGACTTGGGTACTTGTGAGGACTTTCCTGACGATTACTACGATTGAGCAACATGAGCAAGTGAGTGACTTAGTCTTATTACATTGTATGTGCTTGTAATTTAGAAAACCATAAATAAAAGATAATAAATTGAGTGTATTCTATGGATTGATGGAAACTGTTTGTTGTATGATAAATTGATTGCTAAGTCACTCTAATAATAATGACAACAGAATTATGTATGACTATATTATTTTTGTAACATGATTGAATGTTTGTATTGTTTGATCGCCTTCAATTTAATTAAAAACTACTGGTACTATAATGGAAATTGTACCTGTATTGCATATTTTGCATAAAATAGCATTTGAGTAAGTGGTAGCCTACTACGTGTTAGTATTCCGGATCTTTGGTAATGCTTGGTTTATCTAGGTAAGAAAGCTATTAGTTAATCGCAAGATTACCTTTGTTCTGTTGATACCATAGGAACTAAATAGTAAATGAAGGACGCCACTTATGATATTACTTGAAAATGACTAACGCTTAGTGGAGTTTCTAAAGCTAAAGCATTGTTATTTCCTGAAAACTTAGTCTCTCCTGGGTAGGTAGGTCATAGATTATGATCCTTCAACCCCGATGATAGGGCGCAAATCTTCATTCTATTTGGATTCCGAGTTATCCAAGCTTGTATTTGTACATATGTTTGATTGATACATTTCATATGATTGTTAAATAACTTGTGTGTGTTATGTGATAAGTTCTAGTTATTCACTGAGCTCGTAGTTTAGCTCACATTCCAACAGTCCTTTCAGGTTCACCCTGCGACCTTGGCTCATTACTACCAAGAGCATGGTTTCGTTAAGAACTTAGAAGAAGGAAGCTTAAGGAACAGTATAGAATAAGATATATTTTCTATCTTTAGTTGTAAGTATCTTGCATTAGCAACTTTAGTTATGTATTTGAAGGAGTTATAGAAATGTTATGGTTTGTAATATTTTTATTATCCACCAATTTGGTATGACAATTATTTACCAATTTATGTTTTATATACATTTGCTCATCTTATCTAAGCAACAAAAGATCCTATTTATTGAAAATATGTTATTCTCAGAAGGTAAACTAGTAATAGTATTAAAGTGTATCTTGTTTATGACTACTAGGGTACCCTCAAGGCGTGATATACTGACTTTTGGGGCTACCTAAAAATGGGCTTTAATTGGCATGGGTTTGGGCCTGATTTTTGGCCTATAATGAATGCATTTAAGGCTTGTTTGTGTCCAATTTTTTTGCTCATAATGGAAATACATATTAAACATATTTAACTTGTTTCAAACTAATTGTTATACACTTCACTACATATATAAATTTATAAACTCAATATTTAGTTGCATTAAGATATATCAATATTTAAACACACTAACACAACACATATATCATATACTAGCATAAATCATATTCATCATGATTCATGATCATGCATAAATTCATTAACACATTTATAAAATATAAATTGAGAAATTCATGGTTATTTCAAATATATTAATGAAAAATATATTTTTATATTCTTTATACTGTATTATGGTTTATTAAGTGTAATAAAAATGATATTAAAAATAAACATATTACCTAAAAATATATAATTTATTAAGTTAATATAAAATATTAATAAGTAATTTTAAAAGTATAATTATTATATATATCATTAAATATATATAAAAATTTATAAGTATAACATTATTTATATATACATACTATGTATTATTTTTAATAATAATATCATATTTGGCAAAAAGAAATTATAATATACTTCTAAAAATATTATATATTTATAATAAATATATAATTTAAAATAATTATTATAAAATATAAACATAGTATATAGTAATATTATATATTATTTTAATAAAATACTATTGAAAAATCCTTAATAAATAGGCAAAGTGAAATTATAAAATAAAAATTAATTATAAATGTAAGGCCCTGGACTTACCCCTATATTTCATAAAGGTAAATCTAGTTCCCTAACCACACATAATCCGCGGAATTATATGTAAGGTTGTAATCCAGGATCAGTTTGGATAGTTATTAGCTTAAATGTCTTATAAGAACGAACTTTATTACTAATAATACATATAATTCCATAAAATAAAACTTTTAACTTCATTACTTAATAAAAGATCCAAATATAACACAACCATATATATATATATATATATGTATAAACATTACAAACAAGGCTCGTAAACAAGCCATTTACAGAATATTACAAAAGATAACAAAGGTCCTAAAACATATGTACATATAATACTAGTCTATTACATAGGGTTCCTTTTTGGTCATGGTCTCTTCTAATCCTCCCATTCATTTAAGAACTCTTCAAAGTCTGATCAGTATCTCATATTCGTATAGAACTCATCTTCTACACCTAAAATGATAAAATGTGAGCCAGAGGCTCAGTACACAAGTAACAAAAACAAATACGCAATATAACACACGGCCTTAACTATGATGCAATGCAATAACCATTCGATTATTAGAAAATCTTTAGTTAGCCACACATCACTGGAGTATTCAAACTCCTAACAACAGGGGTATTTGGGATCCTGAGTAACGACCTCGATGCTTAAGGGGTTGATATAAGCAGCTCGAATACTTATATCTCTTAGATGATATATCCATAAAAGAGAAAATAACCTCATCTAGGGTTAATAGTCGTTACACAACTTCACTTATCTTAGTCCATAACATCACCTAGTCCAACTGTTCCTATAAGCATTTGAACTATATCATATTACTTCATTTTAAGCTTAAGCAAACATTACATCGATATTGTCTTCTCCATTAGTTATCCACCGTACCACTTAGGAAAGTCTTATCAAAAGATAGGGGTGGTCTAAGTACCTAAACTACCGTGTCCCCAATCAGAGCAAGGTGTTGTTCCTCGAACTGGATACTGATCTACCATCTAGGCCAGATACAAATTTAAACAGCATAAGAGACATCCAATTCAAACAAAGTTTAAGTTTTTCTATATTAAAGTTGATTGAATATATGCCTATCCTAAGCAGGAAACAAACACGATACTGCGTACCTTATGTAGGAAATCCAAATAGAACCTCGAGAATCCTTCAGAAGATAATCCAAACTCAAATCAACATTATATACTTGGAATTATACTTAAAGCATATCAAATCTTAAACTTAATACTTAAGATTTCAAATATAACTTATACAAAGTCATAACATATCATTTATACATTTATCAAGATCACATAAGCTCATAAAATCATCATTTTTAACTTCAATCCATATATACCATATAACTAGATTTATCTTAATATTCATGGAAATTCAATTATTTGTTAAATCTACAAATATAATTAAATCATGCTTAATTATATCACTCAATCATTATTAGATCTCAAATATCATTAATCTATCTCATTTTAGTAAAAATCGATCCATTTCATAGGCAAACACACATTTAACAAGAAAACGTAAGTTTTTAACCTTGTTTAAAAATTGTATTAGCTAAAAAAAAATTAAGCATTGATACTTTTCAAATTTATAAAAACTCAAAACATAAAAGTTGTAGATCTCTTTTCAAGATCTCCATAGCAACTTGAATCACCTTAATCGGTTGTCAGATGAAAAAGTTATGATTATTTTACGAAAACACTATTGCTATAGGGGACTTATCATGAGGTCACTCGTGATTTGGAAAAACTTCATGCTCAAAGCTAATCACATCCTTTTGGTAGCCCGTGATTAGTTGCCTGACAAGTTTTTTGAAAAACCGAGCTCATCACGAGACCTATCTCGCCTATGATTTGCTCAAAACTTTTCCCCTATTTTAAACTTCGAAAATTTATAACTTTTACACTTTTCCAACCTCCTTCAAACATATTCCAACTTCTTAATTCATCAAACATGTATTCTGTCAACATCTAACATGCATAAACTTCATTTTCATCTCATTAAACACATCAAATATCAATTCAAATTAACACTTCATTTTCACTCCACCAATTCAAGTACAACCAAAACACTTTTATCATAAACCAACTTCTCATTTCACTTTCTCACTTCATTTTGAACTCACCAAGCACATTTTCATGCTCATAACATTATTTAACCCAACTAGCAACAATTCACTTTCAACTTATCAAACAACATAAATATCACTTCAAATTCCACTCTTCATTCAGTATGACATTCAACACATACACAACTTCACTAACCCTTACTACGCTACTCATATTTCACTTCATTTTCACCAACACACTTCAACTACTTAACATACACATATTACAACTTCATATGGCAGCCCAAACACTTCTCAACAATTAACCAACAATTGCAAACTATTAAAGCTCATAACAATACAATATTCATATTTGACATAATCTCTAAATTAACAAGTTTGCACTAAATATAACATACACTTACCTCAAGAATTTGACCTTGGTTAGAAGGCTTTAGTATGAGCTCTTAATGGCCAAACTTGTAGGAATTTGGGGGGGGGACTTGGCCTTGATGTTGGAGTGGCTTTGGAAGAGAAAAATGTTGAGTTTGAGTATGTTTAGAGGGTTGTCTTGAAGATGGTCTGATTTTGGACGAAAATTGCAAGATTTTTGGCTTAGTCTTATCCCATCTTTGAATTTAAAGGCGACACATTAGTAAGGCTTTTAATTGGGCTTAAGTTGGGCTTCATTTGTTTGAATTGAAACAAGGCTTTGGGCTTGTTTTTGGGTTCAAAAATCTGCCATCACGCTCACATATACATGCAACATACATCAAATTAAATTTAACTCACTTCATCATTCATCCAACCACATTAATTAAACATAATTCTTAATAACACAAATACATATATACCTATGTATTAATATTAAAACTTATTATACTAATGCAAACACATATATTTTACACTTCTAAAACACATGTATTAAATTATGCTACTTAATTATATACCATACTTACTTTTATTTTTTCTAATATACAAAATTATTAACACAAATATAAAACATGATATTGGGAATTCAAGGCTATTACAATAAAAGATATGTAAAATGTTTTATAGTTATAATATTGTAGATTGTGATATATCTTAAATAAACAATAGTAGAACTTTATTCATGAAGATATGAATTGGTTCATTGGTTTAGTGCTTGTGAAAACTTCAATGTTAAGTATGCTTAGTATGTAGCATTCAATGATTGGCGACCTCTTGAGAAGGATAAATAGGAGGCAAATATGAATTTTTTTTAATAATTTATTTTAGAATAAGAGATAGATTTGCAACAGAATAATTTTATTTATTATTTACTAACTGGATATTTAAAAATAACTAATTATAAAACAAAGACAGATTTGCGATAGAAACTCCGTATCAAATTTGTGACAAAAAATAAATCTGTCTCTAAAAGAATCAGCAACGATGATTTTTTAGATAGAAATTTATGACGAAAAATCTGTTTCTGAAAGTCTTTAGAGACAGATTTTTCACTTTTGGAGATAGAATTTTTTTATCTTTAAAGCCAAAATTTCTTATAATGTACATATGTATCACTATATTAACATGACGCAAGATAATGAGTTATCCCTTTTGTAATAAACAAATAAATATTTTATATTAAAGGGCAAAGATGTCATTTGATATAAAATAAGAGGGTTTTATGGTCAACCATAATGTTTAAATTAATTACTTTTGTTGGTTATTAGATATGTGAGAGAAGACGAAGAGATGGAGGGGAAATCAAATGGGCACAAGGCTA
Organism: Combretum micranthum; assembly: GCA_024138025.1. Lineage (NCBI taxonomy): Eukaryota > Viridiplantae > Streptophyta > Magnoliopsida > Myrtales > Combretaceae > Combretum > Combretum micranthum. Next base: position 1,363,363 of record JAMXBD010000170.1, on the reverse strand, counting down.
AGCTGGCTAAACACTATCGGCCTAACTTTTTATGCCGCCAGCAGACATATAAAAAACTGCCAGTATTTGTAAAGTGAAGGAAATGAAAAGCCACGATTTATATTATATCTTTTCTTCTTTGCTCTCTATTCCAACATAACCCTAAACCTAGCAGACGTCTTCCGACGAATTCATAGCCGTCAAGATGATTCGGTAATCTAGATTTGGTAATCAAATCATCAATTTTCCTTTAAGTTTCATAGATCTATCAAGTTCTTAGAGTTTTTAATATTGTTTTGAAGGAGAATTGGAGAATCGTTTTAGTTTTCTTAGAGAATCTGAAGATTTGGTGTTTAAGGAAAGTTGAGGATCATATCCAAGTAATTTGATAACCATTCTTTCTTTAAGATCTACAAATCCATAGTATCCTCAGAATTTGTTTATTGTTTTTAAAGGGAGATTGGGAAAACCCTGATTATCTTGGAGATCTGGGTTTAGTATTAAAAAGGAATCTATAGTCCAGATCAGGTAATCATATCCCTATTTTCTTGTATAGGATTTTACATATATATATATATATTAGTTTCTTAGAGTATTATTTATGGTTTTGAAGGAACTTTTGGGAGAGGAACCGTAATTGAGTTGGAATATGATTTTTGGTGATCAAGAAGAATTGAGAGTCAATTCTAGGTAAGTTTATATGTTTATGAACCTTTATGATTAAAAAGGAATTATTTTTATTGGTTTTATTTTAATTTCTATTGAATGGATTCTAGGGTTTGGAGGAATTGTGGAGGAAAATTTTGATCTTTTGGAAATTTTGTGATTCCATAAACAAGGAAAACAGGTGAGATTGATTCTTTTCAACCTTTTAGATGATCTAAATATATAATCTTTTGTTAAAGTTTTTGTATTAGCTGTTAGGAATCAAAGTTTTTGGAGATTTGAAAGAAAATCCTAAATTATAGTGTTTGAGGATTTTGTGACTTTACAATTTATAGAAGAAAGGTGTTTTGGTGAATTAGGGTTCTATTCCTAAAGCGAAATCAGGCCCGACCATTCCTTGTTTGTTGTATGTGCTTGTAGTTTTAGATTTGTTTGCTGTATGTGATGTAGGATCAGAATTCTAAAATGACTTAATTCTATACGACAATAAGAAATAATGTTTGTTGCTTGTGTTTGGCTTTGGTTAGTAAAGACCACGCAGAGTGTGATACTAACGAGGCACCCTGATGATCTATGTGTGAGGTTATCCCGAGTGGACTCATGTGTAAGGACCCGCTATCACCCCTATATTTGAAATAGGCGATAACAGTTCCCCAACCACATATAACCTATAAGATTATATGTAAGGTTGTCTGAAAAAATTGTTTGAGAAATTGTTTATCTAATTCCATATAGATAATATAATAGAAAGCATAATATATTTTTTTTTTTCTAAACCTTAAACAAAGCTATGCTACTACACTACCAATACATTTTACAAAGGAAACAACTTAACTCCTACATAGCTAAGTACATATATATATATATACATATTACATCCAAAGGCTTCTTACAAGCCTTAACAAAATCTTCAAAACACAACCCAAACTAACACTTTAATTACATTATCAACAAAATGAAACACATCTTGTAAAGACCCGACCCTCTAAATCCCGAGACTTAGAGTACCGAGTCCCCAACCACATATAATGTTTTCACACTATATGTAAGGTTGTCCTAAAACTAACAGTTTATGAAAATTGTTTGATCAAAACCGCTTTTCTTTGTAAAGATCTTTTAAACAAAACAAGATTGCTAACAAAAGCAATCTATACATACATTTACATCATATAAACACGGTTTAGTGTCAATACAAGACACTACAAAAATTACATGTTTTCTTACATCAAAAGAAACCTAAAGGATCTTAAGGTCTTTACAACACATAGGCTTAACTAACAAGCCATCTATACATAACTTTTCCTTAGCAAAAAGTCTTCCAAAAGCCCAGGGTAATCGGATCCTATTCGTCCCACTCATCCAGAAATCTCTCGAAATTGGACCCATAGCCCAAATCATCATAAAACTCGTCTCCAATACCTGCAAAGCAGCAAAAGTGAGCCAAAGGCCCAGTACACAATAACCAATGCAAAACAAATCATTAAATCAATGTAATGCATCATTAGACGGTGATTATCTTTATTACACTTTCTTTCACAAATCAACAAGAGGGTGTTCAAACCCCGATCACGCTTCGGGAATTCAGGGATCCTGAGTAACAGCAGCTGCTCAGGGGGTTGATATAAGCAGTCCGAATACTTATATCTCTTATATCTATTCCATGAAGATAATAGCTTCATTTAGGGTTTAAAAGCCGTTGCCTAACTCTACTTAAACTCAGTCCATAACATGAGCCTGGTTCACAAGTTCCCATAAACTTTGAACTAAATCATAGTATTTCCCCCTAAGTTTAAGCAAACGTTACTCAGATACTATTCCCCCCTATCGGCTACCCACTTAACCAAAAAGAATCGCTATTGCATCATAGCGTACCATTGCATCATGGTAAAGTCATTGCATCATGACTTGGTTAAGCGCTTAACTAACATGTCATTGCATCATGACAGGTTTGCTGCTCCTCAAACCAGATTAAACAGCGTAATAGACATCCAATTCATTCAAATATTAAGCCAAGTTAAGTTAAGTTGAATTAGGAATGCCTATTCCTAGCAAACATCAAAACAAATTAGTGCATACCTGAACCCGTTAGTATATAACTAGGATCTCTCGGTGATGGACTAACCGAAGAATCCTTAACTGAAATAGGAATATCACAATAATCAATAAATCAATAATTATAAATTTCACTCTCACAATTATACTCATATTATATCTATATATCACAAATAAAATCAAGGAAATTCAAATAATAGGATACAAAGTCATAAATAAGCATTTAAAGATCCTATTATATTGTAAATCACTTAATAAATACTTAATTGCTCAAATAAAAAACTTCGGAAAAGTTTAGAAAAAGTTTTTAAATTTCAAAAGCGCAGGGAATACGTTGGTACTCAACGCTGGCGGCGTTGAGCCGGTGTTCAATACTCTGAAAATCAACACAGCCAACGCTGGCAGTGTTCAAAGGTACGCCGTCAGCCTTTTTATCCTACGGGGCAGCCTTGAGCCGGCGTAGAATCCAAAACCAAAAATTTTCAAAACGTCCAGAGAGGTCTAAGCCGTCCGCTTACCCAGATACGCGGGTAGCTTTGGCACATACGCCGGCGGCCTTGATTTCCGCAGCCAGCATACAATATGAAGGAAAGAACGCCGGCTGACTTTCCTAGTGAAAGCCGGCAGCGTTCAGTCAGCCTTAAGAAATTTGAATCCAACGCTGCCTCTACGCCGGCGGCGTTGAATTCCCAGGTGCAGGCGTACGTTCTAAAAACAGGCTTAAACGAAAAATCTCAAATCCCCTGTTTTTCCATTTTGTAAAATTCAATCTTAAAACACTTCAAAACCTTCCTCAACCACATTTTCAACTTCATATACTCACCCCTATCTACACTACTCAAACCTAGCAATTCAAAACAAGAAATCAACACATTTGATTACTCCAAAACCTACTTCCACCATCCTCCACTTTAACTACTTAAACTCTCTTTGTTTCATCCAAACACTTCATATCACTACAATAATGCATAAACAAATTCACACACCCACAAAACTCATTCCTAGCTCATCTCAATACATAAATAAACAATTTAGATAACACTAATCTCATTCATTCAAGAACTCATACAACACCACAAGAAGGAAAACAAAACAATAACCATAACTAAATCAATTCAAATACATATATATACCTTGTCTTGAGGGAAACTTTGATTTTTAAAACTTGATATTGACCTTGACTTGAGCTTGGAAATGGAATTGAAAGAGGAAGAAGAAAAGAAAGAAAGAAGAAACAAAATTCGCATAAAAAAGAGCTGCCCCCAAAAAGTAGTTCAATTAAGCTTAATTATGCATTAAACATATTCCAAAATTGCCCCTTAAAGCATATGCAACTTTAATTTGCATTTGGGGTGTATTTGGGTCTCATTTGAAGCCTCATTTGGGTATAAATGCTAACTTAATTAAAGAAAACTCTATCAACTAATCTTATGGAAAACCTAGATTAATTTTATAAATCTAACTTAACTTAACACCTTAATGTATAAAAGACATAATTAATAATTTTATTACACACACACATTAATACATATAAAACAAAGATATTAATTTCAATATATACATGCAAAATAATACATTTTAGACCACTAGCAACATAACCATTATAATCATCATGCTCATTCAATTCAATACTTAAGATAATTAAGTAAACACATGGAATTTAAATAGAATTGAAATCTAGGTCATTTCACATCTAATCTATTACAAACATAGGGTTCCATTGAGTCTATGGTTAACTCTAATCCTCCAAATCATCAAGAAAATCTTCAAAGTCGGTTCCGTACCCCATACTTGCATAGAACTCATCGGAGTCATCACCTGAAATGGATAAATTATTAGCCAAAGGCCCAGTACACAAGTAACGAATACAAATGCAAAGTGTATCTCACATTCTTAGACTAATGTATTATGCAACAATCAATAGATTATTATTAAATCTTTAGTTAGTAAAACAACACGGGAGTATTCAAACTCCGGACAACAAGGATCTAGTATTACGTCTGCCTCCCTGAGTGGTCTCTACTGTTCATACAGACTAGGCAGCTCCACCTTCCGGCATAGCCCGTAATATTAGAGGATCCTGAGTAACGTATCACGACGCTCAGGGGGTTGATATGAGTAGCTCAGATACTCATATCTCCTAAAATAATTCTATCCATTAACGAGAAAGTACCCTGCCCCCAATCTGAGCAGGGTACCGCTCTCCGAACCGGATTCAATGGCAAACAAGGACAATCAATACTCATCAATTAATAGAGTTTTCTTAATTTAAAGTAATTTGGTTGTGACAACTACCCTAGCAAAGAGACAAGCAAGTTACTGCGTACCTGAAATGGCTCGGGAACTAATGGGGTTGGCTGAGCAAGAATCTATCAATAACTAAATCTTAGCTTGGAATGATGTTTAAATCCAAAAGCTTGTAGTTGATCTTGGCTTAGGGTTTAAGATTTTGAGATGGGAAAAGAAGAAAGAAAGAAAAGAAAAGAAAGGAAAATTCGTATGGGGAAATAGGGCTGCCAAAAAGGGTCCAAATCTTGCTCAAAACAAAGTCAATACTCATCCAAAATTTGTCATTAGGGGTATGTTTGACCTAAGATTAATTTGGATTAATTTCAAATGCATTTGAGTTGGATTTAGGCTTAAAAAGTAGACTTAAATTTTGTCAGATTTCTGTCATTAATCTTAAGAAATTCAAAAGTAATTTTATTAAATTCTAAACATAACACATGCATATTAATTTGAAAAAAACACGTTTATTCATTACACTATACACACATTTATATATGTAATACAATAATATTAATTTCATTATACTATACATATACAAAATAACACATGTCTAACACATATACATATATATATATATATATCATGTCAATAACACATTAGTATGTAAATTAAGAAATTCATATCTATTTCATCATGCATAAAAATGATTCCGGTAGATTACGTTTTGGCAGAGGCCGCGTTGTTTGGATGATTCTCCAACACCCATATATGTATATAATTACCTATTTTCAAAAGTTGGTTGATTTTCAGGGGGTTTGAGTTACTCCAAGTTTAGAACTAGAGATTCATAGTTCTAAATTGTGTTGTTTGACTAGCTTAATAAAGATAATAATATGATTGGTTGCATTTGATATATATGTTACGTATGCATATGCATTGGTTTTATGGATTGGTGTACTGGCCATTTTCGCTCATTCCATTCATTTTTTAAGACCAAAAGAAGATAAAATGATTTATGAGCATATTGGATATGACATATTTGTAGATCATGGGGATGACGATAGTGAACTTGACTTTCCTGCTAAGGATCAATAGAGGTTGACTTTGGATACCTAGAGATAGGAAGACAATTTAATAATCTATGAAGTTTAATTTGAAACTATCATTAGTTTAAAAGATTTTATTTAGTTTATGAGTTTAAGATTTTTTTTATAAGACTTTTCAGTTAAGTTATAAATCAGGATGATGTTGGCTTTGATTTATGCTAACAAGTTAATTCAAGAGTATTACTTATATGATGAATTGTTTAATAGGAACCCTTTATATGTGAGTAATGGAGTTGTATTTTTGATATAATACGTGGATTAGTATTTCATAGCCTTGGCATGTTCTTAGAAAGAGAAGGACATGTGGCGGGTTGTAATGTCCTTACTTTAGGGCATTACACCTTTGATGCTTACTTGTCTTAAAAGTTAAAGGTAATGAATTAAACGCTTGTTGCATTAGATTTATGTATATGCACGTGGCTTATTGACTGCCTGTTCATGCACTTCTACTTGTAGTATACTAAGCTCCTACTTATTCATCTTCTTTTTTCAGGTTCCGATAATACCACTTTAGCTCTTGACTTATCTGGAAACAAAGTTATAGTAGGCTATAAGGAGGATACCGATGGAGAAGATTATCCCATTGATTATTAAATTTGGTACACTAGTCCTATGTAGATAAAGGCTCCTACTATGTATTTGTTTTGTTTTATCCCTTTGTAATTTAGTGTGTTATAACTTGCCATGGACCCTCCATTAATCTAGTAGTAGATATTATTGATTTGAGCTGGTGGACACACTAAGCCAATTGACGTTGTTGCTATGTAAGTTACGGTCGTTAGTGTGAGTATGGGAGTCAAATGCTATGTGGTTATTAAACTAAAGCAAATAAGATACTAGTGTGTTTAGAGATTAATGATTGTTATTTATTGAGTGTTATAGTACGTTATAAGCCTTTGTGTGTTTATATTCTATATGGATAGTAGCAGGTTGTAAATGACCATATGTTTAAGGCGTTACAATTTTTTTCATGAATGAGTGATCTAGGGCAAGATGAACATATTATTATTTTAGGAAGTTTGTTGTTTTCGTTTTTGAGTAGATTTAATTAGTATTTATACGAAGAGTATCTTTTAATAAAATTAGTATATCATTTTATATAGGTGAAGTCTTTTAATTAGATTGATTAGTATATTTTTTTATACATGTCAAGTATTTTAAATAGATTTTATTTTTATCCTATAAATAGACTAATATTGTAAAAGTTAAGACAAAGAATTATGATAGAATAAAATATATTTTTTGTCTATCTTATTTCTCCTTGTATTCTATGGAATCAACAGGTTCAGTGAAGATTACTTTGTGGTATTAGTGCACGAATCAACATACTACAATATTTATCCTTTTTTTCCCAAAATTTACACTTTTATTGGGTTTTCAAATTTTGATGTTTATTTGTCTAGGCATTATCATAATCAACAGACATAAAAAATTGTCTTTGGACAATCATACACAATACAACGAATTTTGATTTTATTACTCACCATTTTTTGAGTATTCACAGAATTAACAGATCGTGGTACACTCTCTTTTCTTCTGATGCGTCACTAAGGCAACAACTAGCTAATTGTACAAGTGCAGTCCATTTAACATTCATAATTTCAACTCTTTAAATGTGACTTATTTGACAAAAAAATTCTCACCTTTAACTTAATAGAAAAAGAATCACCATCTCCACTGCCAAAAGTCGTCCTTCCACTTTGGAAAATGAAAAAGGACTTCCACTATGGAATATGTCAGTGCGCCATCAATTCCTTTAGGTCAGGTTGATTACGTATACACGAGCAAGCATATACGTACATACTTATATAAATATGTGTACGTGTATGGATATATACGTGTGTGTGATCTCCTTTAACAATCACCGGTCAAACCATACATAAAATATCTAAAATATTGGCTAAGCATGTATACCACCCTAACTTCAAAGTATGCTTTCATACTTTCATAATTTTAAAAAATATACATGTTCATCACAAATTATCTCTAAGCGCAAAAACTGTTGCTATTTATTGTCTTTCTCACAACTATTTTGGGATTTTAGGGACAACTTTCAAAGATTGTGTAAATTTTTAAAAGTTACAAAACTGTAAAATCACACTTCTAAAACTTAAATAACTCCATGTGCTCCTTTTTTCTTTTTCTTTTGGTAGATTTGAAATAAGGTTTGCGTAGTTTATGCATGATAAATATTAAATCTACGTCCATTAGATAAAAAAGTTTTGAGCTCAATAAGCATGCATGTTGTGGTTTAATATTTATTGGGTAATACGACCCTATCATTCGTGGGCTAGAAATTTCAATCTACGTATAACAAGTGTACCGCTAAGTGTCTATTTATTTGTTGTCAGATTATAGATACAGACACTTTTTTTCAATTTTTTTTAATAAATTATTATCAAGAATTAGATATAGATAAAAAAAAAGTTGACAGTTCTCATTAAAAAATCAGATATTATTCGAACAAACCCTAAATTGGACTAGTAGACATACACCTCGGCATACGTGTAAAATAATAAATAAAGTCATGCAACAAAATTTACAGCAAAATAAATAAATGACTCAATACCTTATTGGAACTATTCCCAAAAATTAGCCAATTTAAACTCATTATGCGTTTAAATTGCACTCCTTTTTTTTAAGAGAAGTTATATGCAATTATATTGAACTCGAATTCCCCACTTAAAGAAACAAGTGAATACAATTGGAATGAATAGGAGTTTTTCGGCATCTATTAATTTCCTCTCCATTGCTTCCTTGACAAATTGTTGAAAGCCTTTCGGGGTGGTAAGGTGTCCAACCCCATGGAGACCGGTGGCTTGCAAACTATAACTACAGGTTTATGTCCTGCGAAAGCAAGCGGTCGATTGGAGGCAGAGATTGGTGGCGGTTCTCTGCAGGATGTACGACACAAGTTCGTCGAACGCAAAGACTATGCACCTCCCTCACCGTCACTTTCTCATAACCGGAGCGGTTTTTTGTCCTTTGCTTTTTTAGTTTAATTGTGTTAAACTTGTCCCTTAAAAAAATGAGATTATTGTAATTTGAATTTATAATTTTAATAAACAAGTTTAAATTACCTAATTTTGAAATATTTTCGACCTAATAGCACTTTGGTATTTTTTTTTTTAGTTTTTTCCACCTTAACCCTATAAAATGACCAACCTTAATAAAATAAAAATAAAAATGTTAAAATAGTCATGACCATAAGATTTAAGATTAATCCTAAATTTTCAATTTTTTATACCTTAAACAAACGAAGAATATGATCATGGATGCGTAATTGCATAGGACAGGAGACAAAATAAAAATAGAAAATGTTAAGAAATGCAAAAACAATGATAAAAATGAAAGATCAAACCAAGGTGTAAATGGAAATACATATACACAGTCTATTTTTAATTGCTTTATAAACTAAATGTTTTATTGCTCACAATAAAAATTATGGAAGAAAATTCCATGGTATATGATAAGTAATCAAATGATATTAGAGTTATTAGTGTTTACTACGAATAATGGAGTACTTTTAGCTCTAAAGTCCAAAACGATCCTCCATTAAAATATATATAGTTACTAAGGAATAGGAGTAATCTTAAGGCGTGACATCCAAAATTGCTAGTATTGGTTGACTATGTGTAGATATAGATATAAATATAGAGAAAATGAGTGCGTAAAGCTCTTAACTTAGAATTTTTTATTTTAATGCCATGCTATATTTTAGATTTAAATTATATGATCCAAAATGCATCTTTTTGAACCTTATGATTGCATTAATGATTTTATAGCCTAGTGGTATTTTCCATGATCCTTCAAGTGAGGATACCAAGTTCGATTCTCCCATCTCTTTTGTAATGGAAAAAATAAATAAATAAATAAAATAAAATAACATAAAAAACCTGTGATTGTAAATATAAAATTTGTAAATACATTTATGTGGTCATGAACAATTCGTGATTAATGTCATTGAGTTAAATTGTTGGATGTTACTTCCAGGTTCCATTTCTACATGATTTGTCACTTTCCAAAAAAATCATATCCATCATTTGTCAAAATTAATGATCCAAAAATTTCAACCACATAATTTGTCTAGATCTGTGGAATTGTCAATTGTTGTTTTGGTGAATCACTCAAGGTTTATAGAGCAGGGATACCTATATGTGAAACAAGAGGTGACCCACATAATTGCATTTGCATTTTATATATGTAATACCCTAAAATAATGACATTATAACTTATAATATAAAAAATACTACTCCAATCTCACATATAAAAGGTACCTGTTAAATAATTCATTATATAAATAATACTTTTGAATTAATTTGTTGGCTTAAATCAAAGCCAGCATCACCTTGACTTATAACTTAACTAAAAAGTCCCATAAAGAAATCTTAAATTTCATAAAGTAAAAAAAATCTTTCAAACTAATAATAGTTTCAACTTAAACTTCATAGATTATTAGATTTGTCTTCCTATCACTAAGTATCCAAAATCTATCTCTGTTGATCCTTAGCAGGAAAGTCAATTTGACTATCGTTATCCCCATGATCTACAAATGTGTCATATCCAGTAGGAACACAAAATCACCTTATCTTCTCCTATTCTTGAAAAATGAATGGAATGAGCAAAAATGCCCAATACGCCAAACCACATACAAATGCATATGCATACACAACATATATATTCAAATGCAACTATTTCTAATGCAATTCACAAATTATTATCTTTTAAATTAGCCAACATACAACACAGTTTAAAACTATCTGCAGTCCAGTCCTAAACCTGGAGTAACTCATGACTCTATAAAAACAAGCATATAGAAAATAGATAATTATACATATATTGGTGTTACAAAATTATTCACACACTGCAGCTTCTGCCAAAACCTAATTTACTAGAATTATTTCTATGCATGAATTCACTAGGGACAACCTTACACATGGATCATCGGGGTACCTCGTTAGTATCACACCTTGCGTGGTCTTTACTAACCAAAGCCAAACATAAGCAGCAAATATAATTTCTTATTGTCATATAGAATTAATTCAATTTAGAATTATGATCCTACATCACATACAACAAACAAATCTAAGCCTACAAGTATATACCGCAAACAAGGTAAGGTCATATCTAGATTCGCTTCAACTCTAATCTCACCAACAGAATTTCTATTAGAAAAGAATTCCTAATCTCATAAGAATTCCTGATCCACAACATATCTTTATCAATTTCGATTTCATGCACATAATAAAATCATAACCCTGAATTCCATAAATTTTACTTTTAATCACAGATCTAGAAAAGATCGATACATCAGTTCCTTTTGTTCATAATTCAGTACAACCTTTAAACATAACTTTCACAAAAATTCTTAGTTATCTCTACAATTCCTTTAATATACATATTCTCAATTAATAAAACAATTACTAGAAAAGATTATAACTTTAGAACCACAAAGATTTGTTTAGATCCACTCTTACCTAGAATGTACAGATCTTGCTTGAACAAAACCTTAGTTCAAACAAATAATAAACTACTATCATAATCCTATAATTTGTTAATCTTAAGAAATTACAAATTCTAAGATAGATCTTACCTTTAATTGATCTTAGATTCTCTTAGATCTCCAAAAGCCAGATCTTGAATCAAAATAAGGTTCTTCCTCGAAAGCTCCTTCAAAAACCATAAGCAAAATCTTAAGAAAGAAGTAGATTTCTTGAATCCTTGAAAAATCATGATTAGATCTTCTTACCTGAACCAAAATATTGATCTCCTCTTGATGAAAAACTCACAACATATCATTTTAGAGAGGTTTCTAGGTTTAGAAAGAAGAGAAATAGGGTAAAGATATAAATAAACTTTTGTAACCCTTCAATTTCTGTAACAGTACATTGAAAACGAAAAGACAAGAAATCCTTTAGTTCTTGTAACATCACAGAAAACGAAAAGACACGAAACCCTTCAATTCTTGTAACAGTATAGGAAATGAAAAGACACCTCATGTATTATATGTTTGCCACATAGTACACATCAATAAAACTTATAAGGATGAACCATAAAACCCTCTCATTTTTATAACAAATGACACTACTACCCTTCATTATAAAATATTTTCCTTTATATTACAATATATATAAGAGGGCAGGTACAAATATGGCTAAAATATAATTAAATGTTACATGTTATCTAGTGCTAACAAAAATAATGGCAAGGGACTTGAGTGCTCTTGTCGGTGGATATTATTTAGACAAGACAGCAGATCCCATGTTTCCAAGAAATAGCGACATCTTCTTCATCTCCATAACGTTGGTGTCTCTACTAGCAATATCTCTCATCTTGTTTACCTGTGGTGATGATGCTGATAGCTCCAGCTCTTCCCGCAAGAAGAGCAGAACGGGAAATGATGCCGCCATGTATGCTGCTGCTGCTGACGTAGGAAGTCACCACCATAGTGCCGCCTGTGGAGGAGGCCACCACCATGGAGGTGGATGCGGAGGTGGGGGTGGATGTGGAGCAGGAGGTGGATGTGGGGGAGGAGGGACGTCATGAAGACCATGTACATATGAGCAAGCTGGTATGGCAAGTAGTCAAGCTAATGAGAATAACATAAAGCAATGATCGTCCTAGTCCTGGTGTATTATGCATATGACGTTAGTATCAATGAACTCCTTTTGAGAATAACATAAAGCAGTGATCATTAATTTTGAGAATAGAGTTTCTTGTTATGCTGAAACGTATGAAGAAGCAAACAATATTTGTTTTCAAAATCTACTCCAACAAGATGAACTCAAATTTGATTAGGCCTGTGATCTTATTAGACAAAGTTGTGGATATATAGCGGGCTCCAAACTTTTGGGTTCTGAGGCATTACATTCTGGATCTTTACGACTTAGTTTGCAAATAGAAAAACACCATAACAAGTCTTCTCGTATAAGTTGTTTGTTTTTTTTTTTTTTTCTTTTTCTTCCTGTGAAAAAGGTTAAGAATTTCCCTTGGTGAAGCAACCTATGGAAAGATACAGAGCACTTGTTTACGTTTTTGTGGACACTTGTTATTTTGTTTGGCTATATATGTATATATTTATATTTATATTTTCATTTATAATTATATTTATATTTCAGCCTAATGAATGATTTAAACGCATGTGAGTCTTAACTTGAAGGCTTTTATCAGATTTTATTCACCAGATTACTGAACATAATCTTCTTCCTGCTCGACACCACTGGCGGCTAGCTAGTGGGACAAGTCAAGTCCACGTAAATATTGATGATTTGTGATGATATCCCGCTCTTTGATTATCACTTACGGCTTTATATGGAAACATAGCCACCCTTTTGTTCCACCAAAGTTTCAGTTGGGTCACCTAAACTATTTGCGTTTTAACAAAAATATATTTGAGGACCCAAAAAAAAAAAAAATGCCAAATTAAATTTAAAATAAATTCATCCCATCCCATTCATGTACCTTAGCTTTTAGATGTTGGATGTGTTGCACTTATGGTCGGAATCTGGTCATTTATTGAGCGACTAGTTGATGCGGAAAGGAACTCAATTAAAAAAAAAAAAAAACATCATTTCTCAATCCTAGTTGACATTTTTATCTTTTGTTGTTTTTTTGTCTTTCCCCTCTCTCTCTCCCCCAACCGTCCTGCCCCTCCCGCGCTTCTTCTTCTTCTTCATGCAACCCCCACATCAAAAGAACCATCAAAACAAGGGACCACATCCACCACCACCAACTCAGCTATCATGCACAACCCGTCTCTTTCCTGGTAATATAAATAAAATCGATTAAATTAAAAAAAATTGAAATATAATTCGAAGGATTCACAGATACAAAATTGGTAAAAAAAAAAAAAAAACAGATTAGTTAGAATAAAACCTACACACAACCTTAACATCCATGCCCATAACATAATTACACAAAAGTTTCAATCTTTTCACCATGGTTCTCAAAAAGACAATGACTTTGCAAGATGTATTTAAACTTTATAACACAATCCACCCACAAAAACTCATTATTTAATATTTTCCTATAATATTTTTGTATGTGTTCTTTAGGTAACTCAAATCGTAGGTACTCATAAAAAATGGTGGATTGAAGTAGACTATTGATGTGCATGACTTGCGTGAAGTCGATGAAGGGGGTGTTGGATTCATACTCTTTCACGGTGTCTATTTTGAATTCACAATGTGGTAGGTCTCGTGAATTCGGATCTAACCAAAAATTGCCACAAATCAAATTCATTTTCCAAATGAAAATGCAATCAAATTACAAGGAAAAAAAAAAGGAAAATTAATGCAATTTTCCACATGAACAACTTTTCTATCTACAAAATCTCCTCAAGATGATGGCTTTGTTGTCTTTTTGGGTGTAGTGAGAGAGAGAGAGAGAGAGAGTTCATTGAAGTTTGTTCGTGGAAGTTCTGATAAAATTCTCGGAAAAGAAGATCCAAAAACAAAAATCTTTCCACCAAAATTGTGGCCCCCTTTCTTATCAAGTTTTCGAACAAATGTCAATGTAATGCACTAAAATAAGGCATTACAACCCGCCACGTGTCCCTCTCTTAAAAGAGACACACAAAGGCTCTAAATCCCAATACCACAAAATATAAACATATAAAAATCTCCATGAACCCACATTTAAGGGTACTCTGGAAGGAACAAAACCCATGAAACCTGTAATTTATAACTTTCAAATATCTCCTATAATATAAACTAAATCCGAGTTGGCAAAACCAAAGCCAACAATAATCCTGGAAAAAAATCTAACTTCCAACTTAAAGTCATGTAATCTTGTTTAATAAACAATTACATAAAAACCAATACTTTAAATCCTCAAATCGATAAATAATCAAAACATTGTTTCAAAAATCTTCAAAAACTCAAGAAATCATTTTCATAGGTCATGCATAACATCCTATTCCGCTGCAGTGTAGTTAGGTCCACTATCGCCATCCCCATGATCAAAATACAAGTCATAACCACACAAGTCATAAACAATATCTCCATCACTTGTACCTGAAAAAGAAAGGAATGAGCGAAAACGCCCAGTACGCCAATCCACAAACAAAATGCAAATGCACAAACAACATATATATATGCGTGCAACTAACTAAATGCAAACAACAGGATTATTATCTTCATTAAGTCTGCAAAACAACACAGTTTAGAATCATAGATCTCTTATCCCAAACTTGGAGTTACTCAGACTCTTGAAAAACAACCAGATATTGAAAATAAATAATTATATACATATATTGGTGAATGGGTACTCTCCAAACACCCGCGGCCATACTGCCAATAAACCTATATCTACCGGAATCATCTCCAAGTGCAACTCCACTAGGGACAACGACACACAAGGATCATCAGGGTGCCTCACCAGTATCACTGTCTGCCAGGTCTTTACTGGTCAAAGCCAAAGACATCCAGAAAAACAATTTAAGCCAAATATAATTAAGTTCATTTATATATCTGTTCCTACAGGCAACAATCAGAAAACTAAACCTGCAAGCAAATACAACAAACAAGGAAAGGTCGTACCTTTTCCAATTCTAGGAACAAATCTCTCAAAATCCTCAAATTCTTAAAAACAACAAGAAATCTCCAAATCTCCTCTCAAGATATCATAACTGTAGAATCTCTTTGATCAATTCCCCATAAATCCCAAACTCTATGAAACCCTAATTCCATGAATCCAGAAAAAACAGAAAATCACCAACAAGAATCATTCTTCATTAAACTTATGGATTAACGGAATAAAACTTACCGTAGATTTCTTCAGAATCTAAACTCAGATTTCTCCAACCAACAATCATATCAGTACCCCAAAAATCATAACTTCTCTAAAACCCTAGATAGAAAAATCTATAAGAACAGGCATGATTCATCTAATATATATATTTGCAGATCAAATCTGTTACACCAGAATGATAATACTTACTTGTTTCAATCTAATCCTTCGATTGATTCCCAAAAGATCATATCTTGATGAAACTAGGTTTTCTCCAAAGAACTTCTTCGAAATCCAAACATAAATATTAAGGAAATGAAATGATATACGAAGAATCTTGATAAACAAAGGCAAGATTACTTACTCTTGATCCAAATATGATCTCCCTTGATATTGTTCTTCAAAAACACCCAAAAACTCTCAATTCTCTCTTTCTGGTCAAAGGAAGTGTAATCCGCCTAATTTTACGTAATCTAATTTTAATAAAAACTAAAAATGTAATATAGAATTATTTAGAATATTTGGAACAAGTAGTAAAAATCACTCTAAATTTTTCTCGATTTGAAATTGTTAAAGTATGAATGAATTTAATTATAGTTAGAAAGATTAAAAATCGTTACCAATAAAAATATTTCAAAATACAAACCTGAACTTCTATAACCTCAGATAATTTAAAACGAAAATAAACCAATCGTTAATATAAACTACTGAATTTTTTTCTTTAAGCTCAATACTTAGAAAATAAATCCTACGCTTGTTAAATAATGAAATAATAGAGTTGAAGCTATATAAATCTATTAATACTAAGTAGCACTAGACAAAAATATGTTGTTATTAACAAATTAGTATAAATAACTCCTATATAGTAAAACATAGTGTTTGGTATATTTAAGAATCTAGCTCTTAAATAAATAATTAACTTACACCAATAATTCTAATTAAACGATTTATAGATTTTAGAAATTGAAATATGGAATTGCCAGCATAACCTTTAATAATTTTCATAACTAGAAAATAAGCTAATTGGCAAATGTGAAACTAATATAAAATATATGATTCAACAAAAATCTTAGAATATATTTATGAATTGTAATAAACTCATTCGTAGCTTGAAAGACCCAAATACAAATTTCCTCGACCTTAATAGATACCAAAAACGAGATTTCGTATATTGAATTGATAGTTCACAATATAAACAGAAGTAACTCCAAATTTCAAAACCGATAAGATACAGTTTAATAATAGAGCTTATCGGTATAGAACAATAGCTCAAAAAGGATTTACTAAGAATATAATAGTGATCAATAATATTATATCTAGATCTAAAATTAAAATTTCAAAACTTGTAAAGAAATTCTAAATTCATTACAACTTAGTTTCTAATTCGATTTATTAAACTTGAAAAATTTAATTGTGTAATTTAAAATATTAAAAAAATAAATAAAAATAAAAATAATTAGTTGTGTAAACTCAAAACTAAAAATTTGTACGTATAAACAATTTAGAGTTTTGTAGTAACTTAGGAAAATTCTATTTCGATAAAACTTGTACGTAATGAATATAAACATACGTTTACAAATTAATATTGGTTAAATTATTTTAGTTAACTACTAATTAGACGATAATAAAAATAATAATAATAATAATAATAACAGATGAAATAGAGTTTTACACGCAAGAAATTCAATCCTCGAAACAGAGGAAACAACTGGAGTCCATACAGCCTATATTACACGCTGAAGCAGCTGGCACCAAGCAGAGGATGTCTTCACGTGGGCAGCAGGGGACGCGTAGCACACCTAGGCTGCAGGCTTCACGCATGGGAAATGCTGGAACGTGGACAGGGGGAGTCGGTTGCTCGAAGACCACACGTGCTGCAGTTATCTCCCCACGCACAGCAGCACATTCAGCGGTAGAGTGAAGCCCAGCTGCAGTGCAATGTGGAAGAATTCTCAGCTGATGCAGGAACGGACAGCACACCTCAGCAGCACAACACCGAGCGGAAATCTCCTCCACGCATAGCACAAGCGTCAAACTTAATTTCCAGCCGAATTCCAATGCACAGAACGGTCTCCACCGCTACAAACTCCTTCCATGCACGATCAGAATTGCTGATGAACTCCACGCGCTGCAGTCTAATTCCAACGAACAGCATGTGAAGATTATAGAAGACAATCCACCGAACAGGAGAACTCCCACGCACCAGCAACAGCAGAAGACCAAACACGAGATTTCCCAGCGCTGCAGGAGCTCCACGAACAAGAGACGCTGCAGTAGATGTTCCCCACGTGCTGCAGTTTACTCCACGCACATCCAACGAGCAGCAGCAGCTCCATTCCACGCACATCTCCCCACACACGCATAGCTGCTAGCTGGCACACACACACCTTCCACACGCACAACAAAGCTCTCGGTTGAAAACAGAGCACCCATGGACAGAGGAAACAGCAGAGGAGAAATTCAACCTTCATGCTGGATCCGAATTTCTAAGCTCCAATATTCAACACGAAAATGACATAAAATCCAATTAAAACCATCCACATCAGATCAATATTTAATGCTAAAATTCCAACTCAAATATGCAACCCAAACAACTCCAAATCTACCTAGAAAATTTCAAACTAGTAGCTGCAGCAGAGGAAATCAGCAAACACACTACAGCAGAAAAGTTGAAATTTACTCTGTTTTCACACGAATTTGGACTCGATTTTTCTTGCAACATGAGCCTTATTTTACACACATAAACAAACTTTATTAACTACCAAACAAACACATTTAATTCCTCTTGAAATCAGCCACAATTTCACACAAATTTATCAAAAATTCACCCTCAAATTCGCATGAATTCTACCCGAAAATTTATATCAGAAAATTTATTTCTCAAGACTAAAACACCCTCTTTAAGTCTCCTAACTTAACCTAACCTTAGTACATATATATAGCCCTAAGTTAGACACCAAATTAGCTCAAATTCTCTACAAAAACTAGTTGAAACCTTAGCTACAAAAGGAAAAACGAGCAGCCCCTTTCATTCATCAACTCCTTCACTTAGGCAACATCTAAGGAGCTCTAAAGCAAATAAACTTTTGTCTTAGATCCTACAACCCATTCAAGCATCAACCACATTCAAACCTATTCATTTCCTCTTTCAAACAACACAAAAATCAAGATAAATAGCCTTTGGTAAATCATAAATTCGAGTTTGAATCTAAAAGGTAAGATTATGTATGTACATATACTAGTTTAGTAGATTAATTTTTGTTAGTCACTCATCCTTCTACTATACTCTTTAGATCACTACTTTCACCAAGAAGGAGGAACTAGACCCCATCTATTGTCTAACACAGGTAAGAATCATATCAATTTCAAATATTCATTATGTTTACTCTTTAGAAATTTGTCTTAGAAATTACCAAAATTAAGCTAGTATTATATTGATGATATTTAGATTATTTAATAAATAAATACAACAACTTGAAGATTTTTAAGTGTAGAAATTCAAGTCTTAGAAAAGAAAAACCAAAACCATACCTAAGCTACAACAAGCTAAATTGAATTTCAAATAACTCATAGACCGTTGGAAAGAATGAATAAACTGTATTGATATGTTTGTTTAAAGCCAAAAACGACCCCACCAATGGAAAGAACATGAAAAATCCTATGAAATCGACTACTTATTTGTTAAAAACGGATAAGAAACGAATTAGATATTGCAAAAACAAAAATGAAAACACTGCTGCCAGATTTTTACGAACAGCACGGGCTGTTCTTGCCTTTTTCGTTCCCTTAATGACTTTGTTTGATAAAAATAATACCACTAATGGATTGTACTCGGAAAATACTATGAAAACAACTATTTGTTGAAAACGGATTAGAAACGAGTTAGATATGATCAAAACAAGTTTTGACTACAATTGTTAGGATTCACTCGAAATCTATGCATGTATTTCATAAATTTAAAAATTGTACAAATGTCTTTTCTTGAAAATAATTCCACTACTACAAAGTACTCTTCGAGTACTATCAAATCAACTATTTATACAACGGAATCAGATTTAAAATGAATAAGAAATCACAAATAGAAAATTGTTCAGTTTTTACTCTTAAACCAACATCAATGTTACCGTTATTCCTATAAGTATAATTATGATTTGTGATATTATTATGACTACTGAGTATACTATTCAGTATTATCGATATTTTCATCACGTCATGAATGATTATTAATACTGTTATTTTCACGTTAACGCTACTTTATTTAATACTATTATTTTTGCCACTAGTATTATTATTTACTAATAGTATTAAAATTGTTGTTATTCCTTACTAATATTGATATTAACATTTCAAACTAATATTACTGATAATATTGTAGTATTAAACTTGGTTGTTTTACAATAAAAATAAAATTTAAGTATAATAGAAATTTGATACATCTACATACTATTTTCATAACTTTTGAAAAATATAGATACTAGAATATACCCTTAAATAAATAAAAATACTAACTTAAGAGACAGATAAGGTTGACAGGCAAAGAAATATTAAATAAAAACCTTCTACTAAATGTAGTAGGACTTAAGGAAAAGACAAACTCCTCAATTAAAAATATAGATATCAAGAGAAACAAAATATAGATAAATATCCTCTACTATAGAAATTAAAACCTTAATAAAAACTGTATCAAATACCGATACGGAATAATTAGACACCTATGAGGATTCAATTAAATTATTTAACGATACAGTAATTAATATAACGAACTTAATTTAATAACCGACGATAGAGATCAACACCTTTAAATTATAGGAAGACTTCTCTTACAGAAATAATCCAATAATAAATCTCTGTTATTTCCTTTCATAGGAAAATAGATCAATTCCGGACTGCCAGTAGCTTAGCGAGGACCACAGGTGAGGGAATTCTGATGATCTACTATTTGCTTGTGATTGCTACTGTTTGCTGTTATGTTGATTGTATTGCTTGTATGGAATGACTGATTGATGTGAGTGTTATCATCCGCATGATCACCTGCATAAATGGATAAAGATAATTATTCGACCAAACTAATTGGATATACTCGTCGCATGTGCTTGATCCCCTTGTAGGAAATGTCCCAATTTTGAAATCAAAAGTATTTCGAAATGTATTTTCGAGAAATTCGACTTGGAATATTCCAGGTTGTTTTTATATCCTTTAAAAAGGAAGAATTTGTGCTAAAAGAGTTTCTGAGATAAACATGGGACATTTCCGAGTATTGTTGTGACAGTGGATGTGGCCTGAATTTGGGTCCACTGGTCACTTGGCGATAGATGTTACCTGAATTTGGGTCTATCCGCCGGATTCACCTTTATAGGTGATGGTTCTTTTTGGCAGTAGATGTTACCCGAGTTGGGGTCTACTTGTGCGATTCACCATAGATTGGTGATGGATTGTAAGAATGACCATTAAATTGGCATTATATATATTTAAATATGAACCAGCGTAAATCACGTGAACACGTTGGGGAATATTTGTTGTTACCAATGGCGGTTAAGCATTGGGTGAGTCTGGATGGACGAAACCACCAGGCAGCCTCGTACGGTTAAGGCGAGGTGTCCCATGCGGGTAAGTATGGGAGACAACTGAAGTGTAGACAGGTAAATCTACATCGTCTATGGTTCCGGACCCCCATAGATGTGTTGCTTGCATTCATTACGTATGCATTCATATTGCGTATAGATAGATTTGCATGAGTGTATAATTAATGTTTGATAACTTGCGTGACCGGTAGTAGTGAGGAACGAACTCACTGAGCCCGTGGTTCGCTCACCCCCCTACAGTTTTTGTGCAGGATTTTACTAGCTGGGATTGGGCTAGGAATGTATGAAGAGAGCTTCTCCAACGAAACCTATTGAAGATAGAGATAGAGGATATGGAATCTTAGAATGTAAATTAGATGAATTTTGAATTTTGTATGTTGTAGTTTGGAAACCCAATTTCACTATTTGGTGGGGGATACCGATTCTCTGCGATCTTGGTGGAAATTGGAAAATAGGATTCCATAGTTGAAATACCGTAATATATTATATTATTTGTATGATAAATATTTATAAAGAAATAGAGTCTTGTATACTCTGACATACAAGACGGCTCTCATGTTACGGGTGCACACGTGATATGATAGCTTTAGATAAATCCTGTTAGGCCCCCATTTAGAGTCGTGACAGGAAGGAGGTTACAAATGAAAAACACGAACCCTAGGATTTTTATATAGGGAAAAACTTAGGATAAGAAAGGATGGCACTTACGCCGGCAGCCTTCTTGCCGGCTTCCACAGATTTCATAAAGGCCCAAGAGGCTTTACGCCGGCGGCTATAAACTCTCAAAGGATAAGAATCTGGGTTTAGATTTTGTTGGAGAAAAGAGGAAAGAAATATATAGGGATTTGTGACTTTTGATCTTCTATCATGTGTCTGTCATGTGACCAAAATTGTATTAAAATTTGATTTTTTGTTAACAAAGAAAGAATATATAAGTTGGCGGTTTTCAACCGTCTTAAACATACTCCAAATCTCTTAGGGTTTTGACTGAGGAATGGTGTGACAAATCGTAGGTTAAGGATATATTTTATAGAGATATGTTGTTTAGGAAAAACCATAGGTTCATATCCAATTTAGGCTGCCAAATTCCAATCTTAATCAAGTTTTTACCATGTGAACATAATAAAATTATATTTCAACTTTGACTATAAAACCTTTTTATTTAATATCCTTTGACTCTTTGACTCTTCTTAATAATCCTTTTATATACTTTAAGATTGACCATAAAATCCTCTTATTTTATATCAAATGACAAACTTGCCCTTCTTTATAATTTATTTATCTTTATATTACATTTCTTCCCTCCTAAAAGAAACTTTCGTCCTCGAAAGTTAACTGAATCACTATCTCCTTTTTATCCACGCATCCATTGGTTCTCTGTCACTCCTTTTCTTCTTGTTTCTGATTCTTTACACCATATTGACCCATCTTTATGTTTATATCTGCTAGCTAGAATTTAATTCCATCAATGTTTCCCTAATTCTTAACTTTCACCACTCAATCTGGATTCACTTCCTCTGTTACTTCACAACACACCTCTTGACTATAACTTAAACTTATTAACAATATTCATCAAGAAATCTTTCCTTGACTTCATTGTATTAAATCTTCAATTCAGTTTCCTCGATCGATGTTTAGAAAGCTGAAAATCTCATAACTATAATTCCAAATTTAAATTCCAAAAGTCAATATCTTACATTAACCTGGAGCTCCAAATGTCACTATGTTACTTCTACTTCCATTGATTCAACTTAGTTTTTATCCTTATTGTTCCATATAAAAAAATAATTCACATCACTTGCATATCATTCATCTAATCTCAAAATACTCATTAGCTAACCATACTTCTTCTAATATGTTTTCTCAATCTCCAATATATTTTCTTATATTTTCCATCAATATATACATGAAGATTAAAATTAGTACTTATGTCCTTAAGTAAACCTTTAAAATCATCGGATGACTTCTAACTCTTCCTTTGACATCATTACTTCTAACGTTCCGATAATTCTTTGATATTTAGATTACTAATGCACTTGTCTCCAGGGTTTCACCATACAAATCCATTTATTGGCCCAATATTAAGTGATTGTTTTTCACTTGGATTTGATATCCTTATATAACTATTAAATTTTCTTCTCAACAAAAGATCTTCTTTGATTATATACTTTTATCTTAATTCATAAATCAATCATTACATCCTCTAATACAATTGTATATTACACTGTAGAAAAATTCAATCCAACTTATTATTTGACCATTATACTTTACCTCTAATTACCACCATTTCTATTGAAACTTCTTTAGGACGTATTCACCTTTTAATCCTTCAAATAACAATCAGAAAACTCAAATCACGAAATTTAAGATTTTTCAACCCTAACTCTAATGATTAAACCTTACATTTACTTTGTTATTTTAGATGATCATAACATCTATGTCTCCATTGGTTAATCAATTTTTTTTTTATTGTCAGACACCATAGTTAATCCACAATTTTTTTTTTACCATTTGTGCCATTCCAATTGTCTCCCGAACTTGTATAACTACTTTATATAATGATTTATATATGTAGTCTCATATATACTTTTCTAAGATCCATCCTAAAACCCATCATCATATATTAGTTCAGATGTCATTATCATCTATCGTTCATAGATTACTCATACCTTACAACTCACTAATATCACATTTCTTTCTTGTAACTATTGTTCCACATATACATTCATATCTATATAAGATTTAATTATTCTCTTATTTAATGATTATTCCAATCCTTCTCATCTAGTCTTAAATATAATCTTTCTCACTTACTTTCATTCTTCAACATGGCCTTTGTCACTTACTTTCATGTGTCTACTAGGCTATAACATAATTGTCAACCATCTATAAAGATTTTCTTTATACCTCCAGTTTCTTCTAATCAACTTTAATCATCTTTCTTTCGCCTCTAACTTTTGTCTACATCTCATCTTTAATACTGTCGTCTTATCTCAGTAACAGTCTTTATTTTTCTCCCATTTCACCAATCATTTTCTTATAGTTCTGACCCTTCATTGTCATACTAACACTTATTATCTCAAACTTTACCATAAATTACTTTGAATACCCCTCCAACAACTATATTAGCATTTTCTTCATCCTTACACTTGCCAATAACTTTAAGCGGTTATTTATTTCTATACTTCCTTCAAACACCATATTTATTCCACTTCATTATATAAAAAGAAATGAAAGAAAAACCATAATATATATTGTATTAATTTGGTTGTTATGCTCCCAATAAATTTCAATAAATGAGTTATTTATTGGTATATTTCACTTGCTGGTATTATCATTATTTAGACTTTTGTCGTTTTGATTCTCGATGTTTTTTTATAATGATTTTACATTCTTCCTTTTTTTTTTTTTAGTTGATTATATGAGTTAACCATTATATTAATAATTTTGGCTTTTGTCACAATTATCAACTTTTATTATATTTGTTATTAATATCAACATTATAGTTATGAGGTCTATCGATTTTTTTTTTTACACACTTTGTTTTGCGTTGGAGTCTTTTCTTATTTTTCTATCATAACTATAATTTTATTTTATCTTTAATTTATTGGCCTTCACTTATTTAGTCATGTTATACATATATATACACATATATATTATATATTTTATCGTTTTGCTTGTGATCAAGAATTTTCTTTTCATTCCATCGTGAATTTAATAGTGAGAAGGGATGACAAGTATCGAGAGTAGCTGAATTGACTGATACTAGAATGACATACGACTTGACTTTTAAGACAAATTCAATATGACTTGACTCAAAATAAAAGAATACGATAAGAATGGAGTTGATAAGATTTACACAACACGATAGAATCGTAGACAATACTTATGACCTTAAGGGTAAACCATGAACTCATAAGTCATACCTCATATATTCTTGTATTAGATTCATTGTTATTACATATTTGTACACTAAGTAAAGATTCAAATTACTATGACTATTCTTGATCCTCGAATTTTATATGTTATCATTATTTAATCGTTACTACCACTATGGAAATTTGGTGGGGTAGTTCTCATTTTCATTCTTTTTTATTTATGGCTCTAATATTTTACCTTTGTTATTTATTTAAAATCTTTGGAGATTATTATAAAATTCTTTCTTAATCCTTGTGCCTTTTCAATTTGCATCATTTAATTCAAATAATGATTCTTTTTTTTTTAACTTTTCTTTGAATTTCATAATTAACAATCATTAA
The DNA here is from genome assembly GCA_024138025.1 of Combretum micranthum. NCBI lineage: Eukaryota > Viridiplantae > Streptophyta > Magnoliopsida > Myrtales > Combretaceae > Combretum > Combretum micranthum. The sequence continues at coordinate 1,337,761 of JAMXBD010000170.1, read as the reverse complement.
AGATTTGTTGACTATCATTAAAGATTTATTGACTATTGTAGGTTGTCTCTGGTTGACTCAAGAGGATGTTTCAATCATTTATTTCATTCAATTAATTTTTGGAATTTGTAGTCATTAAGATTGTGATGGTTGAGTTTTAAATTTCTTTATGTAAGTTACGATTATTAATTTATGTATTTATATATTCTCTTTAACTTACTCTAGTCATTATTGCTTTGTCTGTTACATTTCATTAGATGTCATTAACTTCTTGTATAAACATGTATATGTATTATAGCAGAAGACTAAAAGTCATATGTTTAGTAAGAGGGTATTTTGATTTTATAAATATCATTTCTAGATTTTTTTTTTTTTTTTTTGAGCTTTATTTGTTGTATTGACCAATTTTCTATGTATTTTAGGGAGCAACAACAAAAACAAAATAAAATAACAAATATTCCAAGAAAATATATGAAAATAATTATGAAAACATAATGACATAAATAAAAAAATATAATACTGATAAACAATAAGCTATAATGAAAGAAACAATAAGAAATCATAAAGAAGAGGTCGACATAGAAAATTTTTATTAAAAGTAACAACTCTATACTTTCCATAGCTACTGGCTTTCCCATGATCTACCCCCTCTCATCATCTCACCGTCCTAAGGAGTTCATAACCTAATTTTCCTAAAGATCATAAACCTATGCTCTGATACCAAATAAGCTGTAACGCCCTAAACTAAGGCATTACAACCCGCCACGTGTCCCTCTCTTAAAAGAGACACGCAAAGGCTCTAAATCTCAATACCACAAAATATAAACATATAAAAATCTCCATGAACCCACATTTAAGGGTACTCTAAAAGGAACAAAACCATGAAACCTGTAATTTATAACTTTCAAATATCTCCTATAATATAAACTAAATCGAGTTGGCAAAACCAAAGCCAACAATAATCCAGAAAAGATCTAACTTCCAACTAAACATATAATCTTGTTTAATAAACAATTACATAAAAACCAATACTTCAAATCCTCAAAAAGATAACTAATCAAAACATTGTTTCAAAAATCTTCAAAACTCAAGAAATCTTTTCATAGGTCATGTATAACATCCTATTCCGCTGCAGTATAGTAGGTCCACTATCGCCATCCCCATGATCAAAATACAAGTCATAACCACAAGTCATAAACAATATCTCCATCACTGTACCTGAAAAAGAAAGGAATGAGCGAAAACGCCCAGTACGCCAATCCACAAACAAAATGCAAATGCACAAACAACATGTATATATACGTGCAACTAACTAAATGCAAACAACAGGATTATTATCTTCATTAAGCTGCAAAACAACACAGTTAGAATCATAGATCTCTGATCCCAAACTTGGAGTTACTCAGACTCCTGAAAAACAACCAATATCGAAAATAAATAATTATATACATATATTGGTGAATGGGTACTCCCCAAACACCGCGGCCATACTGCCAATAAACCTATATCTACCGGAATCATCTCCAAGTGCAACTCCACTAGGGACAACGACACACAAGGATCATCAGGGTGCCTCACCAGTATCACTGTCTGCCAGGTCTTTACTGGTCAAAGCCAAAGACATCCAGAAAAACAATTTAAGCCAAATATAATTAAGTTCATTTATATATCTGTTCTACAGGCAACAATCAGAAAACTAAACCTGCAAGCAAATACAACAAACAAGGAAAGGTCGTACCTTTTCCAATTCCAGGAACAAATCTCTCAAAATCCTCAAATTCTTAAAAACAACAAGAAATCTCCAAATCTCCTCTCAAGATATCATAACTGTAGAATCTCTTTGATCAATTCCCCATAAATCCCAAACTCTATGAAACCCTAATTCCATGAATCCAGAAAAAACAGAAAATCCCAACAAGAATCATTCTTCATTAAACTTATGGATTAACGGAATAAACTTACCGTAGATTTCTTCAGAATCTAAACTCAGATTTCTCCAACCAACAATCATATCAGTACCCCAAAAATCATAACTTCTCTAAAACCCTAGATAGAAAAATCTATAAGAACAGGCATGATTCATCTAATATATATATTTGCAGATCAAATCTGTTACACCAGAATGATAATACTTACTTGTTTCAATCTAATCCTTCGATTGATTCCCAAAAGATCATATCTTGATGAAACTAGGTTTTCTCCAAAGAACTTCTTCGAAATCCAAACATATCTTAAGGAACGAAATGATATACGAAGAATCTTGATAGATAAAGGCAAGATTACTTACTCTTGATCCAAATCTGATCTCCCTTGATATTGTTCTTCAAAAACACCCAAAAACTCTCAATTCTCTCTTTCTGGTCAAAGGAAGGAGGTTACAAATGAAAAACACGAACCCTAGGATTTCTTATATAGGAAAAACTTAGGATAAGAAAGATGGCACTTACGCCGGTAGCCTTCTTGCCGGCTTCCACAGATTTCATAAAGGCCCAAGAGCTTTACGCCGGCGGCTATAAACTCTCAAAGGATAAGAATCTGGGTTTAGGATTTTGTTGGAGAAAAGACAGAGAAAGAATATATAGGGATTTGTGACTTTTGATCTTCTATCATGTGTCTGTCATGTGACCAAAATTGTATTAAAATTTGATTTTTTGTTAACAAAGAAAGAATATATAAGTTGGCGGTTTTCAACCGTCTTAAACGTACTCCAAATCTCTTAGGGTTTTGACTGAGGAATGGTGTGACAAACTCGTAGGTTAAGGATATATTTATAGAGATATGTTGTTTAGGAAAAACCATAGGTTCATATCCAATTCAGGCTGCCAAATTCCAATCTTAATCAAGTTTTTACCATGTGAACATAATAAAATTATATTTCAACTTTGACTATAAAACCTTTTTATTTAATATCCTTTGACTCATTGACTCTTCTTAATAATCCTTTTATATACTTTAGATTGACCATAAAATCCTCTTATTTTATATCAAATGACAAACTTGCCCTTCTTTATAATTTATTTATCTTTATATTACAGTCAATCTCAGTTAATGAAAGTTGTGTTCCTTCATGGGGATTGTAAAGAGAGAGTGTTTTCAAAGGAAAAGAAGATATGTCTCCTTATTTCAAAATTTTTTTCTTTTTTATAATGAGTTTCTGGGATTTTAGAGATCTTTTTCTTTCTCTTTTTTTTTCTTTAATTTGGTGCTATAGTAAAGAAGAAGATGAAGAAGAAGAAGCACAGGAGGAGAGGCATGGAGAGAGAGAGAGAGTGCAAGACGTAAAAAAATTGAAAAAATAAATAAATATGCCAATTAAGAGAGAGGAAATAAGTTTTTAAGCACTTTTGGTTTCTATGTTAGCTTCTCGCGAGAGAAATGGTAGGATTTCGATCATTGGTACAACGCGTATAATATTTTAAAAGTTCAGGCACCAATACTGCTGGGGAAGCTTACTCATAGTTTCGCTTTGGAAAATGTTAGTTGCATGACAGCTCTCAGTCGTGTCCTAAATCTAATCAAGCAACACGCTTTAATCCACACAAAACTTTGATTTTCTTAAACTTTTTAAAACATGAATTTTGATTTTCACAATTTTAGTACCTGAATAAAATTTTTACGAACTTTTTTTGTACTTGATTAAACTTGCTTCAAGTTTTAAGAGTTCGTGAAAATTTTATTCAAATACCAAATCTGTTAAACCTAAGCTTCAGATATGAATAAATTCTACGAAAACTTTATTTAGATACCAAAATATTAAACATGAAACTTTAGGTACCTAATTAAATATTTTGAGAAATTTTAGATAACTTTTTTGTCATTAGCCCAACATAATTTAATTAACCATCTTTAGCCACTTTCCTTTAATAAAGAAGGACTTTACTTTTTTCTTGACTCTAAATCCCTCTCATGCAATTAATCGATGAAAATTATAAATTCAATTGCAATGTACAAGCCAAGTCATGATGCCGTTGTATTTACAAATATTTAATTTTAAAAAAGGCAATCTTATTTGTACATGCTTTTTCTAAATTGAAGATTCAACCCATTTGGATTAACAATTTGATATAACGAATATATAGTGTTTGATTTTAAGATCTATTCAATTAATATGTTTGTTTTTATTGATCCCAATATTATTAAAGGTAAGATATCCATTTGGTGTTTTTACTAACATCTATTTATATTATTAAAGCAATACCATCACATTTAGTGTCACGCCCCATAGGGTACCCTAAACGTGACAGTCCGCCACACTCAATATTAAAGCTTAAGTATGACAACCTTAGTCATTCTCAAAAGCTTTTATATTAAGTGTAAGGCGTACTTTCACAACTTTATAGGACCATATACGGAATTATGAAGCTTAAGGAGATACAAAAACATATTAAGAAAAGAGGATTCATAATAAACATTTATTCATATCAATGGTTTTACAAACTTAAGGACTTTTTCCCTTGATCACTAATCTATTACATGGATATTTGTACATCAATACTAATGCTACACTTTATCTAAGTTTCTATTACCCAAAGAGAAATTACCTGCCCGCAAGATCCACGAGGCCTTAACCATAAGTAGGGAAACTGCAAAAGATATCTATCGGAGTATAAGCTAATAGGCTTAGTGAGAACTATTTCCATAAATAACTTCTTGTAACAAGATTTCAAACAAGTTGATTTAACAAACAAATGTAATGTAACAAACACGTGGGCAAACAAGCATATAGTTTTCCGGGAACTATATGTTGAATGGATTTGCGCCCTCCATTCGGGGTTTAGTGATGCTTATCCTCAAAACAAGTAGTCTTAATTTAAAAGTTTTAAGCTTGCGAGCACTCATCGCCAAGCATTCCGAATCTACTTGATTTGACCTTGCTTTCGGATCTTCGGCCAAGCATTTTCTTTAAGCCACCAAGCAATCGCTTTCGGATCTCCCGCCAAGTGTTGCTTTCGACATGAGCTTACTATCCTTCTCACCCAAGGATAATAACCCAAAATGCAATGTGACTCACTTCGTGGTATGGATGAATTCATTCATTTATAAGGTCATAGCACAATTATTTTCGAATTTGAGGCGATCAAGGAATTTCATACCAATCAAAGGTTATACTAAAACAAACATTTAAGACAATTCCGGCTCCGATATTCTTAGAATTTATTCAAAGAATTATTTACATACACATCGGTTTATCTTTTCCTAGATTCTAATGCAACTAATTTACAAGCACAACAAGTATGGTATTTAATGGAAATAAACTCACGATGCCATGTCGACTATTCCTCTAAGCGGATGAGTCGTTCGCACACTCCACTTAATCATAATAATCCTCGGGGTAAAGGAATCCTTTCTTGGGGTCACCAAGCCAAAGAAAATACCCACAATGAGTATTCCTTGATGATTTTCTTCAAATTTGACAAAACAATATCAAAAGAACGTTGAAATTCGTATAAAGAAATGTTCCAACTTAAAATGGCCATAACTTGGTCGTTTTAACTCGGAATCGCACATATAATATACCGATTTCTATCTACTCGAAAAGATCTACCCATTTCTAAAATTATTTTCAAAAAATAAAGCCATATAGGCTCCGAAATAGTGGCGACAAAATTCACCACGGATTTTCCAAGTAAAAACAACTTTGGTTTGAGAAATCAAAACTTGTTTGATAAATATTTAGTTATCTATATAGTTGAAAAAAATTCTCTTTTTATAACTATATAACTCATATTTAAGCATGCTCAAGTGTTTTATTATCCAATTATTTTTCTTGAATAAAACAATGTTGGAAGAATATAGTTTTCAATTTCCTTGAAATGAAATACCTTGTTCCCTTTTGTTTTCTAAAATGCTTTACGTTGATTTTATTATTTTTTCTAAGTATCTTTTTGAAAATAAAATTTTCTATTTTCTAAGTTTTCTACACTAATACTATTTTGAAGTTATTAGAAAATATGCTATTCTTCATATTTATTTTTCTTGTACAAATTCCTTTGTCTATTTGTTTTGAAAAAAATCTTTACTTTAAAATTTCTCATGCCTTATGTTTTTCATAGAAATCATCTATTCATAAAAGTTTATTTTCTTGATAAAACAAAGTGGAGCAACATGTGACTTAAGAACTTTTTATAATAAAGTAGTTTCTAAAATTATAGTGTAACTTGAGAGGAAATGAGTTTAAAGGGGGGAGTGATTTTATTTTTTTGATTTTTTGTTAAATAAAAGATGTAATATGTAAAGTAGATGTGAAATAAAGTTATATGAAAGGTAAAAAGTAAGGATTATAGGTTATATAATGTATAAGAATAGGTGTAAGAAAAAGTAGAGATAAAATAATAGTATAGAATAGTAATGAATAGTGTAATGTAAAGTAGATATGACTAATAAAGTATCGGTAGTAAGAAAATACGCGTATAATAGCTATATCTGTTATTTTTACTTACCGAAAAATTACGAAACTGATATTTTTGAAAACTTATATTTTTACAAGTCTAACGGTGTATTCGGAATACTTTTTCTATTCCGGGCTCCCGGACACTTTTTTTCGAGAACTTTGTCCGATCGGATTCAAAGACACTTGAAATTCGAAAAACTGGTATTTTTATATAACTTGTGGTTATTACGAACTATTCTAGCTAATTATCTCAACTTCGTTTTCCAGATCAAAGAAAACGGCAATGCCGGATTTAATTGGTTACGGTAAACTAGGGTTTTATTGACCTTTAGGGTTCCGTTTGACTTCCGGTTTAGGGTTTTATGCTAAACCGATTCCAAAAATTTGGAGGTTTACATTTAGTGTCTTTAGGTTATATTTTTCAAAAAAAAAAAAAATTATTTCCGTAGCTCTCATCAAATTGTGATTACATGCTTTAGCTTTATTTTTTCAACTTAATTTTGCTTGACCACATTGGTCAAATTGCAATTGTAGTTTTAGCTTTAGTTTTTCGACTTAATTGCCTTGGACTGCATCCCATGGGAGTTCTTAGCTTTATTTTTCGAAGTTAATTTGCTTGACTCATGTCATGTTATCCATTCGTGGTTTTGCCATCCACTATTATAACACACAAGAATTGAAAACTGCTTCTCTTATATTTGTGTCAGCATTTTACCTGCAACTTCCATGAAACAATACCATTATTCTTTAAAAAGCAGCTGCAAGTTTATTTTAAAATTTATATTCATTATATATTGATAATTGAAGTATCTAGTTTCATGATGAGTATCAATTAGTAATCTATGGAAATTTATTTGACTTTGTGTTCACTGTCCTATGCTAATTTTAGATTCTTCACTACAGTACCATTAATTCGGTAAAAGATTATTTTTTTTCTTTTTTAGGTATCTGTGATACTCCTTTGACTCTTGACTTATCTGGAAATGATATTATAGTAGGCTGTGGGGTGGACACCAATGGAAAAGATTATCCCTTGATTATTAAATTTGGCGAACTAGTACCATGCAGACAAAGACTCCTACTATGTATTTGTTATGCTTTATCGCTTTGTAGTTTAGTGTGTTAAAACTGGCCATGGACACTGGTAATCTAGCATTAGATATTATTGGTTTGAGTTGGTAGAGGCTTTAAGCCAATTGACGTTATTGCTATGTAAGTTACTGTTACTTCTATGTGTGTGTGTGTGTTGGGAGGAGTCAAATGCTATGTATTTATTAAATTGAGATTAATGACCGCTATTTATTGAATTTTATAGTAGGTATTAAGCCTTTGTGTGTTCATATTCTATATGAACATGGTTGTAAATAATCCTAAGTTTAAGGGGTTACAGTTCTTTTCATGAATAAGGCAACAATTGGCTAATTGGACAAGTCCAGTCCATTTAACATTCATGATTTGTGATATTTTCAACTCTTCAAATATCACTTATTTGGCAAAAATTGTCACATTTGACTTAATGGAAATAGAATCACCATTTCCACCGCCAAAAGTTGTCCTTCCACTATGGGAAAAAAGGGAAAAAAAATAAGAGTTCCACTATAAAATATGTCAGTGCGCGGCCATCAATTCCTTTTGGTCAGGTTAATTACGTATGCGCAGGCACACATATACGTACATATATATATCTAAACTATTGGTTAAGTATGCATACCACCCTAACTCCAAAGTATGCTTTCATACTTTTCATAATTTTCAAAAATATACATGTTCTTCACAAATTATCTGTAAGCGCAAAAACTGTTGCTATTTATCGTCTTTCTCACAGATATAACGGGATTTTAGGGACAACTTTAAAAGATTGTGTAAATATTTAAAAGTTACAAAAATGTAAAATCACACTTCTAAAACTTAAAAAACTCCATGTGCTCCTTTTTTTTTTTTTTTTTTTCCTTCCTTTTCCTTTTGGTACATTTGCAATAAGGTTTGCGTAGTTTATACATGATAAATATTAAGTCTCCGTCCATTAGCTCTCAAGGTTTGAGCTTAATAAGCATGTTATTGTTCAATAGTTATTGGTGAATACGACCCCATCATTTGTGGGCTAAAAATTTCAATCTACGTATAACAAGTTTACCACTAAATTAGACTAGTAGACGTGCACCTCAGCATACGTGTAAAATAATAAATAAAATGGTGCAACAAGATTAATGGCAAAGTAAATAAATGAATCAATATCTTATTAGATTTTCCGTAAAAAAATGAGATGAGGAAAAAATATTTTTTAAAAAATTATAAAAATGCCATAGAATCGAAACTATTATTAAAATTAAACAATTTGAACTCATCTCTCAAAGGCGAGCTCAAATTGCAATAAGCTTCTCTTTTTAGGAGATTAGCTCAACACAGTCCACTAAAAGAAAAAAAAAAAAAAAGAACGAGTTGTATACAACTAGAATGAAAAGGAGATTTTCGGCATCTATTAATTACCTCTCCATTGCTTCCTTGACAAATTGCTGAAAGCCTTTCGGGGTGTAAGGTGTCGAACCCGATGGAGACAGATGAAAAGGAGATTTTCGGCATCTATTAATTACCTCTCCATTGCTTCCTTGACAAATTGCTGAAAGCCTTTCGGGGTGTAAGGTGTCGAACCCGATGGAGACAGGTGGCATGCATACTATAACAACAGGTTTGTGTCCTGCGAAAGCAAGCGGTCAAGTGGAGGCGGTGATTGGTGGTGGTTCTCTGCAGGATGTACGACACAAGTTCGTCGAACGCAAAGACTATGCACCTCCATCACCATTACTTTCTGGTTACCGGAGTGGTTTTATCTAGGGGCAGATCAGCAGAGGGGCCGACGGTGCCCCGGCCATCCAAACTCAGAAAATTTTAATTTTTAAATGTTTTTTTAAAAAAAATTATATGTTGTATGTATATTATAAAAAGAGAATTATGATACAAAACTAAGTGTGATATAGTGAGTATCTCATTTTACATCTATGAGGTCATGGGTTCAAATCCCATGGAAGTTCTTTTTTTTTTTTTTTTTTTACTTTTTTCAACATGCATTTATTATATTAACTATTATTCTCTCTCTCTCTCTCTCTCTATATATATATATATATATGTTTCTTTTTACTTTTTTTTCACAATAACTAATAACATTAAATTCTTTCACCATAAATTATCAAACTAAATAAATTTTTATTTATAACTATTTTATATTCAAAGTATACCATATGGTAATAATAATAATTATTATTCATATTACAATTGAATATTATTGCACACTAATCATATAATTTGATTTAGTAATTTTTTTTCTTCAATTATGTTTATTTAAATGTACATGAATTGTTGAATAACTATTCTATCCACATATATTTTATGATTTATTTGTACTAAAAGCAATCATATTGCATATTAATTATATAATTTAATTTAGTAACTTTATTTTTTTCTACATGTAATACCAAGAAAATGAACATAAAGTATTGAATAAATATCCTACTGATATATTTTTATAATTTATTTTTATTAAAAGAAATATTTATACACATATTAACCCTATATTTTTTTATAAATAATTAATTTTCAATTGACATATATACTATCTATTATGAAATGCATTGAAAATTCTTAATTATTTTTTGAATGATTTTTTGCATGAAGTGTTAAAAAATATCACATTGAAATCATTATAAAATTCTCATAAATATATAAAATGTATTATAATTGTAATAGTAAGTGAATATAAATAAATAATTTTAAGATTCACTTAATTAAGGTCTAGCCCCCCGGTTGTATAATCCAGCGTCCGTCTCTGCTTTTACCACCTTTGCTTTTTCAGTTTATTGTGTTGAATTCGTCTCTTGAAAAGATCCGTTTATTGTAATTTGAACCTACTTTTTTAACAGACGAGTTTAAATTACCTAATTTTAGAAATATTTTTCTATCATGTAGCATTTTTGTAATTTTTATTAGTTTTTTCCCCTTAACCATATAAATGACCATACCTCAATAAAATAAAAATAAATATATTAAAATAAACATGACCCATAAGATTTAAGGTTAATCATAAATTTTCAATTTTTCACCTTAAACAAAAGAAGAAGAACATGATCATGGATGTGTAATTGCATTAAGATAAGAGAAAAAATAAAAGTAGAAAATGTTAAGAAATGTGAAAATTGTAATCCCCTAATTTATACATCCAATTGGTTCTTGATATTTGCTAATATTAATAATGAAATTAAAAGAAAAAAGAAAGTGTTGGAAAATCACTCCCAAATTTTGGCAAGAAAGTGTAACTAGTCTAGCTATAATTTGGTATTAAAAAATGTCTTCAACAATACTTGAAATTCCAAAATGACCTCGATATCAAATAAGAATAAATCATATATGATTAAACTGCTAAGCTAAATTTGTTAACATCTAAGAATTGTTGTATTGATAGAGTTATGCTTTGATATGTTCAAGTTTGACACAATTTCGCATATTGTGCACATCTTTCTCATATGAACTCCATTTGAAGTGATTCAAAATTTCATAGAAAGACAAGAAAAAGATCTAAAACTTTCATGTTTTGAGTTTTGGTGAATTCGAAATGTATCAATACAAGTGTTGTTGTGAAATTGCGGCATGACACTAGGGATACCTCATTTTTGCAGATTTGACAGACATTGGTAAAATGTGAATATTTCTCTCATATGAGCTCCTGCTAAGATTATTCAAAATTCTATAGAAAGATAAGAAGTAGATATAAAACTTTCATGTTTTGAGTTTTTGTGAATTCAAAGTATATCAATACAAATTTCATTGTGAAGTTGATGCATGACAACAAGGGTATCTAATTTTCATAAACTTGATAGATATTGGTGAATTAAGGATATTTCTCTTATATTAACTTGGATTGAGGTGATTCAAAATTCTATAAAAAGATAAGAAGGAGAAATAAAACTTTCATATTTTGAGTTTTGGTGAATTCGAAGTGTATCAATATAGATTTCATCTGAAGTTGTTGTATATTAATAGTGGTGACTGATTTTACAAATTTGACACAATTTGGTAAAATGTGGATGTTTCTTTCATACGAGCTCCTATTGAGATGATTTAAAGCTCTATGGAAAGGTAAGAATGAGATATAAAACTTTTATATTTTGAGTTTTGGTGGATTCGAAGTGTATCAATACAAATTTCATCGTAAAGTTATTGCATGTCAGTAGTGGTGATTGATTTTACAGATTTGACTCAAAATGGTAAAATGTGGATATTTCTATGGAAAGATAAGGAGATAAAAAGCTTTCATGTTTTGAGTTTTGGTGGATTTGAAGTATTTCAATACAAATTTCATCGTGAAGTTGCTGGATATAAAAAATGTTTGAGATTATTTGGTGACTAATAATATATCTGGAAAGAGTCTTCATAATATTTGGAAATGACATGGAAAGAATATTTGATTCAAACCGGATTGGGTTAAGAGGGTCTGGGAATTGCGTCTACGTCTACGTGTATGAATTTGACACACATAGATACATACACATATTATATATCCACCTTGCTAAGAAGATTCAGATGCTATTCGTGGGTTTCATAAGATGGTGATTTAGTCCTTATTTTTATTTAAACATGTTTATCGCCTATCAAAATTGGAATGCAATGAATGATATTTTATGGATCGCACACAAGGAAATCTTTAATGGAGTTTACTCAGAAGATAAGTGCATGTTAATCTCATTCAAATATATATTTTTTTCATTGAGAAGATTTTGGAGTATACTTTTGGGAAGGTTCGAGGAAAATGGCCTAAAAATTATTTAATCATGCTTCCCCATATGAACAATACATGGATTTCACAATACATTTCAGCAGATCAAATCGAAGCGAATAAAAGCCAGCTTAGTAAAGCAGGCTATTTGCACGAATAAAATGAAGAAAATAAAATCCAATCATGTAAAGTCGTCCATATGTTGAAGAATTTTTATTGAAAGCTTGACAAGCCTTTAGAGCGAGATTATTTAGAGAGACTCATGGCAACACGCACAACTAGAGTAGTGTTGCAATAATTTTGCGAACTAATAATATAACTATATGTAATGGAGTTAGTTGCAGTACTAATGCTTGACTTTTACTTATTGACTCATACAAAACAAGTAGAGTTTTCTACTCTATGGAAGCACTTGGTAGCATTATGCATTGAGTGTTGATCAAGTTATGCATAAATGCAAGCAATGCCCAAAATACTTGAATTCCGTCAAAAGATTTTGGTCAAGGAACAAAATGTCGATGTATGGATCTTGTTATAAAGGCCTTGAGCCTAATTTCTATTTGGGTCTAACTCTATAGGCTAACACACCAGGTTTTAGAGAGTTAAGCCCAGCTTAATTGGGATGATGAAGAGAGATTTGACATGGTAGGCTTGGAGTATGGCACATTGGAATTAGCTCACCCAATTCCAATCTTTCTCAAATTGGCTCATATACTACAAATGAAAGCCTTAATGGGCCTAGGTCCACAAGAGAACCCACACCCATATCCACTATGAGAGAGATTCATCCTAGCCGTTGGTCGTATATCTCATTTGATAGATGATATCGACAGTTAGATTCTCTATAAATACCCTTAGTCTTTACCTCATTTGGATAAAGGAAGTCTGATACAAACATCGTTGTGCTACCAGATTTCCACCCTAGTGAATCAAACACTTGATCTACTTTAGGAAGGTGTTGAGTTAGTTGTCTTTCTTGCATAAAATGGCAAGGAGGCCAAAACAACCAATTCTCTCTTTAGAGGTAGGACATCAAAGTAGGACTCATAGGTCTCAAATAGGACCAAGTATCTTGTTGGGTAGGCTAGTCCTAGGTTGAGCACGTAAGCTTATATAGTAAAGTTGTCAAATAACGAAAATTAACTATCAACACTTGTGCCCTCACTCCCTTTGAGTATACATCATAGGGGTTATATATTGAACCAATAGGTTCGTTGTGAATTTTGATGAGAAAATACACTATATAATTACTCATTTATTAAAGTTAAGTACCCTTAATTAATAAAACTTATGTATAATGTGGCATAAGTGTTTTTGGTCAGTAGCCCGAATCAAGTTGAAGTGATTCGAACCTGTATAGTGGTTTGTTTTTATTTCATTTTTTTTTTTTTTTTGCAGGTCCTTTTTAACAAGTATAGACTAGTTGAAAATGGTTTAGACCACTTGATGTTTCCAAGATGATGAAGATCCCAATAGTTTGGACCAATTACAAGATGTCTGGACCACTTAAGAGAGCAAAGTATGTTCGAGTGACGGTACTGGCTAAGTAGTCTAGCTCACTTGCAAAAGGTTCAGATCAATTGAAGAACAGAATGTCCATCTGATAGAAACAACTCCTAGTAGTCTGGACCAGCTGTAAGTGATCCAAACCTTTTTTTTTTTTTTTTTTTGGTCAACTAGCCATTGGAACAGTTAACGATCAACTATTTTTTATGTTTTTAGGACAAAGGCTAGGAGTTTTAGAGAGTATAAATACAAGTTCCTAGGCAATTAAAGTGAGTTGATAGAGCTTATTTATTGCATACCGATGCCTTGTATAATTCTCTCAATAGCCTTTTGTGTTTATTTGCTTTATTTTGTGAAAAGAGAGAAAAGTGTAATGCCTCTTGTCATAATCTTGCGATCTCTTGTAAAGACACTATACTAAAGTTTGTGATGGTTTATGTAAGCTAAAATTTTGCCTAGTGTGTTTGTAAGTCTTTTGTAAAAGGCACAACTTGTGTATTTGTTTTGAGTGCTTGTTATGTAGCTCCATTGGAGCATTAATTTAGCGGTTGAATAAAATGTGTGAGGTCTTTCATTAAGGGAGGCATTATGTGTGTCGTGGAGATTAGGAGGCGAGCCGAACTCCACACTATATCACGTTGTTTTCTTCTTTTACGCTCTCTCTTTATTTATGCATAGTTAATTACAAAAACATAATTTGTGTTTTGGTCAATGTGAAAACATATGAACACTGTCAATTTTTTTAACAAATAAGTATTTGAGTTTCACACAAAAATATTAATATTATTTCATAATTTTAGAATGGCACATGCTAATAATGTATCGGTCATAAAAATTAATATAACATTTTTTTTTCAATTTTCTCATCAAAAAAATGATTTTTGATATTTTATTTTATTTAGTAATATTTTTTAATAAATTAATTTTTTAAGTCGAATAAGACTCTATCACATATCCCTCTAATAATAATTAATTATATTGATATTTTTGCATGAATCTAGGATCACCTATTTCTCAAAAAATTAATACAGATCATGTTTTTGTTGACTAGTCAAACATAAGTCATGTTTTTATAATTAACTCTATATATTATTGTTGTTTAATTGTGCTTTTGCATCAATTAGGCTCAAATTTTGAAATAGAAGCAAAATTAAGAATAATCAACATTTCCCAAGAGTTACATAGGTTTTACATTTTGGAGGTCAGGCCGACTTGGTCAAAGTCCGACCTCTTTAATATCTGTAAGCTACCAAGGGCGAGGCCTTAGAGCGAGCAAGTCGAAGTATATTTTTACACCGGAGTGGCTTTTTGTCCGGTTCCCTATTCGAGGAGTGTAGAAGGCTTCAAGCTTTAAGTGAATTTGCCCGAAGGCAAGCTACTCGGTCTGGCGTACACCATCACTTTTACTTCTTTAAAAACAGGAATCACATCCTTCTCTAAAAGATTTACCGGTCAATATCATTAATGAAGCTGATCCAGTATGGTTTGAAGATGTTTATTGTTGTATATAAAGTGCGGCAATTAGAAAGTCAAGTTAAATTATCTAACTCAACAGTAACTTAACATAAGAATTGATATGTTATTTTTACGTTAGTGAATAAGGGTCTCAGGTAGATGATTTATTTATTTTCTACTCATTCGAGACCACATAAATTTTGGTTCCTATTGGGTTATTCAAGTGATAAAAAATGACCATGATCAGTCTTCTTGTATCATTTTTTTTCCGATTTTTGTATTCTTACAGCATTTGTTACTTTATAAAAGCTTAAGTGCGCCCTCTTTTCCCCAAACTATCCCACACGGAAGGATAGAGCACTTGTTCGTATTTGTACAGATCATGTTAGTAGTTCGGAACTATAATTATTTGGGGCCAAAGCATTGATATCAACTCCGTTTAGTCGGAAAACCATTTTTTTTAAATATTATAGTTGACATGTACATACAGATGAGAGATAAGCATTAATAAATTTTGATATATAAACATGTGTAAAATATGAGTGATAGTTTTATTTATAAAATAGTTATTATTATTACCACGTGTCTAAATATAATCGATATTTATCCATGACTTATACATACATATGGCATGTAACATCTTATAGAGAAAAATGGAAGAGAGAGAGAATGTGAGAGAGATTATTTTTTAAAAAACTATAAAACAAATAGATGAAGTCGAATAAACCCATATAATCTATAGATTTAATATATAAAATAAATATCGATGATTGTGGAGTGATTTATGCTTGCTCTAAATGACTGCATTGTATAGATAAATTCCAAAAAGATGCTTTGATAAAACATTTAGTGGTTTATTTCAATAAATCTAAATATAAAATAGAAGACACATGTAATTTTAAGTGGTGATAAAAAGATGTCAAGTAAAAAACACACTTCAATTTTAACTTAAATCTAGGTCCGTCAACTGCAGCAAATAGGACAAAATTTTTCTCAAGATTGAGTCTAATAGGGGCTAATCGGACAAGTGCTGTCCAGTCCATTTAACATGATGATTTGTGATAATTTTCAACTCTTTAATCATCACTGAATATGGAAATATATATATCGCTTATGACTACAGTTTTTTTTTTTTTTTTTTCCCCTTAGGCTAGTTGTGACTATAAAAATTGAATCACCACTTTCTGCTTCCAAAGTCGTTTCCACTTTGGAAAATGTCAGTGCACCATAAACATTCATTTTGGTCAGGTCCTAATAATGGAATGCGCGTATGTATATATATAGATATATATATATATTTAGAGTAAATTCAACAGAAGGTTCTAATATTTTGGGATAACTTCATTTAATGCCCAAATGTTTTGATTGAGTAAAAAGCGGTCCCAACATTTAAACAAATGGATCAATATCAGTCTTAATTGGTACGTGTTAGTAAAAAAAAGATTTAATTAAAACTTAAAAGATTTTTCTATTGTTGACACGTATTCTTGAGGCCCAAATGACTCACTTCTTCACACTTTGGAACTTCTTTTTAATCACTCGAAATGTTGAAACCTTAAGTGAACTTATAATCAAATGTTGGAACCTTCTGGTATAATTAACCCTATATATTTATGTACATATATACATACTAACATACATAAAAGCTTTTCAGTTTTTGAGATAGTTTGATAAATTTTGAATCCACATCTAGTAAAAGTTTAAACTTATAGATATTTTATGGTCTTTATAATAATTGGTGTTAATAGCTCATTCTGGACATGAGCTCTCTAGGTCCTTGTTCACTTGTTTGAATCATGAGCCAATCTGTTTTGGCCTTGTCCAAGCTATCATGCCCCTTAGGCCAGCAATGTAAAGTTAGACAGAGCTGCCAAGTCGACAATAGCTAGCTCAATCCTTGCCCATTACCAATTGGATCCAATGGGATGCCCTTAGAAAGACCCTGATCTGTTAGGTTAGTCTCATGATAGACGAGCAATCGGTGAACGCATTCAATTGGCTCCAGGTCGCTCCTGATGATCTAAAAAACTATGACAACATGAATATATGCTTTCATAATTTATTGAGATGCACTTTCCTAATATTTCAAGATACACTATGTTATAGTTCGTCACTTTCTTAACCTATCATGACATTCTCTTCTGTAAATAAGCCCCCTGAATCAATGGTAATATATATACACACATGAGATACTTTTCATTACCCTTTTGATTTTATCTTTCATATTACTAATTTAAGCATTAGAGTTGACCTATTGAACCTTTCTCTAGATGTTATACTAATGATCCATCTATCTTACAGGCCAAAAATACCCTTTGAAGGCCCTGCAAATCCAAGTCTCTACGTATACAATTTTGAGATAAACAATTGGTTTGTACAAGCCCTTATTTGTTGGCTAAATTTCAATTTACGCATACCAAGTGTAGTGCATAATTAAACTAGCAAGAATCTATATATATTAAGCTTGTAATAGGAGTTTTGGACTCCATATCTTAAAATTACTTGTACATCTTTAATAACTATACATCTTTAGAGCTAAAAAGGCATTAATTATTCGAAGTAAACCGTAATAATTCCAATATGGTTTCACTAACTACGACAGATCATGAATTTCCTCGATAATTATTATTACAAATAATAAAACATTTAGTCTATAAAAGTAATGAAAGTAGACTATACTTAATATTGATTTCCATGGCCATCTTTATTTGATCTTTCAATCTAATTTTTTTACCAGAATAAGTTCAATTACTGAAAATACATATATATATATATATATATGATCATTGTGTTTCCATTTATTAACATTTTTCGCTCTTTTTTTTCCCTCTATCTTAATGAAATTACTCATTTCATGATCATGCACTTTTTCTGTTTAGGTTAAAAATTTGAAATTTTCTGATCAATTTAAAATTTTCAAGAAATGGGTCATGATTATTTTCTTACATTCATTTTTATTTTATCAAGGTCATATTACACAGGACTTTGCTAATATAATTGTTTAATGATTTTTCAGGCAAGCGGCAACTCCTTCAATGAAGTAAATCACATGCAATTAGAATATTTGTAGCGTTTTGTTGCTCTTCTTTCTTTCTTTCTTTTTATTATTTTATCAGACATTTTTTGTTTTTACTTTTTTTAAATCATCAATATGTGTAGAGTTTGATTCGATTATATAGTTTTTATAAATTATAATATGTCATTTTATTTACTTATTGCACTTATATTGTGAGTGAATGTGATCAGTCAACTACAATGAGTGGGGGAAAAAAAAGATAGGACGTAATTGTCTTCATGATTGAGGCTACGAGTGGCTAATCGGACAAGTCAAGTCCGTTAAACATTCATGATTTGTGTTAATCATATTTCAACTCTTTAAATATCCTTTATATGAAGGTAAAAACTTCACTTCTGAGTTAATAGAGATCGAACCACCATTTCCGCTGCCAAAGTCGTTCCACTTAGGGGGGGAAAAAAGTCGTTCCACTATGGATAATGTCAGTGCCCCATAAATTCTTTTTTATTAGGTTCATTATGTATACACGTACATACATATATATACATATATATAAATGTGTACATGTATGGATAAATGTATGTGTATATTCTCATATAAAAATTATACGTCAAACCATACATACAAGTTTTGTTCCACGTGGATTTTCACTGGTAACGTGGGGATCCTTGGAACAGCGATCTACTCTACTTTGAGTAAGGTAGGCCATTGAGTTGCCGATCTGTGGTCCTGCAAGATAAAAACCTATTTATAAGCACCTAGGCGTATTCCACATAACCACTTCAATGTTTAAGTTAATAAGTAGGCAAAGGTGTGCAATATTGAGATAGAGTGGGAGTGGAAAGGGTAAACTTGGTTACGTTAGGTGGCTAGCAAGCTTATATAGTCACCTACCTTCTTCCTTTTAGGAAAAGGGGTCTATTTAAACAGGAAGTTTCCTCTCGATTGTTTAGGAAAGTGTTTGTGAGAATTTTAGACAAGTAATCATAGGAATTTTAAGTAAGTGTGTGGCTTGAATGATCAGGAATCCTTCTAGAGGGATGCTCTACTTTAGGAAGGTGTTGCCTAAAATGGTAAGAAAGCAAAAATAGGCGATTCTTTCTTTAAAGGTAGGCCATCAAAGTAGGACCTATGAGTCCCAAATAGGACCAAGTATCTTGTTAGGTAGGCTAGTCTTAGGCTAAGAAGGTTGGCCCATATAATAAAGTGGTTGAAATTGTTAGAATAGTTAAATGTGGTAGTATAAGGGTTTTTTTCATGTTAACAATATATATAAAACATCGTGATGGGGTTTGTGTAACTCTAACACCTTTTTACCAAATTAACATGGTAACAAAGCAAGGTTCTCCTTAATCAATTGCTTTTTCCTTTGCCTCCTCGTGTCTTTGGTTGTTTATGTTTTGTTCGTCAACTATGTCCAAGTACCAACAAGTTTGATCCTTGCTTGATTTGTTACCGTTTCCTTGGCTACTCTTGTAGTCAAAAGGAGTATCGTTGTTGTTCACCTGGACATAATAAGTCCTATGTTTGTCTCGATGAGTCTTTCCTCAAGTCAACTACATATTTTTCCATACCGTCTCCGTCTTTTAGGATGAGTCACCTTTGTTGCATATGCCATCTTTTCATGATTTACTTCTAGTTGATCAGGGCACATCTACAACTTTGCCACCTTCGTAGGGATTCCTTCATCTTAATTAGCTAGGGATGCAAGTTTATGTTTATCAACAACATGCTAGGCCATAGGACTACATCTCCACTAAGTCCTCGAGCAAACTCAAATCCTCCTCCTCTATTTGATCTTGATCTCCCCATTGCATTGAGAAAGGGTAAGTGAGATATTCGTCCTTATATATACCATCCACTTTCAAATGTCATTACATACACTTTTTCTTCACCTTCTTATGCTTCCTTTATTGCATCATTATCTGTTATTTCTTTTCCAAACTCTATTTTAGAAGCTTTAGCTCATCCTGACTGGCTTACTATTATACAAGAAGAAATGTCTGCTCTTGATCATAATAATAGATGGGATCTTGTGCCTCTTCCTAGTGGTAAATCCACAGTTGGATGTCAATGGGTATTCTCGATGAAAGTCTTACCCAATGGTACAATTGATCGATTGAAAGCTCGTTTAGTTGCCAAAGGATATGGTATTGATTATGAGGATACCTTTTCACCGGTAGCTAAGATAACTTTAGTACGCTTTTTGATTTCCGTTGTTGCCTCTCATCATTAGCCTCTACATCAAATTAATATTAAAAATGCTTTTCTCTATGGTGATCCTGAAGAAGTGTATATGGAACAACCACCAGGTTTTGTTGTTTAAGGGGAGACAAGATTAGTTTGGCATCTGAAAAATTCTTTATATGGCCTTAAACACTCTCTATGTGATTGGTTTAGTAGATTTAGTTTGGTTGTGATGGAATTTGGCCTTTTAAATGTAATTCAATCATTATATATTCATCGACAGTATGATGGTAAGAAAATTATATTAGTTGTGTATATTGTTAACATTGTGATTTCAGGAGATGACCATGATGGGATTAAGAAACTATAGGATTTTCTATACCAAAATTTTCAAACTAAGGATATGGGTATTTTAAAGTATTTTCTTCGAATTGAAGTATATATGTCTTAGTGGAAATATGTCCTTGACTTACTATCTAAAACTAGTTTAACCAAAGCAAAACCAATTGATTCACCTATGGATCCTAATATTAAGCTCTTGTCTAATGAATGAGATGTCTTAGATGACCCAAACAGGTACAGAAGGTTAGTTGGTAAACTTAATTATCTTACAGTAACACGACCTGATATATCATTTGCAGTCAGTGTAGTGAGTCAATTCATGAGCTCACCTCACATAAGTCATTGGAATGCTGCGATTTGTATTCTACATTATCGTAAAGCATCTCCAGGTTGAGGTATTTTGTACAAAGATTATGGTCATGTGCATGTTATTAGATATACAGATGTTGATTGAGATGGTTTACCATTACATAGAAGATTGATAAGTGTTTAAAGACTCTTATTATTCACATGGTTTTGATATTATATTTATAGATTTTATGTGAATTATTAAGGAAAAAGATACTTATTTGGGTTAAAATGTCAATTTCAGGGATAAAGGAAGGGTTTGAACTTAATGAAGACATTTGGATGAGTTAAAAGAAATTTTAATGAAGAAATGGCAAAGAGAAGATTTACAACATACATGACCTTTCTACATAAGTTGTATAGAACACTAGTGTAGGAGACAAAAAACGACCAGCAAGCATTTTAAAAATACACAACCTGAGTCTACAGGCTGTGATCGAGGTCGTGTAGCCTCAGATTTCGATGTTTTCACCAATTTTCATTGTACACAACCTTCTTACACGGTTATGTAGGATGCTTGTGTAGGACCAATTTCCCTTTTTTCCATAAATAGGGCCTTTAACTCGTCTCTTTAAAAATCCTTCTCCCTTTTTACAAATCCTGGAGACAAAACTAGTTATTTTAGAGTGGAGAAATGTCAAAGCTTATTGGAAATCACAAGACTTCATCTTTCAGGATTATAATCATAACTCTTTACTATTTTTCGTTATTCTATCATTATATTTCTCATTCTATGGAAAAATAGATCTTTTTTACCCTAGATCTTGAGAAACTTTAACCCTAATGTAGAGATTGGAATATTTTGTTGATGGAAGTTTATGTTTTTCTTCAATCTATTCAAGTGCTTTGATTGTTCTTGATTTAATATGTGCACAATAGTATATCATTGTTTGATTCTTGTTCATTTAATTGACGAATTGATTGATAAGACAGATCTAGCATGACTAGCAAGGTTTGCATATGACTTTAGACATAGATCGTATGAACTTTCCACATAAAGATTGAATCTTTTTAAGAAATCATGACTATAATGCAATTTTGTATGCATCTAATGACAAAAGACATTTCCATTAGCTCCAACTCTAAAGTAGTATGCTTAAAGTTAGATCTTATATACACCCCCCATCCCACAGTTACGGCATAAAAATGTACAAAAAGTGCTTTCTGATAAGAGCTTTTAATACACACAAATATTAAAGAAGAAAAAATATTAAAGGGTTAATTACAAAAAACTTACATATATTTTGATCAATTTGCAAACATATAACCATTTTTTTTTAAAAAATAGATGATCTGAGTTTCATATAAAAGTGTCAGTATTATTTAATAATTTTAGAATGAAACGTGCCAATATTTTAATGGTCTTAAAAATTAATTTCATTTTTTTTCAATTTTCTCATTTTTTGAAAATATTTTTAGTATTTTATTCATTTAATTTAAGCTATTAATAATTTTTATTAAATTAATTTTTTTAACCAATAAAAATTTAACACATATCTCTCTAATAATAATTAATTATATTGACATTTTTTTATGAAACTCGAGTCACCTATTTGTCCAAAAAATTAACACAGATGATTTGTTTGTAAATTAACTAAAACACAGATCATATTTTTGTGATTAACCCAAAATTAAATTCTCAGATTATCAATCACCGTGGAGCATTTTTTACTTCTCGAAATGCCTATTGAAGTGTGGAATAATTTTGTTTTCATAAGTCTCAAATTGATTATGAAGGTTCGCCCAACAGCCTGTTTAGCTTTGATTAATTCTAACTCCATAATTTTCAATGCACCAAGATTCTCTAGGCATCTCCAACTTCATAGCAAGATATAGAAGTTGATCAAATCGAGCGTGTAAGAAGCTAACATTCATGCCTAAATCCTTAAGTGCCTTTTAAGGTATGGCCTCAAACTGAAACAATCCCTACGGAGGTAGTAATGTCCACGGTCTCTAATAACATCTACTAGGATGAAACTCGCAAATGATATGATTGAGACCATGAAGAAGATATGGATGTAGAAACAACTACCGATCGCGACACAATTTATAGTTTGTTTCATCATTTTTTTTTTGTCTATTTGATATTCGTTTGGTGTTTATTTCAATCAAATTATTTGTCACGAAATAGATAAAAAAAGAGATGATTAGGGTCTGTTTGGATAGTCTATTTTTTATCTGTATTTGTATCTGTTTATCATATATTAGTCATCTATATCTTATCTACATTTAATCTATTTGATCTTTTTATAAGTAAAATTGTTTGTTTGTCATATGTTAGTTATTTGTATCTGATCTATGTCTAATCTATTTTTTGCCACACATACTCTTAATTATTCGTATACAAACATATAAATTAGATTGAAATAAAATACAGACACAGATCGGATACAAGTGCAGTTTCAAAAATCCTTATGCTTCTAGCCTCTGTAAGCAATAACAGATTCTGCAACCCTGTTTAGGTACTTCTGATACAGCATCATCGAATGCTCTCTATCATTTAGATACAATTCGCCTGGTGTCCACAACACATTTGATATGGTCAACCTCTGCTACTCCACTGTTATTTAGGTACAATTCGCATTACTAAAATACAATTCATATAACACATACTTTTTTAATGGTAAGCTTACACCTAAAACTAACAACTGTTAAACATTTTCAAGTTTTTTTTTTTCCTTTTATTTTTAACTATTATTAAAACTATTGAAGGAAGGTGAATCCAATCTGATCATCTCATTAGGAGAATTTTGTTTATATAGCTAAATTATAAAGGTTATGAGTTTTATGTAGGTTGATCTGAGATTGTAAAATATATCGGGAGTAGTCCAAGTGTTGAAGGTCATCATTCAATTATTCCTCTTATCGGATAATTTATTTGGCCTTGATTTGAGCTACATCAACTAACATGCGTAGAGAAAATTATATGATTACCTACCTATCAAATAAAAATTACACAAATATAATTTATATAAAATTAATTATACAAATACCGATGCAAATTGCATCTTTAAAATGCTATTCATGTTTAAACTTGAATCGCATGTTTAACAAGAAATTCAAGGTGAATTGCTCATGAGAAATACGATTCTTTAAAGTCACACATGAATCACCGTTTCAACATGCAATTTAGCGCTATATATCTATCGATGAATTGTCTCTTTGAAATGCACTTATTTCATTAAATCATGAATGTCGTCTTAGAAATGCGATTTAATATTGGTACGTAGATAATGAAAATGTATTTGTGTGATTTCTTATTAAAATATCCGTAAACAGCAATAATGTAGTACATAGTTTTTATCCCCATCTAGGTGCGATGCTGCTGTACGTTAAGTTTGTATTAATTTTTATTATTCTTGCTGTAAATTTAATAAAATTTATTCA
Source organism: Combretum micranthum (assembly GCA_024138025.1). NCBI lineage: Eukaryota > Viridiplantae > Streptophyta > Magnoliopsida > Myrtales > Combretaceae > Combretum > Combretum micranthum. The sequence continues at coordinate 1,313,386 of JAMXBD010000170.1, read as the reverse complement.
TATTAATATAATAAATATACAAGGCCATTTATCTTAGCGATAACTGGAACCAGTTTGGGTACCTTTACGGTATAATTTTACTTAAAATATTGTATTAAAGTCACATAACTAAGTTTTAGCGGTAATTGTAAATCAAAGCTCGAATTTAGTTTTCAAATTACAACTAATCTTGTGAATTCAAGTTTGTTGGTAAATACAAAATAGTTTTTTTCATAATCAATTTTTACGAGAACACACCGTGTAAATTTAGGTGCATCTTTTTAAAATTTAAATTAATCCAAAGAAAATTTTACTAAGTCCTGGTTCTAGTATACGATATATAAAGTACTAATTTTCTCAAGGTTTACACATTTGTAAAATGACCCAAGCAATATTGTTATCTAACTTCACAGTCACGATGTGCTAACGACATAAATAAACTCCAACCATTCACACCAAAGTTCCCACCGTTCACATAATTTTGCAAATAAGCAACATACTAGACCAAAAACTTAACATGTTATTTGACGGATAAAACATGAACTTCTTATAAATCATATGGGGAAAAGAAACACAACATTGGAAAAAAAAAAGCTAATGCTACATTCACACAAATATAATCCAAAAATTTCCAGAATTCTATAAATGATTGCTTGAAAACTGGGACATCATTCAATACCCATACGTTTAACTTCGATACTGACCTACAAAAGAGAGGAAAAATGGCTGAGAAAATCATAAGATTAAGAAGATTGCTGTGTTAGATACATATGATAGACAATTACTTACGTTGAAAATTGGAATACGGTCTTGAAGTTTATTTGTTTTCATGAGTTTGGTTTCCAAGGATTTTTCTTCTAATAAATTGTAGCTCAACAACAACATCTTTCATGCTTTTCCTTTCTATCGGCACAATAGTTGAGCAAGAAACACCAATCTCAAATATTTCGACTAAACACTCCATAATTGAGTTTCTTGCTTTAGAGAGCTCTTGTATTTCGGCATGTAACATTGGATCCAATATTTTTGCAACATTATCTGGTAAAGCAGCCTTCACAAAATTGTTTATATTCATGCCCCCATGGAAAATCTTATCATTTGGTCTCTTGCCAGTGAACATCTCTAATAGGAGGACACCATAACTGTAGACGTCTCCTTGTATTGATACAAAAGTTCCCATTCCATATTCTAAAATTGAAAAAACAATGTCATGCTTTTGGTAATGTGAACAAGATATGATGTTAACTTTAAAGTAAAAAGAGTAAAGCAGAAAATGTTACATGTATAAGTCATACCATCTTAGCATAGTTATGCTTAGAGTTAATATCAAGAATGATACCTAAACTTTTAATTCTTAACTTAGTTATGATTAGTGTCAAAAATGGAACTTAAACTTTAAATCTGATTAATTTAATACCTGAACTTTGAAATTAATCAATTTAGTACTCGAAAGAGCTTTTCATGCACGCCAACAGTAACTTCTTCAAGTTCTTTTAAGATTAAAATGATCAATTTTAAATTTTAAGTACTTAATGGCATATTATGACAATGTTTAGATATCATTCATGACATTAACCCTAACATTTATCATGCTTAGTGAATTAAATCTTCTTACCTGGAGCAATATAGCCAATAGTCCCATTGAATCCAGTTGAACTTGTCTGACCATAAGTAGTGTTATTTGAGGCGTCCAAAAGGATTTTGGAGAGGCCAAAATCACCAACATGGGCAATCATTTCATGATCTAGAAGAACATTGCTTGGCTTTATATCACGATGAATGATAGGAATTTCACATTGATAGTGGAGGTAATCTAGTGCATAAGCCACATCAATAGCAACATTCATTCTCTGAATGAGTCCTAAATGCTTTATAGATTGACCTGTGCTTTCTCTTGGATGTAACCAATCTTCAAGACTTCCATTAGCCATAAATTCATAGACTAGAGCCTTGAAATCATTACCAGAATAATCAACACTCGAACATGCTGTGAGTATTTTAACGAGGTTGCGATGCCTAATTTTCTTTAGCACCTCACATTCAGCTAAAAAACTTTTTGAAGCACCATGTCTTTGAAGATCAAATACCTTTACAGCTACAATTGTTTCACTCGTGCCTAAAATGGCTTTGTAAACCGAACCAAAGCTACCACTACCAAGTATATTAGTTGATGAAAAACCATTAGTAGCTTTTACAAGGTTTTCATATGACAATCTAAAAAGAGAATTAGCAGAATAGCTCCTTGAACCAATATTTCTCTCTTTTCCTACCCTGAAATAAAGCCAAAGACCAATAAATAATAAAAATCCAAGAAAGCCACCAAGTACACCAATTAAAACTCTGACAATAGTATAGGAAGCTTTCTTATGGGATACATCAATCTTGCATTGTTGCAATGATAACTCAGGAATACCACCACAAAGTTTGTTGTTTCCAATGATTGAAAATCTACTGGTGTTCTTGAACACTCCATCTTTTGGCAGTGGGCCCTCAAGGTTGTTGTAGGACAAATTTAAATTATCTATAAATGCCAAGTTTACCAAAGATTTTGGAACTTCACCAGATAGATTATTTCGAGAAAGATCTATCACATCAATGCCTCTTAAAGAACCTAAAGATGGTGGAATCATCCCTCCAAAGAAGTTCCCTTGCAGATACAATGCACGCAAATTAAGACACTTCCCGAGGCTACTTGGAATTGTTTGAGACATCAAGTTTTCAGACAGATCTAGCAAGTTAAGATTCTCTAAATTTTGAACCAGCTCGGGAAGAGGACCATGAAGACGGTTTTGTGCCACACTCAATTCAATCAATGATGAGATTTGGAAAATTTCAAGGGGTATGGTTCCAACTAGATCATTTGCTTCAAGATACAATTTATTCAGACTTCTACACCCACTTAGACCATGAGGTATTATACCTTGAAGCTTGTTGTCCCTTAGTGATAGCTGAATTAGCTGGTTTAAATTTCCAAAAGAAGATGGAATATTCCCCAACAGCATGTTACTATCTGCTTGCAGAATTGCAAGATTTTTAAGATTTCCAACATTTGAGGAAATTTCACCGGACAGTTGATTCTTACCTATTTCCAAAACCTCTAAGTTGATGAGATTTCCTATCTCAGTAAGAAATGGTCCAGTTATACTATTGCCTTCAATGTCCAGTTGAATAACAGAAGACAAGTTGCTAATGCACTTAGGTATTGTTCCTCCAAAATTATTGTATGATATGCTCAAAACTTCTAAAATAGTTTGATTGGATAAAGAACATAAAAAATCCAAGTCACTAGTTTCTCCATTTCCATGATGATTACGTGAGATCTGAAACCTCTGAAGATTCTGCAGCTTTTCCAAAGAAGGCAATTTACCACCAAATTGATTTCGATTAGTATCAAGCATAAACAAACTTGAGGCATTTGATAACGAAATGGGTAGATTCCCCGTTATTTGATTTGTATAAATCATGAAATACTGCAAATTTGGAAGGATGTTAAATAAGTCTGGAGGAAGAGTTCCATTAAATCGGTTATTACCAACCTCAAACATTGACAAAGAGGAAAGATTGTATAATGACAGAGGAATAGAGCCTGATAATCTATTTTCTGTCACTGCAAACCATACAAGTCTATTCAGCTGGCCAAGTGAATCAGGAAGGACACCACTTAATTCGTTGGCGCTCAGTTCTAAGGCCGCTAAAGTTGACATGTTACCAAGTGAAGGAGGGATTTGTCCATAAAAGTTGTTTCCCCTTAATCCAAGAAAACTCAGTTTTGGGAAGGAGCTGAGCTCTTTTGGAATCTCACCTACAAGATGGTTGGATTGAAGATCTATTTCTTTAAGGTTGTAGCAATTGGACATGTTGGACGGTAAACTACCAGTCAACGTATTGTTACTACACCACAGATACCTCAATCTTTTAAGGTAGCCTATTTCAGGAGGGATATTACCAGTAAAGCTATTGTTTTCAAGATCTAATACCCGTAAGAAACTCAAATTGCCCACATATGGAGAGATAGTACCTGTATTTTGAGATTAATCATCTATGGACTCTCCTGTGCCGTTTGCCGCAGTAACTCCATGCCATTGACAAAGAGGTGTAGACTCATTCCACGATTTCATAACTTGGAGTGGATCACTTAATTTGGACTTAAATTTAAGAAGAGCTTGCATATCTGTGTTCTCATTTTTTGAATCGGCAAAGACATACAAAGAAAAGTAGCATGATGATTAAGAAACTAAACGATCTGCGTAAATGCAAAATCGCCATACATGAACAGTTTCACGAAGGTCACTGGGTATTTGGGGGAAGATTTATAAAGATTGACCACTTTTTAATACATGCAGGCTGTCTCAATGGCAATATCTAGCTCCCAGTATTTTATAGGCCTCCAAACGCTTTTTTAATTCTTTTTTACTTTTTATTTTATATTTATTTATTTTCTTGATTTTTTATTTTGAATAATCTCTCTTTGAGAAGGACCTGGCGCACTTGCACGGGCCCATGGGTGAAGCCGGGTTAGGTCCATCCACATGTCAAATCTGATTAGGCAAGGAAAAAAAAAAAAAAAACTGGTTAGACAAGAGCCTTAGATCTGTCAAGCAAGTGAGGGTGGGTCATTGGTCAGACCCGCCGCGCCGAGATGTTTATATGCAGCTCCTTCCCTTCCGCGTTGTTTATTGTTTGTAAACTGGTCTTCCCACCCTCCTATCGGGTCTTTTCAATAAAGCATTTCGACTGTGTTGGGGAAAAAAAATCCAGGTGCTATGCTAATGTATAAGTTAAGTTTGATTAGTTTAATTGTTTTTCTTTTTTTTTTTGTAATTTTATTGAAATTTCATAATTTTATTTGATTCATATTCATGTCTCATTATCGATTTAGAGCGATACAGATCTGAATTGATGCTCAAGTTTTGATGTTCTGAAAAGTAACGTATAATTTTGTAATTTTAAGTTGACAGGTCAAATATAGTGCAAAATAACTTATTTTGAAATCAATGCTTTAAGAAAACGTTTTTTCGAATTTAGAGAAAATTTTGGTTAGTCTTAGTGGTAGCAAATATTCTGATTTTCTCAAGATTTATATAATTGTAAAACGACTTGAGCAAAATTATTGAAGTTTTCGAATTCATCAAGTTTTATAACGATATAGCATTCCCTAAAGGTTGCGACAAGGCCTTTTTGTCATTCTTCCAAATCTAATTTCTTAATCACAACTTCTGGTCATGGGGGAAAAAAAAGAGAAGAAGAAGAAGAAGAAAGAAAGAAAAGGAAATAAATAAAAATACCTTCGTGATCTTAACGTTTTTGAAATCTAAAAGAATGTCTTTTTAGTTGTTCCTTTTATCTGCATCTATCTTATGCAAATTTGTATCAATTTATAATTTGGCTTTTAGAAGACTATCTGTAATCCCCCAAATTTTTCGTAATCTAATTATAACAAATACTAAAAATGTAATATAGAATTATATTGAATAATTGGAACAAGTAGTAAAAATCACTCCAAATTTTTCTCGATTTAAAAATGTCAAAGAATGAATTTGATTATAGTTAGAAAGATTAGAATCATTACCAATAAAAATATTTCGAAATACAAAACTGTAACTTCTATGATCTCAAATAATTTATAAAATGACGATAAACCAATCGATAATATAAATTATTGAATTCTTCTTCCTTAAGCTCAATACAAAATAAATAAATAAATAAATCATATGCTTGTTAAATAATGAGACAATAGTGTTCAAACTATTTATAATATGTTGACAATACTAAGTAGCCTATATAGAATATGTTGTTATTAACAAATTAGTAGGAATAACTCATATACAGTAAAATATAACATTTGGTAAAATAGATCAATATCTAGAATCTAGATCTTAAATGAATATTCAAATTACACTAATATTCTAATTAAAAAGTTTAAGCTTTTAGAAATTAAAATCCCAAATTGTCAACGTAACCTTTAATAATTTTTCACAACTAAAAATGAACAAATTGCAAGTGTGAAACTAATATCAAATATATGATTCAACAGAAAACCTTAGAATAGATCTATAAATTATAATAAACTCACTCGTACTTGAAAAATCCGAATAAAAATTCCCTTGGCCTTAATAGATACCAAAAATGAGATTTCATATCTTGAACTTATAATTCAAGATATAATTGAAAGTAGCTCTAAATTTCAAAACCCATAAGATACAGTTTATTAATAGAGCTTATCGGTATAAAACAATAATTCGAAAAGGATTTACTAACATTATCAATACATAATATATACCAATACCAATCAATAAATATTAATCTAAAATCTAAAATTAAAATTTCAAACCCGCTGTCATACTTGTTAGGAAATTTTGAATTCATTAAGACTTGATTCATAATTTAATTTATTGAATTTGAAAAATTTAACCGCGTAAGTTAAAATACTAAAAATAATTAATTGTGTAAAATTGAAACTAAAAATTTGTACGTATAAACAATTTAGAGTTTTGTAGTAAACTTAGGAAAATTCTATTTCGATAAAATTTGTATGTAATGAATATAAACATACGTTTATAAATTACTATTGGTTAAATTATTGTAGTTAACTATTAATTAGATAATAATAATAATAATAATAATAATAAAAGAAGGACCGAAGGAGCAGAATTGAAAACAAACAATCTTCATCGTTGGGAATTCGCTGGAATTCATCACGTATACGTGTATCACGAATGGAAAATGCTGGAGATTCACGAACCAATGGAGGACAGACATTACATCACGTTACAGCCTCCAAGAATTGAAAGCTTGGCTACAGCAGAAATTAAAATTCAAACAGAGGAAACAGTGGAAACAGAGGATGTGCAGCAATTGGAAGTGACGCCTATAGAATTCCAAGCGGGAACAAAGAATTGCTTCACGAACAAGGAGGAATCGGTGGCAGCAATCCCCATGCTGGATCAAATGAGACTTCGGCTGCTGCATAGTCCACGAACCTTTCACACACACACACAAAAGAGTGCATGACCTCCATGCACATCCAACTAGCAGCTTCTCCTCCACGCTGGAATAGAAAAGAAGAGACGAGCAGCAGCTAGTTCCACACACACTTGAACAGAGCATGACAAGGCTGAACTCGCGTGGAACAGAGAAGAACGTTGAAGAACTCGGCCGAAGTCCACGCGATAGAAGATCCAATCACGAACAGAACAGCTGGGACTCCATGCATAAGTTGCTGGCAGCTCCACGAACAGCAGTAGCAAACGCAGACCCAATCACGTGGAAGCAGAGGAACAAATTCTCTATATATAGCTGCAGCAAATCACGATACAGCAGGGAGAATTTCGGCTCCAATTTACACCAATTTTTAAGCTCCCAAATTCAACTTGAAAAAGATTGCTCAACCAATCTATAAACGACACATAAGATCAACCTTAAATGCACAACAATTCCAACTCAATTCAATTTGTATTTCAGCTGCAATATGGTCCAACACTTCCGTAAAGCAACCCCTTGTTCACACGCAAAATTCAATTCTATTTTGTACAAACATATAGGTTTAGCTTAAGCTGAAATTTTTTACTTTTAAAGCATCAATATGAACCCTTTAAATTGACGCTTCAAGTTTTAGGAATTAAGTAGAACTGGAACAAAGAAAATATGTCCAAAACAGCCAAGTAAGTTATTAATGAAGACAACTGCAACAGAGGAGGAAGAAACAGCAGCTGGACATTCTTGTAGCTTCAAAATTCTACCGATTTATTCCTTTAAATTTGTACAACCAATGCCCCAACCAACACACATATAATAGCCTTAATTGACTAAGAAACCAACTTCAAAAACACACTCACTAGCCCCGAAAATCTCCATAAAAATCGTTCCAAAACAACTCCTTAAAATCAACTTCAAACCAGCATCCAAAATTGCAGCAAACATCACTTTTTAGACCTCTGCCTTGCATGATTCTATTCCCAAAATTTCTTCAACTTACACCCACAAATAACATCTACATATTAGCCTAAAGAACAACCAATTAACACCATAAACACCCCTCTCAAAAGGCCACAAAGTCTGCTCCAAAAATTATCAAAGAAACCAACCTTCACCATAAGAACCATATCCTTACTATGGCAGCAAATTGGATAAGTAAAACAGGACACTAATCTCTGTTTTGCACCTTCACCAACCATCTAAATCTTGTCCTTTAATAACACAAACTAAACTTTACCCTAAACCCTTCCAACAATCACAAAGGAGCAACTAAAAGTGTTCATGAACTCACTATAATTCCATCTGTGAAACAAGTAGAGACTATAAATCCCTAAGGTAAAGATAGTGGTAATTTAGTTAGTTTATTCATTCTTCAATAGATGCTCATGTCTTCATCTTCCTCTTAGATCCTTATTTTCATCAAAGAAGGAGGAGCTAAACCCCATCTATTGTCTAATCAAGGTAAAGACTATATCAAGTTCAAATATTCATTATGTATGATATTTAGAAATTGACTTGTGAATTATCAAAATTGATATGATAGTATATTTATGTTATTTAGATTATTTAGTATATAAATACATCAACTTGAAGATTTTTAAGTATAGAAATTCAAATTCTAGAAAGGAAAACCAAAACCATACCCTAAACTACAACAAGCTAAATTGAATTTTAAATAACTCATGGAGACCGTTGGAAAGAATGAATAAACTGTATTGATGTGCTTGTTTTAAGCCAAAAACGACACCACCAATGGAAATTACACAAAAAATCCTATGAAATCGACTATTTATTTGTTAAAAACGGATAAGAAACGAATTAGATATTGCAAAAACAAAAATTAAACTACTGTTGCCAGATTTATACGAACTGAACGGGCTGTTCTTGTCTTTTTCTTCCCTTAATGATTTTTTTGATAAAAATAAGATCATTAATGGATTGTACTCGGAAAATACTATGAAAACAACTATTTATTCGTCAAAAACGGATTAGAAATGAGTTAGATATGATCAAAACAAGTTTTGACTACAATTGTTAGGATTTACTTGAAACCTATGCTTGTGTTTCATAAATCTAAAAATTATACAAATCTCTTATCTCGAAAATAATTCTACCACTAAAAAGTACCCGAAGAATACTATCCAATCAACTATTCATACAACGAAATCGGATTTAAAACGAATAAGAAATCGCAAATAGAAATTCACTCAATTTTCAACCTTAATAAGCCAATACTAAGGTTACTGCTGTTTTTGTTGATATAGTTTAATTATTACCATTATTATTACTACTGTCCCGTATTATTGATATTTTCATCAAGGATCGTTAAAATTATTAGTACCATTATTATTTACGTTAATGTCACCATAGTTATACTATCATCAATACAATTATTATTTTTGCCAAGTAATATTATTAGTTACGTTACTAATGGTATGAAGATGATTGTTATTATTATACTTGTATTTACTACAAATATTGATATTAACGTTTCAAAACTAATATTATGAATAATATTGTAATATTAAACTTAGTTGTTTTGCAATAAAAATGAAATCGAAGTATAATGAAAAATTTGAGATATCTAAACTTCATCTAAAAACAATTTTATTAAGAATAATTTTTGAAGGATATAGATACTAAAACATACCCTTAAATAAATAAAAATACCAATTGAGAGACAGATAAGGTTGACGGGCAAAGATTTAATAAATAAAAATCTTCTATCAAAAGCAGTAGAACTTAAGAAAAGACAAACCCCTTAAATAAAAATAAATAGCAATTAATAAAACTATACCAAGTACCGATACGGAATAGTTAGGCACCTATAAGGATTCAATTAAATTATTTAACAATACAGTAATTAATATGACAGACTTAGTCTAATATCCGACGATAAAGATCAACACCTTTAATTATAGGAAGATTTCTCTTACAGAAATAATCCAATAATAAATCTTTGTTATTTCCTTTCATAGGAAAATAGATCAATTCCCTGATTTCCGATAGCTTATACAACAACTTAGCGAGGACCACAGGTGAGTTACTTGACTTTATCACATTGTTTGTGCTTGTAATATAGTTGCACTTATAATAATAATATAATTCAATTGATATGCATGTGGAATTGGGATACTGCATGATGTGTGGTGTATGGTTGAATGGAAAATTATCATAATATAAGCGATAATCCAATTGTATGTTAAATATTGTATGAAATATGTTGATGATTGTCTGTAAATTGTATGATCGCCTTAAACTTGATTAACAGTTGTTGGTACTATAAATGAAACGAACATGCATTGCACGATTTGCATAAACTGCATATGGAGATGTGGCAGCCTACTACGTGTTAGTATTTCAGTTCTCTGGTAATGCTTGGTTTTTCTAGGCAAGAGGCTATTAGTTCTACGCAAGCTTACCTTTGTTCCATCGGTTCCATGGGAACTAACTGGAAAATGAAGGACACCGCCCATGGTATCGCTTTGAAATGACTAACACTTAATGGAGTCTCTTTGTTCCAGAAGGAAATTGAGTGAAGCCACTGAGTATTGTTATTCCTATGGTTCTCTGTTTCTCCTGGGTATGTGGGCCATAGATCGATTCCTTCAACCCCGATGAAGAGGGCGTAAATCTTCATCCTGCTTTGGATTCTAGATCATCCAAGCTTGTAATGTGCATATGGTTGATTGTTGCATTACATGTGATTGATAATTATACTTGGTTGCTATTGTTTGATGTGTGGTCTGGTCAGGTTATCTCACTGAGCTCGTGGTTCGCTCACCCCCCTACAGTTTTTGTGCAGGATTATTACTAGCTGGGATTAGGCTAGGAATGTGTGAAGAGAGCTTCTCCAACAAACTTTATCGAAGATAAAGATATAGGATATGGAAACTTAGAATGTAAATTAAATGAATTTTGAATTTTGTATGTTGTAGTTTAGAAACTCAATTTCACTATTTGGTGGGGGATACCAATTCTATGCGATCTTGGTGGAAATTGGAAAACCAGATTCCATAGTTGAAATACTGTAATATATTATATCATTTGTATGATAAACCTTTATAAATAAATAGAGTCTTGTACACTCTGACATACAAGACGACTCTCATGTTACGGGTGCACACGTGATATGATGGCTTTAGATAAATCCTGTTAGGCCCCCCTTTAGAGTCGTGACACTATCATTCGTGTGTAATTATTTTAATGATGTTCAGATATATATATATATTATATATTCATATTTCATCATAACCATAGTAAAGATGGGAATTAGGGAATAAGAGTTGAGTAGTTGAAATATGAAAGAGGGTTCAGAAATATGATAAAAGGTATTCATTTGGTATTTGAATAGTAGTAGGATAAATATGTATTTGTTAGTTTTTAGAGGAGTATTTTGTAAGGACCGAATATAAAGTGTAAGAATAATATTTATATAGAAAATTATTTAGTGAAGAATGATTTATAGTAGATGATGAAATAGAGAAGAAAGTGTTTAGATATGTTAAAGTTTTTGTGTATTTCTTGTTTTTATTATTTGGTTACAAATGAGGAGGATTATCTATTTATAGGCTTTTTTCCTCCTCAATATACGGTAGAGATTGATCCAACAATAATAATGTAGTGTCTAAAATAGGTCAACTATATCTGGAATATTACTTGAAAATGTCTACCTTATCTAGAAGATTATAATGAATATTTACAATATCATCTAAACTACTATTTTCTAGAAACTCCAAAATTTAGGATTCTATCTAACATCGTTTCTAGAAAATATGGATGATATGGTGGACTTGGGCTAAAACATGGGCCAAATATGCCACAAGGATAATTATTTATTGTTTCGAGGATGGTGTTTCCATTCTGCTATAGCAAATAAACATTCATCGCTTGTTAAATAAATTAAAAAAAATCTCTAAAATAAAATAAGCAATCATTATTAGTTTATAAACATGTGTTTGGTTTTATTCAATTAGGGATGCAACAAGGTTAAACGTCCAACCCGATAAAAAACCCTATAGGATAATAGGGTCAGTTTGGAATAGGTAAAATCCCTGTAGGGTATTAGGATCAGGTTTGGATATTACTAAAACCCACTAATATACCCACTCGACCCGTTCGTCCCAATAAAAAAAATTATAATGTAATACATTTACTAAATATAAACATTGTAACATGCTAAATTTAAAAACAAAGTGGCAGAGAGAGAGATGAAGTGCTATATTATTATACTATTATTTTATTGGCTTAAGTCTGCAGAATCTATTAAAAAAAATAAATAAGCAAGACGGATTCGGGTTGATAATTGGGCGGGTGGTCGGGTGGGTAATCGGGTTGATAGTCAGACGAGTAACCGGAGGGTGATGAATTTTAGGGTAAACTCTATAGGGTTGGTTTGGATATAAAAGGAAAACCCTACAGGGTTATAGGGTCGAGTTTGGTATGCCCTATAGTGTAGCTGGTTTGAGTTTAGGTTCATATGGCCCGCTCGAAATCCGACCTGGTTGCATCCCTACTAGGGACAATAATACATTTGCTTATATATAAAATTTCTTTACTAACATCATCCCATGTACCTCCTACTTTTCCTACCATGCTAAAATCACTCCTTCATTCTTTAAAAATTGTGAACCTGCCTAGACTGAGCTTGATAGCACAATGAGTAACTTACTTCTTCTGGGTAAATAAACACTACGTACGAAAACAAACACTAATCATTCAACGATGACTTTCCCATTCTTAGCATATATTTATGTTACCAACAAATGCGAAAAATCTAGAAATTATTTTAGTCATGTTTTCTGGTATTTTGATTGAGTCAAAGGCTGTAACAAAGTGCCTTATTTTTATGCAATGTCTATCTTATGTTTAGAAGTGTTTGTTAGCTTTGTTTTTTCTGTTCCTAGAAATCTAGAAGTAATTGTAGTTATTTTTGTATTTAAGGGGATTCTCGCCTGAATGAAATATAACATAAGTTCCTAAGTTTTTGTTTGCTTACCATTTGTTCCTGAAAATTCCTAAACCATATTTTCTGCTTTATAATATACATTCTTATATGTAACAATTTAATGGCTAGTATTACATAAGATTTTACACACTGTTTGACAGATAAAACATGAACTTCTTGTAAAACATAAAAGGGAAAGGAAACACAGCACTGGGAATACCAAAAACTAGTCCTACATATGTTAAACTACACACTACAAAAATTTCCATAATTCAGGTAATGATTCCTTGTACACTAGGAATTCATGCAATGGTTATGCTCTCAACTTTGATATCAACCTGCAAAAGAGAAAAGGTAGAGAAAATATAAGCAAACGAGATTGCTACATTATATCCATTTGATGGAAAATTACCTATTTTAGCAATTGAAATATAATTTAAATGCTTATTCCTTTTCATGAATTTGATTTCCAAGGATTTTTCTTCTTAAAAATTGCAACTCAACAACAACATCTTGCACACTTTTCCTTTCCATCGGTGTAATAGCTGAGCAAGAAATACCAATATCAAGTATGGCAACTAAATACTCCAAAATTGAGTTTCTTGCATGTGAGAACTCTTGTATTTCTGAATGTAATGTAGGGATCACAATTTCTACAACTTTATTAGGTAAAGAAGTCTTAGCAAAACAATTGATATTTATACTCCCATGGAAAGTGTGACTATTTGGTCTTTTCCTAATAAACATCTCTAATAGGAGGACACCAAAACTAAAGACATCTTGTGTCAATACAAAAGTTCCAATTCCATCCTCCACAATTGGAAAAAGGATAATTCCACTAAAGATGATCAACACATAGTAGCTTCAAATAAAATAAGTCAAGAGAAAAACGTAACACATATTGGATATACCACTTTAACATTGTTGCATTCACCATGGTTAATTTAGGACGCAATGGAAGGAATGAAATTTTATCATGTTCCATTGATTCTGCAAATACCCAAAAATTGATCTTCTAATTGCCTATTGATTATAAGAATAACAATATAATTAGGCATCAAAATTCAAAGACCAATAAGAGTGTGAATTTTGAAAAAAGAGATAAAAATTGCAATTTATTGATCTATGCACAAATACTAACAAGCAATTGGCTATCTACCTGTTGATTCCATATTATACTAGGAAAGATAGGAGAGTTAAATGATATTATTCTTCTTTCAAAATTCTCTTGCTTGACTTTTGCAAGTCTAGTCGATATATAGGATTAAAACAAAATTTAATTAAAAAAGATACTAGTCTTGCTAAAATAATACTAATCATATCTATAAAATAAAAAATAAAAATCTTTCTAAAATAATAATATGCCCTTTTTGCACTTGTGCTAATCATCCAACTCTATTATGCATCTCGCATCAATTTATTAAATCTTCTTACCTTGAGCAATATAGCCAATGGTCTCATTGAAGCTAGTTGAACTTATATGACCAAATGCAATGTTATTGAAGGGGTCTAAAATGATTTTTGAGATACCAAATTCACCAACATGGCTAATCATATTTAGTCATCAAGAAGAACGTTGCTTGGCAAGAATGTTGCTTGGCTTGATATCATGATGGATTATCAGGATTCCACATTGATGATGGAGATAATCTAGCACATAAGCGACATCAATAGAAATATATATTCTTAGAAAAAGTCTTAAAACCTTTTTAGCTAAATTTGTGCTTTGTCTTGGATGTAACCAATCTTCGAGGCTTCCACTAGCCATGAGTTCATATACCAAAACTTCAAAAACATTCCAAAAAAACCAATACTTGAACATGCTGTAAATATTTTCATAAAACCGTGGTGGCTAATTTTTTTTGGCACCTCACTTTCAACCAAAAAGCTTTTCAAAGCACTATGTCTCTAAAGGTTTAATACCTTTACTACTACAATTGTTTCACTCATGTCTAAAATGGTTTTGTAAATTGAACCAAAGCTACCATTGCTAAGCATATTAGTTGATAAAAAACCATTTGGTATGTCAATCTTAAAAGTGGACCATTGGAAGAGCCTTGCGAACCAACATTTACGTTATGTTTGATTCACTAGAACAAAATAAGGTTGGAAAAGAATAGCAACTCCTTTAGTTTATTATCAGAGGTATTATTGGTAGAAAATTTGTTTTTTGTCAAGAATAGTCATTTCTTTTTCTTTTTTTTTTTTCAACTCTTTTCTTGATTTTTTTATCCAAATTTCTCTCTCTCTCTCTCACGAGAATCCTAATAGCAAATTCAACAACCAAAGAAATGGAAAAGAAAATATGAATGAACCAATTTAGGGTTTTGATGTACCATTTTTTATTCTCATTGAATTGAGATGATTCCTAGAAAACCTAGAGCTCTGATACCAATTTGATGTGTGCTCGACACGGATCTTGAATTTCCCAAACTCTAAGAATCAAATAGTGGGCCTTAACATGATAAAATATTCAGAATCAGATCTGAAACTTCACGAACCTTGGTATAATTAGATGGAATTAACCTTGACCCTGTGGTTGAGTAATTTAAAGAATCTTGATATGAATATCACAGCCTTGTTGGAAGTGCTAACCAAGAACCTTGGTATAATCGAAGAACTCAACAAGAAATCATATTCTTGAAGAGATTCATAAGTTCTCAAAAGAACTAAAAAAAAAAAAGGATTTCTCTTAATTGTATTTTTCCAATGAAAAATGTAATGTAATTTGATTTGTCTATATCCCATTGATTGTTTACTAGCCTTTATATATAAGCTATAAGTAACTAAAAAATCTTAATTGTGGCAGTTACGTAACTGATAACGTAATTGAAAAAAGACATAATTGCGGCAGTTATGTAGCTAATAACGTAACTGAAAACATAATTATAATCAATCCTTACATCATTAAAAAAAGAAATAAAAATAAAGAAATTTGAAAAGACACAAAAATTAAATGAAGGTTGGCGGCATTTGTCTATGTATTGGCAGTATTGAACCTAAAACAAGTAGCTCTAGATTGATTTCCATTGGTGATGTTGTATTATCCTTCTGGGTTGTGAAAATGATAGTAAAAGTCTTCATTTTTTGTTCCAAATCGATGTTGGTGAACTTGGAGTCATCTTTAACAAATTTTTGCACAAATACTTGAAATCTTTCCCTAACCTTCTTGGCTCTATTTCGTGTAATCTTCCCTTTAGGA
Source organism: Combretum micranthum (assembly GCA_024138025.1). Classification (NCBI taxonomy): domain Eukaryota; kingdom Viridiplantae; phylum Streptophyta; class Magnoliopsida; order Myrtales; family Combretaceae; genus Combretum; species Combretum micranthum. The sequence continues at coordinate 1,297,283 of JAMXBD010000170.1, read as the reverse complement.
ACTTGAATTTGTTCAAACGAACTTGGTGCAATTGTACCTTCGGCAAGTAGGCAATAGGATTAGGGTCGAAGCTGGTCCATTAGATTTCACATCAAGAGAGACCAAGAAAAACAGCATGGAATGTGCACATAAAATTTTTAAGGTTGCAAATTAAAGCTATCATCCACTGATGATAAGATTCTCTTTAATGGAATGCAACAAAAGGCATGATATATGGTTTTCCCTTCCCTTGGGATTTCAGCAAAGGAAGCAATGCCATTTTGCAATATATCATCCAAGAACTCATGAAATCTGGAATCCCTTGGCTTGTTTTGACTTAGGGAGTACTCAAAATTTGAATCTTCAACGATTAAGTTAAGTATTGTCTGATCAATTAGTTTTTTTTCCAATTGTTGTATCGAGGCATCCTGGCAAATTGAAATGGGTTACGTTAAAGCTTCCTTTAAACTTGTCATCAGTTGGCCTCATTCCAACAAACATTTCCAATAAGACAGTTACAACATTGAGCCACAAGATACTTAAGACAGATGAAACTATCCATCTAGGTAGCCATTGGACATAAACTTGTGTACTAAAGCTAAATATATGGACAGTGATCATGTTAAACATGTATGCCTATTTTGTGATATATGGCAGTATATAACATTCGGACTCCTTAGGGAAGTCACCAGGGCTGTAAAGATCGCCTTGGTGAAATGGGCATTTTCTAAATCCAAGTACTCTTGATGGTTTTACCAAGTGGTTGAACATTACATTCCATGATGTAGGTGGTAATTTAATCAATCGCTTTCTCTAGATAATAGTTAACAATATATATCTTATATAGAAGAGCCAAGAAATTTTTAGCCGCAAATGATAATTCTCATCTAAATGTTTACACCATTACATTTTAATTAAACTTTTGTATTGCATTTTCATGGCTAAATTGTATCTAAACACGACACTGATGATCTGCAAGTTGCTAGTCGCTCACCTGTGCCTGGTCTAAAGGCATCATATGCATACATATATTATAGTGCTTTTCTTTTTAACCAAGGAAAAAGGGAGTGTAGTATGTTCTATTATAAAATTAACTTTTACACCAATTTCTTGTTTTGTAGACAAAAATGGGCTTTGACACTGTTTTGTAAAATATGGGAAAACAGGCAGCTATGAGTCATGAAAAGATAAAAACTCAGATGCAGACACATGTCTCATGTTTCTTGTGATTAAGCCATCAAGATGAGGATGAGTGTAGTAATTTTTGTCTATCTACTTATTCATTCACCTTATGTATAGAATAAGTTTGTGGATGGTTACAAGTTTTTCTATTGAATCAACATTTGATAATATTTAACGTTTAATTCACGTAAAAAAAAAGTAGAAATAGCATGAAATCTATTTGGATAGTCTGTTTTTTATTTGTATTTTTATCTTTATCGAAACGATATGTGTAAATATATTTGATTTACATCTCTATTTTATCTATATTTATTTAATTTGATCTTTTAATGAGAACTTTCAATTATTTTTTATCTATATTTATTTTTTGATAAACAATTTGTTAGAAAAAAGTTTGAAAAAAGTGTTTGTATTTATAATCTACCAACAAACAAATAGACTTGAAATGTACACTGGAAGCTTTTGCACATACATTCTAGTCCAAATTCAAATGCAACACAATAAAGGTGAGCGACTACAATTTCAAATATAGCAAACAAGAACCCTTGGCTTGTTTTAAATTGGAGTACTCAAAATATGAATCTTCATTGCGTGTAGAAAGAATTGTAAAATAATTTATTTTTTTTCAGTTTCTGGAGCAAGGCACCCGTAACAAATTTATGGCCCATGTATTAGCCTAAGTCCTATTGAAGATGACCCGAATTCTTGAAAGCTGACACAAAGCTATCGGCCTTGGAGTCGGCCTTGAATTCATCGTTGTCTTGGAATTAATTTCCGAAAGCTGGGATTGTGTCGCCGGCCTAAATCTGTAAGCTACCGGCTTACTTAAAATGGCCGTCATCCATCTTGCCAGCATTGAAGTAAAAACATAGCAAGCGGCTTAAGCCGTTAGTCTTTCTTCCAGCACACAGATTTATATATATATATATATATGATGTTTTATTAGGGTTTGGTGTATGTGACACAAATTATAATGAGAGACTTGTGAGTTATAATCGTATTCTCTCAACTTTGTACTCCAACTTCAACTAATAGTGGATTTCTTCTCTTCTGCCTGTGGTTTTTCCCAATTTGCGTTTTCCACGTAAATCTTTGTGTTCTTTACTTTTCTCAGCTACTATTATTTTTCATATTTGTTTTTATAACAAACTGGTATCAGAGCACAGGTTTGATTTATTCTCTCTATAATGGCAACTGTGAAATACGATATTCCTTTGTTGGATCACAACACTAGGTTTACGTTATGGCAAGTCAAGATGCGAGCAATTCTCGCGCAGATGGATCTGGATGATGCACTGTTAGGGTTTGATAAGATGCTTACGTCATGGACCTGAAGAGAAGCAACGTAGGGATCGTAAAGCCCTATCTCATATTTATTTGCATTTATCGAATCAGATCTTACAAGATGTATTAAAGGAGAAGACTGTTGTAGGATTACGGTTGAAATTGGAGCAGTTGTGTATGACAAAGAGTTTGACCAGTAAACTACATCTGAAGCAACGATTATACTCTCATTGATTGTCAGAAGGTGAGTCTCTAGAAGATCATTTGACTACTTTTAAGGAAATTGTTTCTGATTTAAAAACATTACAAGTTAAGTATGACGAGGAGGATTTAGGGTTAATTTTATTGTGTTCCTTGCCTACCTCATATTCAACCTTTAGAGACACTATATTGTATAGTCGTGAAACCCTCACTATTGATGAGGCTTATGAAGCTTTGAGTTCTCATGAAAGGATGAAACAACTTTATGGTTGGATCTGAGTCTCAAGTAGAAGGTCTAAATGTTCGTGGAAGGACCCAAGATAGAAATTCTAGTGGAAAGAATAGGGGCGGATCTAAATCTACAAATAGGAACAAGACTTGTAATTATTGCAAGAAAAAGGGCATATTAAGTCTGAGTGTTATAAGTTATAGAACAAGGATAAGAAATCTGCAGATAATCAAAAGGAAAATAAACCACAAAAATCCAGTGAAGTCGATGTTGTAGATGCTAGCAGTGATGGTGAAATCCTCATCGCTTCTAATTATGATCATAGAGCAAGTAAGGAGTGGATTCTTGATTCTAGCTGCATGTTTCATATGTATCCTAATAGAGACTGGTTTTCAACATATGAAACTGTTTCAAAGGGTGATGTTTTGATGGGCAATAATGCCTCTTGCAAGGTTGCAGGTGTTGGAACTATTAAGATAAAGATGTTTGATGGTGTGATTATGACACTTGGTAATGTGAGACATGCACCCAATTTGAAAAGAAATCTGATCTCTTTGAGTACTCTAGATTCTAAAGGGTACAAGTACAACGATGAAGGTGGAGTTCTGAAGATCAGTAAAGGTTCTCTAATGGTGATGAAAGGACAGAAGCAGAATTCTAATCTCTATGTTTTGCTGGGTTCTATTGTCACAAGTGATGCAGCCGTTGCCTCTTCATCTTTGTCAAATGATGATGCTATTCGACTTTAGCATATGTATCTAGGGCATATGAGTGAAGCCAGTATGGCTGAGCTATGTAGAAGAGGACTTCTTGGTGGGCAAAGCATCAGTAAATTGAAGTTTTGTGTACATTGTGTATTTGGAAAGCAGAAAAGAGTTCGATTCACTACTGGGACTCATAGTACCAATAGTACACTTGATTACATACACTCAGATCTTTGTGGACCAACCAAGGTGCCTTCCAAAGGAGGTGTAAACTATATGCTGACAATCATTGACGACTACTCTAGAAAACTTTGGGTATTCTTCTTGAAACAGAAGAGTAATATGTTACGTACTTTAAAGGAGTGGAAGGTCATGATTGAAAAGTAGATAGGGAAGTAGGTAAAACGTCTTCGCACAGATAATGGTATGAAATTTTGTTCTAAAAAGTTTAATGATTTGTGTAAGTCTGAAGGAATTGTGAGGCATTTGATAGTACCTAGTACTCCATAGCAGAACGGTGTGGCAGAGCACATGAACAAAACAATTTTAGAGAGAGCTTATTGCATGCTATCAAACGCTAAATTGCTAAAGTCTTTTTGGGTAGAAGCAGCTTCTACAACATGTTTCTTGATTAATCAATCATCTTCGACTGCAATTGATAAAAGGACTTCACATGAGGTATGGTCTGGTGCTCCTATTGATTATTCAAATTTAAAAATATTTGGTTGTTCTGCTTATGCTCATGTTAACAATGAAACTTGAGCCTAGATCTGTTAAGTGTATGTTTCTAATATATAAGTCTGGAGTGAAAGGATATAAGTTATGGTGTCCTGAATTGAAGAAATTTATTGTCAGTAGGGATGTTGTTTTTTTTATGAAAATTCTATGTTACATGACTTGTCTTCTAGTGCTACATCTGATGAAGCTCAGTAGAAAGCTAACATGCATATGGAGGTTGAAATAAATTATGGTTCTATATCACAGTTTACTTCTCAAACTAGATCTCAGACACAAGGGAGTACTGTCTCTACACCACCATCTCAGCAACAATATTCTATTGCTAAAGACAAGACTAGGAGAGAAGTTAGACCTCCACAGAGATTCGGTGAGGTTGATCTAGTTGCTTATGTAAAGAAAATTGATTCAAATTATGAGCCCTCAACTTACTCAGAAGCGGTTAGTTATGAAATTCTGGTAAGTGAGTAATTGCTATGCAGGAAGATGTGGAATCCCTTCAGAAAAATGGCACATGGGATTTAGTGAGACTTCCTAAGGGTAAGAAGGTTATTAGGTGCAAGTGGGTTTACAAGAAAAAGGAAGGAACTTCAAGTGTTAAAGGACCTAGATATAAAGTAAGGCTTGTTCCTAAGGGCTACAGCTAGATTCCAGGTGTAGACTTCATAGATATGTTTTCACCTGTTGTGAAACATGGTTCTATTAGAGCCTTACTGAGTATTGTTGCAATGGAAGATCCCGAGCTTGAACAGCTAGATGTGAAGACAACTTTCTTACATGGAGAACTTTAAGGAGACATCTATATGCAACAGCCTGAGGGTTTTGTAGTGTTTGGGAAGGAAGACCATGTTTGCTTGTTGAAACGGCCCCTTTATGGCCTAAAAAGGTCTCCCAAGCAATAGTACAAGTGGCTTTTCTCATGAATTTATGAGAAGCAATTTTGATAGTTGTGTTTATATAAAAAAGTGTAATGATGGGGTCTTTTGCGTATTTATTCTTGTATGTTGATGATATGCTGATAGAAACTAAAAACAAAGGAGAGATCAGAAGGGTTAAAACCCAATTAAGCAAAGAGTTTGAGATGAAAGACTTGGGGGAAGCAAAGAAAATTCTTGGGATGCAGATTCTGAGGGATAGAAAAGACAGAGAGTTGTACCTAAGTCAAAAGGGTATATTGAGAAAGTTCTTTACAGGTTTAATATACAGAATGCTAAGTCGGTTAGTACTCCTTTAGCACCACATTCCAAACTCTCATATGTTTTATCTCCATAGTCAAATGAAGATATTGACTACATGTCAAAGATTCCATATTCTAGCTCCGTGGGATCTCTTATGTATGCTACTATCACGCCCCAATAGTACCCTAGTAGTAATATATATATATATATTATGATACAGCCTGATAATTGTCACGACTCTAATATGGGGGCCTAACAGGATTTATCTAAAGCTATCATATCACGTGTGCACCCGTAACATGAGAGCCGTCTTGTATGTCAGAGTATACAAGACTCTATTTATTTATAAAAGTTTATTATATAATTGATATAATATATTACAGTATTTCAACTATGAAATCTGATTTTCCAATTTCCACCAAGATCGCAGAGAATCGGTATCCCCTACCAAATAGTGAAATTGGGTTTCCAAACTACAACAAAAATTTAAAATTCATCTAATTTACATTCTAGGTTCACCATATCCTATATCTCTATCTTCAATAGAGTTTGTTGGAGAAGCTCTCTTCACACATTCCTAGCCCAATCCCAGCTAATAATAATCCTGCACAAAGAAACTGTTGGGGGGTGAGCGAACCACGGGCTCAGTGAGATAACCTGACCATACCACACATCAAACAATAGCAACCAAGTGTAATTATCAATTATATGTAATGCAACAATCAGTCATATGCACATTACAAGCCTGGATGATCTAGAATCCAAAGCAGGATGAAGATTTACGCCCTCTTCATCGGGGTTGAAGGAACCGATCTATGGCCCACCTACCCAGGAGAAACAGAGAACCATAGGAGTAACAACACTCAGTTGCTTCACTCAATTTCCTTTTGGAACAAAGAGACTCCATTAAGTGCTAGTCATTTCAAAGCGATACCATGGGCGGCGTCCTTCATTTTCCAGTTAGTTCCCATGGAACCGACGGAACAAAGGTAAGCTTGCGTAGAACTAATAGCCTCTCTGCCTAGAAAAACCAAGCATTACCAGAGAACCGAAATTCTAACACGTAGTAGGCTGCAATCTCCATATGCAGTTTATGCAAATCGTGCAATGCATGTCCGTTTCATTTATAGTACCGACAGTTGTTAATCAAGTTTGAGGCGATCATACAATTTACAGACAATCATCAACATATTTCATACAATATTTATCATTCAGTAGGATTATCGCTTATATTAGGATAATTTGCCATTCAATCATACACCACGCATCATGCTGTATCCCAATCCCGCATGCATATCAATTGAATATATATATTATTAAATGCAACTATACTACAAGCACAAACAATGTAACAAGTTTAAGTTACTCACCTGTGGTCCACGCTAAGCTTTGTATAAGCTACCGGAATTTCGGGAATTGATCTATTTTCCTATGAAAGGAAATAACAGAGATTTATTATTGAATTATTTCTGTAAGAGAAGTCTTCCTATAATTAAAGGCGTTGATTCTAATCACCGAATATTAGACTAAACCCGTTATTTTGATTATTGCATCGTTAAATAATTTAATTAATTCATTTTAGATACCTAAATATTCTGTATTGATGTTTGATATAGTTTTTATTAATTGCTAACTATATTTTTATTCAAGGAGTTTGTCTTTTCTTAAGTTCTACTGCTTTTAATAGAAGATTTTTATTTATTAATTCTTTGCCCGTCAACCTTATTTGTCTCTCAAATTGGTATTTTTATTTATTTAAAGGTATATTCTAGTATTTATATCTTTCAAGAATTATAAAATCGTATTTAGATATAACAAGTTTCTATTATATTTCAGTTCTATTTTTGTTGTAAAACAAGCTAAGTGTAATACTATAATATTACTAGTAATATTAGTATTGAAAAATCAATATCGGTATTAGTATTAAATACAAGTATAATAATAACAACAATTTTTAGATAACTAGTAATTACTACCCTAAGTGACAAAAGTAGAATTGATGATAGTATAATTATAGCGACTTTAATGTAAAATAACAATATTGATAACTCTAATGAAAATATTAATAATACGAAATACTATAAACAGTAGTAATAATAATAGTAATAATCATAACTATATTAACAGAAATAACAGTAACATTGATATAAGTTTAAAAGTGAAACTGAGTGAATTTCTATTTGTGATTTCTTATTCGTTTTAAATCCGATTTCGTTGTATAAATAGTCGATTTGATAGTACTCGAAGAGTACTTTATAGTAGTGAAATTATTTTCAAGAAAAGAGACTTGTACAATTTTTAAATTTATGAAGAACATACATAGGTTTCAAATGAATCCTAACAATTGTAGTCAAAACTCGTTTTGATCATATCTAACTCATTTCTAATCCGTTTTCGACGAATAAATAGTCGTTTTCATAGTATTTTCCGAGTACAATCCATTAATGGTCTTAGTTTTATCAAACAAGGTCATTAAGGGGACGAAAAGGATAAGAACAGCCCGTTCTGTTCGTGTAATTCTGGCAGCTTGATTTCGTTTTTTGTTTTTGCAATATCTAATTTGTTTCTTATCCGTTTTTAACAAATAAATAGTCGATTTCATAGGATTTTTCGTGTTCTTTCCATTGATGGGGTCGTTTTTGGTTTATAATAAACACATCAATACAGTTTATTCATTCTTTCCAACGGTCTACATGAGTTATTCGAAGCTTAATTTATCTTGTTGTAGTTTAAGTGTAGTTTTGGTTCTTCCTTTCTAAGATTTGAATTTCTACACTTATATATCTTCGAGTTGATGTGTTTATATATTAAATAGTCTAAATAACATAAACATACTATTGGATTAATCTTGATGAATTTATAAGACAATTTCTACAAAGCAACATAACGAATATTGAACTTGTCGTAATTCTTACCTTGTTTGGACCATAGATGGGGTTTGACTCCTCCTTCTTTTGATGAAAATAAGGATCTAAGAGGAAGATGAAGACATGAGCATCTATGGAAGAATGATTAGACTAACTAAATTATCACTATCTTTACCTTAGGGATTCATAGTATGTACTTGTTTCACAGATGGAATGATAGTGAGTTCATGAACTCTTTTGGTTGCTCCTTTGTGATTGTTGGAAGGGTTTAGGGTGAAGTTTAGTTTGTGTTATTAAAGGACAAGATTTAGATGGTTGGTGAAGGTGCAAACAGAGATTAGTGTCCTGTTTACTTATCCAATTTGCTGCCACAGTAAGGATATGGTTCTTATGGTGAAGGTTGGTTTCTTTGATAATTTTTGGAGCAGACTTTGTAGCCTTTTGAGAGGGTGTTTATGGTGTTACTTGGCTTGTTCTTTAGGCTAATATGTAGATGTTATTTGTGGGTGTAAGTTGAAGAAATTTTGGGAATAGAATCGTGCAAGACAGAGGTCTAAAAAGTGATGTTTGCTGCAATTTTGGATGGCTGGTTTGAAGTTGATTTTTAAGGAGTTGTTTTGGAATGATTTTTATGGAGATTTTCGGGGCTAGTGAGTGTGTTTTTGAAGTTGGTTTCTTAGTCAATTAAAGCTATTATATGTGTGTTTGGTTGGGGCTTTGGTTGTACAAATTTAAAGGAATAAATCAGTGGAATTTTGAAGCTACAAGAATGTCCAGCTGCTGTTTCTTCCTCCTCTGTTGCAGCTGTCTTCATTAATAACTTACTTGGCTGTTTTGGACATATTTTCTTTGTTCAAGTTCTACTTAATTCCTAAGACTTGAAACGTCAATTTAAAGGGTTCATATAGATGCTTTAAAAGTCAAAAATTTCAGCTTAAGCTAAACCTATATGCTTGTACAAAATAGAATTGAATTTTGCGTGTGAACAAGGGGCTGCTTTATGGAAGTGTTGGACCATATTGCAGCTGAAATACAAATTGAATTGAGTTGGGATTGTTGTACATTTAAGGTTGATCTTATGTGTCGTTTATAGATTGGTTGAGCAGTCTTTTTCAAGTTGAATTTGGGAGCTTAAAAATTGGTGTAAATTGGAGCCGAAATTCTCCTTGCTGTATCGTGATTTGCTGCAGCTATATATAGAGAATTTGTTCCTCTGCTTCCACGTGATTGGGTCTACGTTTGCTGCTGCTGTTCGTGGAGCTGCCAGCAACTTGTGCGTGGAGTCCCAGCCGTTCTGTTCGTGGTTGGATCTTCTGTTGCGTGGACTTCGGCCGAGTTCTTCAAGCGTTCTACTCTGTTCCACGCGAGTTCAGCCGTGTCATGCTCTGTTCAAGTGTGCGTGGAATCAGCTGCTGCTCGTCTCTTCTTTTCTGTTCCAGCGTGGAGGAGAAGCTGCTCGTTGGATGTGCGTGGAGGTCATGCACTCTTTCGCGTGTGTGTGTGAAAGGTGCGTGGACTAGGCAGCAGCCGAAGTCTCATTTGATCCAGCGTGGGGATTGCTGCCACCGATTCCTCCTTGTTCGTGAAGCAATTGTTTGTTCCCACTTGGAATTCTGTAGGCGTGACTTCCAATTGCTGCACATCCTCTGTTTCCTCTATTTGAATTTTAATTTCTGCTGCAGCCAAGCTTTCAATTCTTGGAGGGTGTAATGTGATGTAATGTCTGTCCTCCATTGGTTCGTGAATCTCCAGTATTTTCCATTCGTGATGCACGTATACGTGATGAATTCCAGCGAATTCCCAACGACGAAGATTGTTTGTTTTCAATTTTGCTTCTTCGGTCCTTCTTTTATTATTATTATTATTATTATCTAATTAATAGTTAACTACAATAATTTAACCAATATTAATTTATAAACGTATGTTTATATTCATTACGTACAAATTTTATCGAAATAGAATTCTCCTAAGTTTACTACAAAACGCTAAATTGTTTATACGTACAAATTTTTAGTTTCAATTTTACACAATTAATTATTTTTAGTATTTTAACTTACGTGGTTTAATTTTTCAAATTCAATAAGTTGGATTTAGAACCGAGTCTTAATGAATTTGGAATTTCCTTACAAGTGTAACAGCGGTTTTGGAATTTTCATTTTGGATCCAAATTAATATTATTAATCAGTATTATTACCTATTATGTAATTATAATCTTAGTAAATCCTCTTTGGATTATTGTTCTATACCGATAAGCTCTATTATTAAACTATATCTTATCGGTTTTGGAATTTAGAGCTACTTTGAATTATATCTTGAATTATCATTTCAAGATACGAAATCTCGTTTTTGGTATCTATTTGGATCAAGGAACTTTTTGTTTGGGTTTTTCAAGATACGAATGAGTTTATTATAATTCATAGATCTATTCTAAGATTTTTGTTGAATCATATATTTGGTATTAGTTTCACGTTTGCCAATTAGCTTATTTTCTAGTTATGAAAATTATTAAAGGTTACGTTGACAATTCAGGATTTTAATTTCTAAAATCTCTAAATCTTTTCATTATAATATTAGTGTAATTTAAATATTTATTTAAGATCTAGATTCTTAGATATCGATCTATTTGTGATTTATCGTATCTTTTTGTAATTCTAGTGTTTTGTCTTTAGTCTATATTTTTATAACTTGTAGGTTCCCAAATTATTCGTCTTGTTATTGTGACTTAAATTTAAGGTTAATTGTGATTTCTTATTGAACTGTTGATCATTTTTCCAAATATTATCTTTTACTGTATAGTGGTTATTCCTACTAATTTGTTAATAACACATATTCTATCTAGGCTAATTAATATTGTCATCATATAAAAAAAAAATAGTTTGAACACTATTGTTTCATTAGTTAACAGGCATATGGTTTATTCCCTAAGTATAGGACTTAAGGATAAAAGAATTCAGGAATTTATAGTATCGATTAGTTTGTCGTTGTTTTATGAATTATTTAAGATCATAAAAGTTACGTTTGGTATTTCGAAAAGTTTTATTGGTCCTGTTTCAATCTTTCTAATTATGATCAAATTCATTTATACTTTGCCATTTTTAAATCGAGAAAAATTTGGAGTGATTTTTACTACTTGTTTCAAATATTCAATATAATTCTATATTACATTTTTAGTACTTATCAAAATTAGACTACGTAAAATTTGGGGGATTACAATAATCCAGACGGTATCAAATACACATATCCATACTAGAACTACTTTGGAAACTGACATTAGTTTAACAAAACAGGATCTTTTTTGTTGCGTGATAAGAAACGATGAAAGTAAATAAAATTACAATATCATAATTAAATGCTACTGTCTGAATGATAACTATTACAAACCATAAAACTACCTAAGTTCTCAGATAATAAAATTGATGCACTAACACCAATTAATACATATAAATAAAGAAACTATTTTCCCTGTTTCCAAAACTCTTCTAGCTTTAGAAGCATACCGGCTCTAAGCTCCTAGAAGCCACCGACCAAGGCTTAAGTGTCATCCTGTAAGGACTGTAAGAGTGTGAGCATAACCACGGGCTCAGTGAATAACCAAACTTATCACAACAAGCAAGTTATTATCAATCATATGTAATGCATCAATCAAACACATGAACAATTACAAGCTTGGACAAACCGGAATCCAAACAAGATGGAGATTTACGCCCTCTCATCGGGGTTGAAGGAACCGATACCTGAATCACCTACCTAAGAGAAACTAAGTACACAGGAATCCATAATCCTCACAATTATTATTTCTTTATGTTAATGATGTTTTAAACACTCAGTTCATGTTTTATACCTTAGAAACTCCACAAGTGTTAGCCATTTCACAGCGATACCATGGGCGGCGTCCTTCGTTACCAGTTAGTTCCCATGGAACCGACAGAACAAGGTAAACTTGCGTAAAACTAATAGCCCCTTGCCTAGAAAAACCAAGTATTACCAAAGAACCGAAATTCTAACACGTAGTAGGCGTTCGTAAAAACATAATGCAGTATGTGCAAAACATGCTATGCATGCACCATTTTGCTTATGAGTTCGATAATTTTTTGTCAGGTTATAAGTGTTCAAACTTTATTCAGACATTCAAATGCTTCACATACAGTAATTTCACAAGCCATTCATTATCACTTTTGATTAGTAATATTTATCAAACAAGTAATTTCAAATAGCAAGCAAAGCCCATAATCCCATATACATGAGAGTTCATTATTATTATCTTTGTATTTTAGTGCAACTAAACTACAATCACAAACAATGTAACAAGTCTAAGTTACTCACCTGCTCATACTGATCAATCGTAGTAATCAATCGGGAAATCCTCGACAGTATAGAAATTACTTATTAAGATGAAGTATTTGTCAATAATATTTATAAATAGAAAATTAAATTCCTATGAGTGTCTAAGTGTCTTATGTCGATATTTGATATCATTCCTATGGTTTATAGTAATTTCTTAAAGTATTGATTCCTATAGGAAAGGAATTTCTATTGTTTGATTCTTTTAAGTTTCTTTTGATTTGAGGATTATTTTAGAGAATCCCATTTAAACTTTCATTTATATCTTAAGTTCCATCATAACCTATAGAAGTCTCGGTATGTATAATTTTCATGAATTTGTTCTTACACTTTTCTTGTAATGTAGGTCTTCTAATCATGCTTGTAAAGCTTGTTTTATCAAGCTTTATGTTCATATAAGGTCTTAGAAGCTTTAAACATGCATTTAGACTAGATTAGATAAAATTTGAGTCTTTTTTTGTCCACTTAATCCTTAAATCCGAATTTACTATTACCACAATTATAAGACTTCTAAGTTGTTGTTTTTCTCTTCCAACAATATCTTAACATTTCTGACACATCAATCATCTATCCACTTGAATTCATCCAAGGATTAACAACTTTTTCCAACCACAAAACTTTCTTCCAATGCTCAATAATCCATCCTAAGGTCTATACATAAATTTAACAAGGATAGGTTATAGTTTGGAACTTATCTTGGATTGGAATGGAAGAAGGATGTTCAACTTCCTCTTAAAGAAAAATTAAACCTAGATCAAGGATTAGAGGATGAGTTTCTAACTAAACAACATTAACTATAATAAAGTTTACTAATGCAATCCAATTTTCTTACCTTGGCAAGCTAGTTTCCTCCTCTTGAACCTTAAGATAACTTAGGATTTTTTATTTGGTTTTAGTTGTTATTGATGAGCTTAATGTGTAGGTAAGGTATGGAAGTAGGCTAGGGGTTTATGGTTGCTCACACAAGGTTCGAAAGCTTCTATGTTGAAGGTGGTAATGGAAAAAGGAAAGGAAAAAGTGTTGGACGCACTTATGCTTGCAGCTGGGTTTTTGGAGTATTTTTGTGGGATTTATGAGCTCAAATTGTGTCTAACTTAGGCTTATATACATATACTAGGACTAGACTAAGTATTAGGGGCTAAGGAATTGGTTTTGGGCTTGAAAAATGTCCACAAATGCAGCTGTAAATTCCCATACGAGTTTGCAAAGTTGAATGACAAATTGGACTTGTGTTTGATAGATTTTTGTCGCTATCTTTGAGGGTCTTAATTGTATTTTTTTGGTAGCTAATTAATGCTATTTATGTGTGTAAAAATAAGAGCTTAAATTGTATAAAAATCGGGTCAAATCTGTTGAAGTTTGGAAGTGTGAAAATCTGAAATTTCTGGAACAATTCATCTTGATTTTTGGACGAATTTTAGATCTGATTTTCTTATTAATTTTTTATGTATGAAGTGTACATTTGAAGGCTCTTTATTGGTGTTTAATTGGTCAAAAAAATCAGCTCATTTAAGCCTAGGAATATTGCAAAAATCGGAGTTGAATTTGGAGAAATGTGTTACTGTATTTGTTGAATTGTTCTCCTCTATTGCAGCTGGTAACATCCGATTTTTGTAAAAATATTTGGGACGGTTATGGTTGTTTATCCAAGCTGAAATTCTACTTATTTATTGTTGTTTACATGTGAGGTGTTTTGGTTGGTTAGTGGGTCAATTTTGTTTTGAAGTTTGAGGCTCAAATTTCGGATCAAACTTAGTCAAGAAATCAGGTCTCTGCAGCAGGGGACGTTCTAGCTAAGTTTGGAGCTGTAATCCTCTCCCATTTGGTCTGTAATTCTTGTACATTAATTGTGGGGTATAGGTGCAGCTTTTGGGTTGGTTGGGGTGTCCTTTTCGGGTTGAAATTCTTTGTAAAAATCGATTAAAGTTGGATGAAAAATCAATTGCTGCAATCGAGACTCTAGGTGCTCTGTTTCCCAGGTGCCCTGTTTCCACTGAGCAATGTTGTGCGTGTGTGGGAGGTGTGTGTGTGTGGAGCTGTTGCTTGATCAGTTGACTCCTGCTGCTGTCGTGAGATGAAGATGCTGTGCGTAGAGATGATCTGTTTGCTCGGCATCTTGCAGCGCGCGAGAAGGGAGCTGCTCGATCATCCATGCTGCTTGCGTTGCGATGGAGGGAAGCTGTTTGCTTGGTGGAATTCCTTTTTTTGATGCTTGTGCTGCTGCTGCTGCGTGTGAAGTTGTTCCAGTTGCTCGGTGGCTGCTTGCGTGCGGGAAATGGGGACTGTTGTGCGCTGGGAATTCCAGCTGCTTGGTTGACCTTGCTGCTGTCGTGCATGGAGGTTTGCTTGCTAGTCAGTCATCCATGCAGTTCACGCGCGAGTATATTCACTTCTGTTGCTCCACGTTCCAGTCCTCAATTTGTGTAGCGATGGGATTGTTCGATTTTCTTTTTTTTTTATAAGTATATAATTAATAGTCTAGCAAAAATATTTTTATTAAGAAAATAAATTATTCACGTATATCTATACTCGTTATATTACGTTTTATCGAGATAAAATTTACCTAAGTTAGTAAAACACTTTAATTATTTGTATTTTCAAATTTTTAGTTAAAACTTCACACGATTAATTATTTTTAGTATTTACTTGATTAAATTTTCAAGTTTGATGAATTAAATTAGGAACCAAGTCCTAATAAATTTAGAATTTCCCAACAATTATAACAGCAGGTTTGAAATTTTCTTTTAGATCTAAGTTGATAATTATTGTTCAGTATTAGTGTTTGTTTGTATTTATAATCTTAATATTTACTTTTTAAATTATTATTTTATACCGATAAACTATTAACAACTGTATCTTATCGTTTTGAAATTTTAAAACTATTTCTAATTATATCTTGAATTATCAGTTCAAGATACGAAATCTCGTTTTTGGTATCTATTAAAGTCGAGAAAATCTTTATTCGATTTTTCAAACTATGAATGAGTTCAAACAACTCATAGGTCTATTCTAGGATTTTTTTATTGGTTTTCTAAATTCATTATCTATTTTACATGTTTTTATTTTACTACTGTAACTATTGTGAAAATTTCCGAGGTTTATAGCTACGGTTTGTACAAGACCAGATTTGTCATATGCAGTCAATGCAGTCAGCCGATACATGGAAAATCCTGGTAAAGAACACTAGAGAGCAGTTCAGTGAATTTTTAGATACTTAAGAGATATCACTAATGTTTGTTTACACTTTGGTAGATCAAGAGATGGAATCGTTGGTTTTGTTGACTCTAATTTTGCTGAAGACTTGTATAAACGAAGATCTCTCACGGGGTATGTATTTACCATTGGTGGTTGTGCTATTAGCTGAAAGGCCACTTTGCAAGCAATAGTTGCATTATCTACCACATAAGCTGAGTATATGGCTAGTATAGAGACTTGTAAAGAGGTTATTTGGTTAAAAGGCTTATGTAGAGACCTCAATAATGATTTGAAGTCTGTTACAATCTATTGTGATAGTCAGAGTACCATCTTTCTTACGAAGGATTAGATGTTCCATGAGAGGACAAAGCACATTGATGTTCGGTATCATTTTGTAGCTCGTAGAGATATTGCTGTGAGCAAAGTCAGCACTCATGACAATCCCGCTGATATGATGACTAAGTCACTTCCAATAGCTAGTTTGAGCATTACTTGAACTTAGTTAATGTTTGTTATTGATTGATACCCTTTAGGGGTTTTGTGGAAGACGTGGAGAATGATTATTGTCTATGTAAAATCAAATTCAATTGATTTTACTTTTGAATTCGTGTCAAGGTGGAGATTTGTTGAAGATGACCTGAATTCTTGAAAACTGACACAAAGTCGTCGGCCTAAATCTGTAAGCCGCCGGCCATCTTACCACGTTGAAGTAAAAACATAGCTGGCCGCTTAAGCCACCAGCCTTTCTTCCAATGCAAATTTATATATATATATATATATGATGTTTTATTAGAGTTTAGTGTGTATGACACAAATTATATTGAGAGACTTGTGAGTTATAGTAGTATTCTCTCAACCTTGTACTCCAACTTCACTAATAGTAGATTTCTTCTCCTCTGCTCGTGGTCTATCCCGATTTGGGTTTTCCATATAAATCTTTGTTTTTTACTTTTCTTAGTGGCTATTATTTTTCGTATTTGCTTTATAACAATCCATTATGCCATCCAATTGTAGTAAAAGAAATGGTAGATGCAATCTCCAAAATTTATTAGTTGAGCTATTTCCATGAGATATTCTTGATGTAAGCTATAATTTTCTACTCATCTTTCAATGGAAGAGAGGAAAAAAAGAAAGAGGAAAAAAACATTTCTATACAGAAGCATTATAATCATTGGATTAGGTTGACCTCCACTGTGCATAGAAGAGGAGGAAGCTTGTCTATCGGCATGATTCATTCATTTGACCAAACAAAAAGCTAATAAACATGCAAAGGCCTCTCCAATTCTAAACACTTTCTGTTCTATTCAACCACCTCTTATAGTCCATTTTTCATTTCGCTCATTTTTTAAATCTTCAAAATTTCCATTTTATTTTAATCAAATAGCATTTTACATGCTGACACCTTACAATAGCTTGTACCCTTCAAGTGGACAAACAATGCCTTCCATTTGTGTACGAGCTTGAAGAGTTCTGCAACCTCATTTGTTCATTACTTATGATAGAATATCACCTGAGGTGCTCTTGAATTCAAAAATAGAAAAGGATTATTGGAGGATTCGAAGTTCACTTGTTGATTTTTCTTTTGTCAGAGAAAATGCTCCGACTTGGTGAAAAGCATATCGAATTCAGAAATAGAAAAGGATTAAAATCCATGCAAGTGATCCACCTCACCTTTCAGGAACCAAAATCAGTGTGGAATGGCTAAGTGAAATGTTTTTTCTTCATTTTGTCATTCTCATGATCTCATCTTCTCTTCTCTTAGGGTATCCCTTCTATTATTATCAATCTAATAAGATAATTTGCCTTTTGATCAGAATTCACGGCTTGAAAAATCACATAGCTAGAACAAGTGAAAGACAAACTGCTCATAAAAGCACGATTCACAGAATCTTAGGTAGAGAGTAAGAAGATGGAAAAGAAAGAAGATTCCATATGTAAATGCAACTACTAGGGAATAGCGCCTAACACTGATCATATAAAAAAACATTATCAGGTTCCAATAGTCTCTTAATAAAGACAACACAAAAGCAAATGAATCCTTGAGAATCGACAACCTTTTAAGGTTCATAATTCTTAAATCGAATAGGTATGTCAAATACATAAACTTCCAAGATTAAATTGATAAAAAAAAGGGAAGAATCCTTGCAAGATTCTTAAAACGATCAGGTTCCAAGACTTTTAATAAAGACAAGACTAAAGCAAATGAATCCTTGAGAATCGATAGCCTTTTAAGGTTCATGATTCTTAAAATGATTAGGTATGTCAAATACATAAGCTTGCAAGATTGGATTAATAAAAAACAAGGAAGAATCCTTGCAAGATTCTTAAAATGATCAGGTTCCAATAGTCTTTTAATAAAGACAACACTTAAGCAAATGAATTCTTGAGAATCGACATCCTTTTAAGGTTCACGATTCTTAAAGCAATTGGGTATGTCAAATATGCAAGTTTGCAAGATTGAATTTATAAAAAACCAACGAAGAAGAACTTAAAGGTGGCAAGTTGTATAAAAAACCTACAAGATAATGCTGAAACTCTCCAAAGGACATACTTTCCACATCTTTCTTAGCTGAAAGACTTTCTACGTGGTTTTTCAATGTTTTTATCTCTCAAAACTATATTACATCATTTTTCCTTAAGATAGACTTTAAACTGAAAACATAATAAGATGGTTTTGGGTATTGTTGTTAAGGTTAGCTCTACAATAATCAAATTTAAAATTTAAAAGCTTAAGCTTGTATATATGGTATAGAAAGTATACTTAAAAAAAAATTCTTATAGTATTTCGATGACATGTATATAGAATATAGTATAAGGATGTAAATAATACTTCTTTTAGCCTTTGACCAATGTAATATACTCAATGAGATGACTATATTAAAAAAATAAGAAATTATCATATTTAGTTATATTTTTCCAAATATTTTGTAATTTTATGTATTTACTTTATTATTTTCCACTCGTAATAAAAAGTAAACCATTTATTAAACTTTTTGCTTCTTTCTTCACACAAATCGAAAATGAACTTCTATGTAAAGTGTGGCATCAGCTTATAAAGTTTCTACATGTAATATTCATGTGGCGAGTAAATACTAATTATTATATAGCACGTAATCATATTACTAAATCAAGGTAATGATTATTTTGGAAAATACCCATTATCTCTTCACTTATTAAAGTATAATTAATGTACGTGCTATGTATTACCAATTGAATATAGATCTTCTATCCCTATAGATCTATATACTCTTTTAGATTTTTTATTAATAAGGGTTTTAAATATATTTGTACTTGTGGCCATCAGGTATGCTAATAGTATGTGTACATGGCTAATTGATGTAAGCCCATCTTTAATTTTAAGGACCACATTTAAAGTCTTTAAATGCCACATTAATGTCTTGAAGATGCTCTTTCTTAGAAAACATTCAACTTTGCCCTTAAATTTCAGGTTATCAATGCTAGATTTTTTTTAATAATCTATAGTGGCTCATCTGACTTACGTGATAATCCTAATAAGAATGGACCCAATGTGATGATTTTTGAGATTTAAGTAATTAGGATCGTAGAGTTTAACACCCTTCCCTCCCTTATAAAAGCATAAGTACTATCAAAGAGTACATTAAAGAGAAAGAAAGAGAGGTAAGAAAACTAATTAATCATAAACGTCATAAAAGATAACAAAGACCATGAATCAAGATACATTTTTCCAAATATGTTGATTTTATTTATTTATTTATTTTTTCCATTGCTCTATTATCATATATGTGATCTTTAGTGTGCAACTCTGGAATTATTCCACCAATCAATGCAACTATCAATTCAACGAAAACCGTGTGAAACTTAGTCCAATTGAGAGCTTCTGTGAAGAGTGTCCAATTGAGTAGCTTCTGTGAAAAGTGACTAATTGTATAAGAAAGTAAACGGCTTTTGGAATTGTCCATCTTTAATTGTCTTTATTGATCAAAAGTCCGTCAATGATTGTGCTAGTTATTATTTCAGATACTTTTCAATTTTGTGGACACCACCTTAGCTAGGTTAAATCTTTGGCTCTGTATGTATTTCATGTCAATACATTAATTTCGACTCATCTTTATTTCCAATATGCAAAACAGGTCCTTTTCAGTCTTTAAATTATGGCACATATTTGTCCATTTGAGTGGGACCACTAGTGGCTAGTTGGCCAAGCCAATCTTCGGCCTTAACATTAAGTGTGCATTAATGCGGAGTCTAGACGTTACTATTTGACAAGTAAATAACATTCGAGCTCATGCATTGTAGAGATATTGTCTCATAGCATATAGAAGTCTATTTTAAAATATAGAATAAAAAAATGTCAGAATGATATTTCCTTAGATAATTGTTGATGTAAAAAGTAAGTTTATTTTAAGAAATGATAGAACAGAAAATGAATCGAAATAAGAAATATTTTTGTGTTTTCTAGCTTTTTCTTTGTTGGAAAAAAAAAATAGAGTAGCAGCTATTTATGGACTTCTTTTAGAATATGAAAGTTGTAATGGACTCCGTTTAAAAATGAGTATTATGTAAAAAATTCCAACCATTATCCTTAATATCTAATGTAAATATCTCACCTAACAATTTTTAGAAATTCTATACTTATTCACTTCTTTTAGAATATGAATGTTGTAATGGACTCCGTTTAAAAATGAGTAAAAGTGAATATTTTTTATACACCCCTCCTTGATATACTTTGTAACACCCCACCTTCTATGTGTGCTTGACACCAGCTCAGCAACTCAAAAAGATCAAGGGAACCTAAAGATTTAGGTGGTACACCACCCAAAAGGTAGAAGCTAAGCTAAAATAATTATACTCATCTTGGAATCCTATTTATAAAAAAAAAAAAACACAAATGATTTGTTTGTAAATTAACTAAAACACAGGTCATATATTTGTAATTAACCCAAAATTAAATTCTCAGATTATCAATCGCCATGGAGCATTTTTTACTTCTTGAAATGCCTATTGAAGTGTGGAATAATTTTTTTTTTTTTTTTTCATAAGTCTCAAATTGATTATGAAGGTTCGCCCAACAGCCTGTTTAACTTTGATTAATTCTAACTTCATAATTTTCAATGCACCAAGATTCTCTAGGCATCTCCAACTTCATAGCAAGATATAGAAGTTGATCAAATCGAGCGTGTAAGAAGCTAACATTCATGCCTAAATCCTTAAGTGCCTTTCAAGGTATGGCCTCAAACTGAAACAATCCCCACGGAGGTAGTAATGTCCACGGTCTCTAATAACATCTACTAGGATGAAACTCGCAAATGATATGATTGAGACCATGAAGAAGATATGGATGTAGAAACAACTACTGATCGCGACACAATTTATAGTTTGTTTCATCATTTTTTTGTCTATTTGATATCCGTTTCGGTGTCTGTTTCAATCAAATTGTTTGTTAAGAAATAGATAAAAAAAAAAAGAGATGATTAGGGTCTGTTTGGATAATCTATTTTTTATCTGTATTTATATATGTTTATCATGTATTAGTCATCTATATATTCTCTCTGCATTTAATTTATTGATCTTTTTAAAGTGAAATTGTTTGTTTGTCATATGTTAGTTTTTGTATCTGATCTATGTCTAATCTATTTTTTGCCACACATACTCTTAATTTTCGTATACAAACATATAGATTAGATTGAAATAAAATACAAACACAGATCGGATACAAGTACAGTTTCAAAATTCCTTATGCTTCTAGCCTCTGTAAGCAATAACAGATTCTGCAACCCTGTTTAGGTACTTCTGATACAGCATCATCGAATGCTCTCTATCATTTAGGTACAATTCGCCTGGTGTCCACAACACATTTGACATGGTCAACCTCTGCTACTCCACTGCTATTTAGGTACAATTCACATTACTAAAATACACTTCATATAACACATACTTTATATATCCCTTACTGTAAATATTTTAATGGTAAGCTTACACCTAAAACTGACAACAACTGTTAAACATTTTCAAGTTCTTTTTTTCCCTTTTATTTTTAACTATTATTTAAACTATTAAGGAAGGCGAATCCAATCTGATCATCTCATTAGAGAATTTTGTTTATATAGCTAAATATAAAGGTTATTAGTTTATATAGGTTTGATCTGAGATTGTAAAGATATCGGGAGTAGCTCAAGTGTTGAAGGTCATCATTCAATTATTCCTCTTATCGGATAATTTATTTGGCCTTGACTTGAGCTACATCAACTAACATGCGTAGAGAAAATTAGATCATCACCGACCTATCAAATAAAAATTACAGAAATGGAATTTATATAAAATTAATTATAGAAATGCCGATGCAAATTACATCTTTAAAATGCAATTCATGTGTAAGCATGAGTCGCATGTTTAACAAGAAATTCAAGGTGAATTGCTCATAAGAAATACGATTCATTAAAGTCACACATGAATCACCGTTTCAACATGCGATTTAGCGCTATATATCTATCGATGAATTGTGTCTTTGAAATGCACTTATTTCATTAAATCATGAATGTCATCTTAGAAATGCGATTTAATATTGGTATTTAGATAATTAAAATGTATTTGTGTGATTTCTTATTAAAATATCCGTAAACAGCAATAATGTAGTACATAGTTTTTATCCCCATCTAGGTGCGATGCTGCTGTACGGGTAAGTTTGTATTAATTTTTATTATTCTTGCTGTAAATTTTATAAAATTTATTCATATTAATATAATAAATATACAAGGTCATTTATCTTAGCGATAACTGGAACCAGTTTGGGTACCTTTAGAATATAATTTTACTTAAAATATTGTATTAAAGTCACATAACTAAGTTTTAGTGGTAATTGTAAATCAAAACTCGAATTTACTTTTCAAATTACAACTAATCTTGTGAATTCAAGTTTGTTGGTAAATACAAAATAGTTTTTTTCATAATGAATTTTTATGAGAACACACCGTGTAAATTTAGGTGCATCGTTTTTAAAATTTAAATTAATCCAAAGAAAATTTTACTAAGTCCTGGTTCTAGTATACTATATATAAGTACTAATTTTCTCAAGGTTTACACATTTGTAAAATGACCCAAGCGATATTGTTATCTAACTTCACAGTCACGATGTGCTAATGACATAAATAAACTCCAACCATTCACACCAAGTTCCCACCGTTCGCATAATTTGCAAATAAGCAACATACTAGACCAAAAAACTTGACATGTTATTTGATGGATAAAACATGAACTTCTTATAAATCAATATGGGGAAAAAAACACAACATGGAAAAACAAAAAGTTAATGCTACATTCACACAAATATAATCCAAAAAATTTCCAGAATTCTATAAATGATTGCTTGAAAACTGGGACATCATCAATACCAAATGTTTAACTTCGATACTGACCTACAAAAGAAGGAAAAATGGCTGAGAAAACATAAGATTAAGAAGATGTGGAGTGTTTTGTTGGTTAGTAGGTCAATTTTGTTTGAAGAGGTGCAGCTGGTAACATCCGATTTTTGTACAAATATTTGGGATGGTTATGGTGTTTATCCAAGCGAAATTCTCCTTATTTATTGTTGTTTACATGTGGATGTTTTGGTTAAAATAATTTAATTAGCTATTATAAACAAATTAAATAATATATATATACACGAAAAAACCGCTGGAAGAGGAATTTCATTAGAACAGAGGAAGAAAAATAGATGAGCTTAAGTTTAGTTGGTCACGCGCCAGAGTAGAGCCGTTGCAGAAGAAGTCACGCACGGATCAGCTTCCACGTACAAGAAACGATAAACGAACAGAGAACGGTACGGCAAATTGGAATTCTTGAGCCGCATCAACACGTCCCCAACGTTCAGCTCTTCACGCGTGGATGGAGGCTTGAAGAAAATTACATCGCGCCGCTGAATTCCGTGGAACAGAGGAGAAGACAAAAATTTAACACACTGCAGTCCTCCAATGCTAGAAATTCACGAACAATGACGGGTAGAATTTTTCTTCACAAATGTACAGTCTTCAATCTGGAAACCGCTGCAGTCAATTCACGTACGGAACAGAGGAGGAGTTGGCCGCAATCTCCTTTCCTCGTACAAATCCTTCACGCTGTAGTGGAGTCGGCTGCAAAAATATTTGGGATGGTTACGGTAGTTTATCCAAGCTGAAATTCTCCTTATTTATTGTTGTTTACATGTGGAGTGTTTTGGTTGGTTAGTGGGTCAATTTTGTTTGAAGTTTGAGGCTCAAATTTCGGATCAAACTTAGTCAAGAAATCAGGTCTCTGCAGCAGGGGAGGTCCTTACTGCTATATCACGATTTTTCTAGCTAAGTTTGGAGCTGTAATCCTCTCCCATTTGGTCTATAATTCTTGTACATTAATTGTGGGTATAGGTGTAGCTTTTGGTTGGTTGGGGTGTCCTTTTCGGGTTGAAATTCGTTATAAAAATCGATAAAGTTGGATGAAAAATCAGTTGCTGCAATCGAGACTCCAGGTGCTCTGTTTCCCAGGTGCCCTGTTTCCACTGAGCAATGTTGTGTGTGCGTGGGAGGTGTGTGTGTATGGAGCTGCTGCTTGATCGTTGACTCCTGCTGCTATCGTGAGATGAAGATGCTGTGCGTATAGATGATCTGTTTTGCTCGGCATCTTGCAGCGCGCGTGAAGGGAGCTGCTCGATCATCCATGCTGCTTGCGTGCATGGAGGGAAGCTGCTGCTCGGTGGAATTCCTTTGTTTTGCTGCTGCTGCTGCGTGTGAAGTTGTTCTAGTTGCTCGGTGGCTGCTTGCGTGCGAGAAATGGGGACTGTTGTGTACCTGGGAATTCCAGCTGCTCGGTTGACCTTGCTGCTGTCGTGCATGGAGGTTTGCTTGCTGGTCGGTCATCCATGCAATTCACGCGCGAGGATATTCACTTCTGTTGCTCCACGTTCCAGTCCTCAATTTGTGTAGCGATGGGATTGTTCGATTTTCTTTTTTTTTTATATCTATATATTTAATAGTTACTAGCAAAAATATTTTTGTTAAGAAAATAAATTATTCGCGTATATATACTCGTTATATTTACGTTTTATCGAGATAAAATTTACCTAAGTTAGTAAAACACTTTAAATTATTTGTATTTTCAAATTTTTAGTTAAAACTTAACATTTAATTATTTTTAGTATTTACTTGATTAAATTTTCAAGTTCAATGAATTAAATTAGGAACCAAGTCTTAATAAATTTAGAATTTCCTAACAATTATAACAGCGGGTTCGAAATTTTCTTTTAGATCTAAGTTGATAATTATTGTTCAGTATTAGTGTTTGTTTGTATTTATAATCTTAATATTTACTTTTTAAATTATTATTTTATACCGATAAACTCTATTAACAACTGTATCTTATCAGTTTGAAATTTTAAAACTATTTCTAATTATATCTTGAATTATCAGTTCAAGATACGAAATCTCGTTTTTGGTATCTATTAAAGTCGAGAAAATCTTTATTCGAGTTTTTCAAACTATGAATGAGTTTAACAACTCATAGGTCTATTCTAGGATTATTTATTGGTTTTCTAAATTCATTATCTATTTTACATGTTTTTATTTTACTACTGTATACTATTGTGAAAATTTCCGGGGTTTATAGCTACGGTTTGTACAAGACCAGATTTGTCATATGCAGTCAGCCGATACATGGAAAATCCTGGTAAAGAACACTAGAGAGCAGTTCAGTGGATTTTTAGATACTTAAGAGATATCACTGATGTTTGTTTACACTTTGGTAGATCAAGAGATGGAATCGTTGGTTTTGTTGACTCTAATTTTGCTGGAGACTTGGATAAACGAAGATCTCTCACGGGGTATGTATTTACCATTGGTGGTTGTGCTATTAGCTGAAAGGCCACTTTGCAAGCAATAGTTGCTTTATCTACCACATAAGCTGAGTATATGGCTATTATAGAGACTTGTAAAGAGGATATTTGGTTAAAAGGCTTATGTAGAGACCTCAATAATGATTTGAAGTCTGTTACAATCTATTGTGATAGTCAGAGTACCATCTTTCTTACGAAGGATTAGATGTTCCATGAGAGGACAAAGCACATTGAAGTTCGGTATCATTTTGTAGCTCGTAGAGATATTGCTGTGAGCAAAGTCAGCACTCATGACAATCCCGCTGATATGATGACTAAGTCACTTCCAATAGCTAGTTTGAGCATTACTTGAACTTAGTTAATGTTTGTTGTTGATTGATACCCTTTAGGGGTTTTGTGGAAGACGTGGAGAATGATTATTGTCTATGTTGAAGAATCAAATTCAATGATTTTACTTTTGAATTCGTGTCAAGGTGGAGATTTGTTGAAGATGACCTGAATTCTTGAAAACTGACACAAAGCCATCGGCCTAAATCTATAAGCCGCCGGCCATCTTACCATCGTTGAAGTAAAAACATAGCTGGCCGCTTAAGCCACCAGCCTTTCTTCCAACACGCAAATTTATATATATATATATATATATGTTTTTTAGAGTTTAGTGTGTATGACACAAATTATATTGAGAGACTTGTGAGTTATAGTAGTATTCTCTCAACCTTGTACTCCAACTTCTACTAATAGTAGATTTCTTCTCCTCTGCTCGTGGTCTTCCCGATTTGGGTTTTCCATATAAATCTTTATGTTTTTTACTTTTCTTAGTGGCTATTATTTTTCGTATTTGCTTTATAACAATTCCATTATGCCATCCAATTGTAAAAGAAATGGTAGGTGCAATCTCCAAAATTTATTAGTTGAGCTATTTCCATGAGATATTCTAGATGTAAGCTATAATTTTCTACTCATCTTTCAATGGTAGAGAGGAAAAAAAAGAAAGAGGAAAAAAACATTTCTATACAGAAGCATTATAATCATTGGATTAGGTTGACCTCCACTGTGCATAGAAGAGGAGGAAGCTTGTCTATCGGCATGATTCATTTATTTGACCAAACAAAAAGCTAATAAACATGCAAAGGCCTCTCCAATTCTAAACACTTTCTATTCTATTCAACCACCTCTTATAGTCCATTTTTCATTTCGCTCATTTTTTAAATCTTCAAATTTTCCATTTTATTTTAATCAAATAGCATTTTACATACTGACACCTTACAATAGCTTGTACCCTTCAAGTGGACAAACAATGCCTTCCATTTGTGTACGAGCTTGAAGAGTTCTGCAACCTCATTTGTTCATATACTTATGATAGAATATCACCTGAGGTGCTCTTGAATTCAAAAATAGAAAAGGATTATTGGAGGATTCGAAGTTCACTTGTTGATTTTTCTTTTGTTGGAGAAAATGCTCCGACTTGGTGAAAAGCATATCGAATTCAGAAATAGAAAAGGATTAAAATCCATGCAAGTGATCCACCTCACCTTTCAGGAATTCCAAAATCAGTGTGGAATGGCTAAGTGAAATGTTTTTCTTCATTTTGTCATTCTCATGATCTCATCTTCTCTTCTTCCTTAGGGGTATCCCTTCTATTATTATCAATCTAATAAGATAATTTGCCTTTTGATCAGAATTCTGCGACTTGAAAAATCACATAGCTAGAACAAGTGAAAGACAAACTGCTCATAAAAGCACGATTCACAGAATCTTAGGTAGAGAATAAGAAGATGGAAAAGAAAGAATTCCATATGTAAATGCAATAGGGAATAGCGCCTAACACTGATCCTATAAAAAAACATTATCAGGTTCCAAATCTCTTAATAAAGATAACACAAAAGCAAATGAATCCTTGAGAATCGACAGCCTTTTAAGGTTCATAATTCTTAAATCGAATAGGTATGTCAATACATAAACTTCCAAGATTAAATTTATAAAAAATAGGGAAGAAACCTTGCAAAATTCTTAAAACGATCAGGTTCTAAGACTTTTATAAAGACAAGACAAAGCAAATGAATCCTTGAGAATCGATAGCCTTTTAAGGTTCATGATTCTTAAAATGATTAGGTATGTCAAATACATAAGCTTGCAAGATTGGATTAATAAAAAACAAGGAAGAATCCTTGCAAGATTCTTAAAACGATCAGGTTCCAAAAGTCTTTTAATAAAGACAACACTTAAGCAAATGAATCCTTGAGAATCGACATCCTTTTATGGTTCACGATTCTTAAAGCAATTGGGTACGTCAAATATGCAAGTTTGCAAGATTGAATTTATAAAAAAACAACGAAGAAGAACTTAAAGGTGGCAAGTTGTATAAAAAACCTACAAGATAATGCTGAAACTCTCCAAAGGACATACTTTCCACATCTTTCTTAGCTGAAAGACTTTCTACGTGGTTTTTCAATGTTTTTATCTCTCAAAACTATATTACATCATTTTTCCTTAAGATAGACTTTAAACTGAAAACATAATAAGGATGGTTTTGGGTATTGTTGTTAAGGTTAGCTCTACAATAATCAAATTTAAATTTAAAAGCTTAAGCTTGTATATATGGTATAGAAAGTATACTTAAAAAAAAAAAATTCTTATAGTATTTCGATGACATGTATTAGTATAATATAGGATGTAATAATACTTCTTTTAGCCTTTGACCAATGTAATATACTCAATGAGATGACTATATTAAAAAAAATAAGAAATTATCATATTTAGTTATATTTTTCCAAATATTTTGTAATTTTATGTATTTACTTTATTATTTTCCACTCGTAATAAAAAAGTAAACCATTTATTAAACTTTTTGCTTCTTTCTTCACACAAATCGAAAATGAACTTCTATGTAAATGTGTGGCATCAGCTTATAAAGTTTCTACATGTAATATTCATGTGGCGAGTAAATACTAACTATTATATAGCACGTAATCATATTACCAAATCAGAGGTAATGATTATTTTGGAAAATACCCATTATCTCTTCACTTATTAAAGTATAATTAATGTACGCGTGCTATGTATTACCAATTGAATATATAGATCTTCTATCCCTATAGATATCTATATACTCTTTTAGATTTTTTATTAATAAGGGTTTTAAATATATTTGTACTTGTGGCCATCAGGTATGCTAATAGTATGTGTACATGGCTAATTGATGTAAGCCCATCTTTAATTTTAAGGACCACATTTAAAGTCTTTAAATGCCACATTAATGTCTTGAAGATGCTCTTTCTTAGAAAACATTCAACTTTGCCCTTAAATTTCTTTGGTTATCAATGTTAGATTTTTTTAATAATCTATAGTGGCTCATCTGACTTACGTGATAATCCCAATAAGGATGGACCCAATGATGATTTTTGAGATTTAAGTAATTAGGATCGTAGAGTTTAACACCCTTCCCTCTCCCTTATAAAAGCATAAGTACTATCAAAGAGTACATTAAAGAGAAAGAAAGAGGGTAAGAAAACTAATTAATCATAAACGTCATAAAAGATTAACAAAGACCATGAATCAAGATACATTTTTCCAAAATATGTTGATTTTATTTATTTATTTATTTTTTCCATTGCTCTATTATCATATATGTGATCTTGAGTGTGCAACTCTGGAATTATTCCACCAATCAATGCAACTATCAATTCAACGAAAACCGTGTGAAACTTAGTCCAATTGAGGAGCTTCTGTGAAGAGTGTCCAATTGAGTAGCTTCTGTGAAAAGTGACTAATTGTATAAGAAAGTAAACGGCTTTTGGAATTGTCCATCTTTAATTGTCTTTATTGATCGAAAAGTCCGTCAATGATTGTGCTAGTTATTATTTCAGATACTTTTCAATTTTGTGGGACACCACCTTAGCTAGGTTAAATCTTTGGCTCTGTATGTATTTCATGTCAATACATTAATTTCGACTCATCTTTATTTCCAATATGCAAAACAGGTCCTTTTCAGTCTTTAAATTATGGCACATATTTGCCCATTTGAGTGGGACCACTAGTGGCTAGTTGGCCAAGCCAAGTCTTTGGCCTTAACATTAAGTGTGCATTAATGCGGAGTCTAGACGTTACTATTTGACAAGTAAATAACATTCGAGCTCATGCATTGTAGAGATATTGTCTCATACCATATAGAAGTCTATTTTAAAATATAGAATAAAAAATGTAAGAATGATATTTCCTTAGATAATTGTTGATGTAAAAGGTAAGTTTATTTTAAGAAATGATAGAACAAAAATGAATCGAAATAAAAAAATATTTTTGTTTTTCTAGCTTTTCTTTTGTTGGAAAAAAAAAATAGAGTAGCAGCTATTTATGGACTTCTTTTAGAATATGAAAGTTGTAATGGACTCCGTTTAAAAATGAGTAAAGTGAATATTTTTATACACCCCTCCTTGATATACTTTGTAACACCCCACCTTCTATGTGTGCTTGACACCAGCTCAGCAACTCAAAAAGATCAAGGGAACCAAAGATTTAGGGTACACCACCCAAAAGGTAGAAAGCTAAGCTAAATAATTATACTCATCTTGTGATCCTATTATAAAAAAAAAAGTAACACAAATGATTTGTTTGTAAATTAACTAAAACACAGGTCATATATTTGTAATTAACCCAAAATTAAATTCTGAGATTATCAATCGCTATGGAGCATTTTTTACTTCTTGAAATGCCTATTGAAGTGTGGAATAATTTTTTTTTTTTGTCATAAGTCTCAAATTGATTATGAAGGTTCGCCCAACAGCCTGTTTAACTTTGATTAATTCTAACTTCATAATTTTCAATGCACCAAGATTCTCTAGGCATCTCCAACTTCATAGCAAGATATAGAAGTTGATCAAATCGAGCGTGTAAGAAGCTAACATTCATGCCTAAATCCTTAAGTGCCTTTCAAGGTATGGCCTCAAACTGAAACAATCCCCACGGAGGTAGTAATGTCCATGGTCTCTAATAACATCTACTGGGATGAAACTCGCAAATGATATGATTGAGACCATGAAGAAGATATGGATGTAGAAACAACTACTGATCGCGACACAATTTATAGTTTGTTTCATCATTTTTTTTGTCTATTTGATATCCGTTTGGTGTCTGTTTCAATCAAATTGTATGTTAAGAAATAGATAAAAAAAAAATAAAAAGAGATGATTAGGGTCTGTTTGGATAGTCTATTTTTTATCTGTATTTATATATGTTTATCATGTATTAGTCATCTATATCTTATCTGCATTTAATCTATTTGATCTTTTTAAAAGTGAAATTGTTTGTTTGTCATATGTTAGTTATTTGTATCTGATCTATGTCTAATCTATTTTTTGCCACACATACTCTTAATTATTCGTCTACAAACATATAGATTAGATTGAAATAAAATACAAACACAGATCGGATACAAGTACAGTTTGAAAATTCCTTATGCTTCTAGCCTCTGTAAGCAATAACAGATTCTGCAACCCTGTTTAGGTACTTCTGATACAGCATCATCGAATGCTCTCTACCATTTAGGTACAATTCGCCTGGTGTCCACAACACATTTGATATGGTCAACCTCTGCTACTCCACTGCTATTTAGGTACAATTCACATTACTAAAATACACTTCATAACACATACTTTATATCCCTTACTGTAAATATTTTAATGGTAAGCTTACACCTAAAACTGACAACAACTGTTAAACATTTTCAAGTTCTTTTTTTTTTCCCTTTTATTTTTAACTATTATTTAAACTATTGAAGGAAGGCGAATCCAATCTGATCATCTCATTAGGAGAATTTTGTTTATATAGCTAAATTATAAAGGTTATGAGTTTTATATATGTTGATCTGAGATTGTAAAATATATCGGGAGTAGCTCAAGTGTTGAAGGTCATCATTCAATTATTCCTCTTGTCGGATAATTTATTTGGCCTTGACTTGAGCTACATCAACTAACATGCGTAGAGAAAATTATATCATTACCGACCTATCAAATAAAAATTACACAAATGTAATTTATATAAAATTAATTATACAAATGCCGATGCAAATTACATCTTTAAAATGCAATTCATGTGTAAGCATGAGTCGCATGTTTAACAAGAAATTCAACGTGAATTGCTCATAAGAAATATGATTCATTAAAGTCACACATGAATCACCGTTTCAACATGCGATTTGGCGCTATATATCTATCGATGAATTGTGTCTTTGAAATGCACTTATTTCATTAAATCATGAATGTCGTCTTAGAAATGCGATTTAATATTGGTATTTAGATAATTAAAATGTATTTGTGTGATTTCTTATTAAAATATCCGTAAACAGCAATATGTAGTACATAGTTTTTATCCCCATCTAGGTGCGATGCTGCTGTACGGGTAAGTTTGTATTAATTTATTATTCTTGCTGTAAATTTTATAAAATTTATTCATATTAATATAATAAATATACAAGTCATTTATCTTAGCGATAACTGGAACCAGTTTGGGTACCTTTAGAATATAATTTTACTTAAAATATTGTTTAAAGTCACATAACTAAGTTTTAGTGGTTAATTGTAAATCAAAACTCGAATTTACTTTCAAATTAATAATCTTGTGAATTCAAGTTGTTGGTAAATACAAAATAGTTTTTTTCATAATCAATTTTTAGAGAACACACGTGTAAATTTAGGTGCATCGTTTTAAATTTAAATATAAGAAAATTTTACTAAGTCCTGGTTCTAGTATACGATATATAAAGTACTAATTTTCTCAAGGTTTACACATTTGTAAAATGACCCAAGCGATATGTTATCTAACTTCACAATCAGATGTGCTAACGACATAAAATAAACTCCAACCATTCACACCGAAGTTCCCACCGTTCGCATAATTTTGCAAATGAGCAACATACTAGACCAAAAAACTTGACATGTTATTTGATGGATAAAACATGAACTTCTTATAAATCATGGGGAAAGAAACACAACATTGGAAAAACAAAAGTTAATGCTACATTCACAAATATAATCAAAAAATTTCCAAAATTCTATAAATGATTGCTTGAAAACTGGACATCATTCAATACCCAAAGTTTAACTTCGATACTGACCTACAAAAGAGAGGAAAAATGGCTGAGAAAATCATAAGATTAAGAAGATGTGGAGTGTTTTGGGGTTAGTAGGTCAATTTTGTTTGAAGATGTGCAGCTGGTACATCCGATTTTTTTAAAAATATTTGGGACGGTTATGGTTGTTTATCCAAGCTGAAATTCTCCTTATTTATTGTTGTTTACATGTGGTGTGTTTTGGTTAAAATAATTTAATTAGCTATTATAAACAAATTAAATAATATATATATACACGAAAACCACCGCTGGAAGAGGAATTTCATTAGAACAGAGGAAGAAAACAGATGAGCTTAAGTTTAGTTGGTCACGCGCCATAGTAGAGCCGTTGCTGCAGAAGAAGTCACGCAGGATCAGCCTCCACGTACAAGAAACGATAAACGAACAGAGAACGGTACGGCATACTGGAATTCTTGAGCCGCATCAATACGTCCCCAACGTTCAACTTCACGCGTGGATGGAGCTTGAAGAAAATTACATCGCGCCGCTGAATTCCGTGGAACAGAGGAAAGACAAAAATTTAACACACTGCAGTCCTCCAATGCTAGAAATTCACGAACAATGACGGGTATAATTTTTCTTCACAAATGTCATCTTCAACCTGGAAACCGCTGCAGTCATTCACGTACGGAACAGAGGAGGATTGGCCGCAATTTCCTTTCCTTGCACAAACCTTCACGCTGTAGTGGAGTCGGCTGCAAAAATATTGGGATGGTACGGTAGTTATCCAAGCTGAAATCTCCTTATTTGTTGTTTACATGTGGATGTTTTGGTTGGTTAGTGGTCAATTTTGTTTGAGCTTGAGGCTCAAATTTCGGATTAAACTTAGTCAAGAAATCAGTCTCTGCAGCAGGGGAGGTCCTTGCTGCTATATCATGATTTTTCTAGCTAAGTTTGGAGCTGTAATCCTCTCTCATTTGGTCTATAATTCTTGTACATTAATTGTGGGGTATAGGTGTAGCTTTTGGGTTGGTTGGGGTGTCCTTTTCGGGTTGAAATTCGTTATAAAAATCGAAATAAAGTTGGATGAAAAATCAGTTGCTGCAATCGAGACTCCAGGTGCTCTGTTTCCCAGGTGCCCTGTTTCCACTGAGCAATGTTGTGCGTGCGTGGGAGGTGTGTGTGTATGGAGCTGCTGCTTGATCGGTTGACTCCTGCTGCTATCGTGAGATGAAGATGCTGTGCGTATAGATGATCTGTTTTGCTCGGCATCTTGCAGCGCGCGTGAAGGGAGCTGCTCGATCATCCATGCTGCTTGCGTGCAATGGAGGGAAGCTGCTGCTCGGTGGAATTCCTTTGTTTTGCTGCTGCTGCTGCGTGTGAAGTTGTTCTAGTTGCTCGGTGGCTGCTTGTGTGCGAGAAATGGGGACTGTTGTGTACCTGGGAATTCCAGCTGCTCGGTTGACCTTGCTGCTGTCGTGCATGGAGGTTTGCTTGCTGGTCGGTCATCCATGCAATTCACGCGCGAGGATATTCACTTCTGTTGCTCCACGTTCCAGTCCTCAATTTGTGTAGCGATGGGATTGTTCGATTTTCTTTTTTTTTATATATCTATATATTTAATAGTTACTAGCAAAAATATTTTTGTTAAGAAAATAAATTATTCGCGTATATCTATACTCGTTATATTTACGTTTTATCGAGATAAAATTTACCTAAGTTAGTACAACACTTTAAATTATTTGTATTTTCAAATTTTTAGTTAAAACTTAACACGATTAATTATTTTTAGTATTTACTTGATTAAATTTTCAAGTTCAATCAATTAAATTAGGAACCAAGTCTTAATAAATTTAGAATTTCCTAACAATTATTACAGCGGGTTCGAAATTTTCTTTTTAGATCTAAGTTGATAATTATTGTTCAGTATTAGTGTTTGTTTGTATTTATAATCTTAATATTTACTTTTTAAATTATTATTTTATACCGATAAACTCTATTAACAACTGTATCTTATCAGTTTTGAAATTTTAAAACTATTTCTAATTATATCTTGAATTATCAGTTCAAGATACGAAATCTCGTTTTTGGTATCTATTAAAGTCGAGAAAATCTTTATTCGAGTTTTTCAAACTATGAATGAGTTTATCACAACTCATAGGTCTATTCTAGGATTATTTATTGGTTTTCTAAATTCATTATCTATTTTACATGTTTTTATTTTACTACTGTATACTATTGTGAAAATTTCCGGGGTCTATAGCTACGGTTTGTACAAGACCAGATTTGTCATATGCAGTCAGCCGATACATGGCAAATCCTGGTAAAGAACACTAGAGAGCAGTTCAATGGATTTTTAGATACTTAAGAGATATCACTGATGTTTGTTTACACTTTGGTAGATCTAGAGATGGAATCGTTGGTTTTGTTGACTCTAATTTTGCTGGAGACTTGGATAAACGAAGATCTCTCACGGGGTATGTATTTACCATTGGTGGTTGTGCTATTAGCTGAAAGGCCACTTTGCAAGCAATAGTTGCTTTATCTACCACATAAGCTGAGTATATGGCTATTATAGAGACTTGTAAAGAGGCTATTTGGTTAAAAGGCTTATGTAGAGACCTCAATAATGATTTGAAGTCTGTTACAATCTATTGTGATAGTCAGAGTGCCATCTTTCTTACGAAGGATTAGATGTTCCATGAGAGGACAAAGCACATTGAAGTTCGGTATCATTTTGTAGCTCGTAGAGATATTGCTGTGAGCAAAGTCAGCACTCATGACAATCCCGATGATATGATGACTAAGTCACTTCCAATAGCCGAGTTTGAGCATTACTTGAACTTAGTTAATGTTTGTTGTTGATTGATACCCTTTAGGGGTTTTATGGAAGACGTGGAGAATGATTATTGTCTATGATGAAGAATCAATTCGTTTTTTACTTTTGAATTCGTGTCAAGGTGGAGATTTGTTGAAGATGACCTGAATTCTTGAAAACTGACGCAAAGTCGTCGGCCTAAATCTGTAAGCCACCGACCATCTTACCACCGTTGAAGTAAAAACATAGCTGGCCACTTAAGCCACCAGCCTTCTTCCAACATGCAAATTTATATATATATATATATATATATATATGATGTTTTATTAGAGTTTAGTGTGTATGACACAAATTATATTGAGAGACTTGTGAGTTATAGTAGTATTCTCTCAACCTTGTACTCCAACTTCAACTAATAGTAGATTTCTTCTCCTCTGCTCGTGGTCTTTCCCGATTTAGGTTTTCCATGTAAATCTTTGTGTTTTTTACTTTTCTTAGTGGCTATTATTTTTCGTATTTGCTTTATAACAAGTCCATTATGCCATCCAATTGTAGTAGAAATGGTAGATGCAATCTCCAAAATTTATTAGTTGAGCTATTTCCATGAGATATTCTTGATGTAAGCTATAATTTTCTACTCATCTTTCAATGGAAGAGAGGGAAAAAAAGAAAGAGGAAAAAAACATTTCTATACAGAAGCATTATAATCATTGGATTAGGTTAACCTCCACTATGCATAGAAGAGGAGGAAGCTTGTCTATCGGCATGATTCATTCATTTGACCAAACAAAAAGCTAATAAACATGCAAAGGCCTCTCCAATTCTAAACACTTTCTGTTCTATTCAACCACCTCTTATAGTCCATTTTTCATTTCGTTCATTTTTTAAATCTTCAAATTTTCCATTTTATTTTAATCAAATAGCATTTTACATGCTGATACCTTACAATAGCTTGTACCCTTCAAGTGGACAAACAATGCCTTCCATTTGTGTACAAGCTTGAAGAGTTCTGCAACCTCATTTGTTCATATACTTATGATAGAATATCACCTGAGGTGCTCTTGAATTCAAAAATAGAAAAGGATTATTGGAGGATTCGAAGTTCACTTGTTGATTTTTCTTTTGTCAGAGAAAATGCTCCGACTTGGTGAAAAGCATATCGAATTCAGAAATAGAAAAGGATTAAAATCCATGCAAGTGATCCACCTCACCTTTCAGGAATTCCAAAATCAGTGTGGAATGGCTAAGTGAAATGTTTTTCTTCATTTTGTCATTCTCATGATCTCATCTTCTCTTCTTCCTTAGGGGTATCCCTTCTATTATTATCAATCTAATAAGATAATTTGCCTTTTGATCAGAATTCTGCGGCTTGAAAAATCACATAGCTAGAACAAGTGAAAGACAAACTGCTCATAAAAGCACGATTCACAGAATCTTAGGTAGAGAGTAAGAAGATGGAAAAGAAAGAAGATTCCATATGTAAATGCAACTAGTAGGGAATAGCTCCTAACACTGATCATATAAAAAAACATTATCAGGCTCCAATAGTCTCTTAATGAAGACAACACAAAAGCAAATGAATCCTTGAGAATCGACAACCTTTTAAGGTTCATAATTCTTAAATCGAATAGGTATGTCAAATACATAAACATCCAAGATTAAATTTATAAAAAACAAGGAAGAATCCTTGCAAGATTCTTAAAACGATCAGGTTCCAAGACTTTTAATAAAGACAAGACTAAAGCAAATGAATCCTTGAGAATCAATAGCATTTTATGGTTCATGATTCTTAAAATGATTAGGTATGTCAAATACATAAGCTTGCAAGATTGGATTAATAAAAAACAAGGAAGAATCCTTGCAAGATTCTTAAAACGATCAGGTTCCAATAGTCTTTTAATAAAGACAACAATTAAGCAAATGAATCCTTGAGAATCGACATCCTTTTAAGGTTCACGATTCTTAAAACAATTGGGTATGTCAAATATACACGTTTGCAAGATTGAATTTATAAAAAAACAACGAAGAAGAACTTAAAGGTGGCAAGTTGTATAAAAAACCTACAAGATAATGCTGAAACTCTCCAAAGGACATACTTTCCACATCTTTCTTAGCTGAAAAACTTTCTACGTGGTTTTTCAATGTTTTTATCTCTCAAAACTATATTACATCATTTTTCCTGAAGATAGACTTTAAACTGAAAACATAATAACGATGGTTTTGGGTATTGTTGTTAAGGTTAGCTCTACAATAATCAAATTTAAAATTTAAAAGCTTAAGCTTGTATATATGGTATAGAAAGTATACTTAAAAAAAAAATTCTTATAGTATTTCGATGACATGTATATAGAATATAGTATGAGGATGTAAATAATACTTCTTTTAGCCTTTGACCAATGTAATATACTCAATGAGATGACTATATTAAAAAAAATAAGAAATTATCTTATTTAGTTATATTTTTCCAAATATTTTGTAATTTTATGTATTTACTTTATTATTTTCCACTCGTAATAAAAAAGTAAACCATTTATTAAACTTTTTGCTTCTTTCTTCACACAAATCAAAAATGAACTTCTATGTAAATGTGTGGCATCAACTTATAAAGTTTCTACATGTAATATTCATGTGGCGAGTAAATACTAATTATTATATAGCACGTAATCATATTACTAAATCAAAGGTAATGATTATTTTGGAAAATACCCATTATCTCTTCACCTATTAAAGTATAATTAATGTACACGTGCTATGTATTACCAATTGATTATATAGATCTTCTATCCTTATAGATCTCTATATACTCTTTTAGATTTTTTATTAATAAGGGTTTTAAATATATTTGTACTTGTGGCCATCAGGTATGCTAATAGTATGTGTACATGGCTAATTGATGTAAGCCCATCTTTAATTTTAAGGACCACATTTAAAGTCTTTAAATGCCACATTAATGTCTTGAAGATGCTCTTTCTTAGAAAACATTCAACTTTGCCCTTAAATTTCTTAGGTTATCAATGTTGGATTTTTTTTAATAATCTATAGTGGCTCATCTGACTTACGTGATAATCCTAATAAGAATGGACCCAATGTGATGATTTTTGAGATTTAAGTAATTAGGATCGTAGAGTTTAACACCCTTCCCTCTCCCTTATAAAAGCATAAGTACTATCAAAGAGTACATTAAAGAGAAAGAAAGAGAGGGTAAGAAAACTAATTAATCATAAACGTCATAAAAGATTAACAAAGACCATGAATCAAGATACATTTTTCCAAAATATGTTGATTTTATTTATTTATTTATTTTTTCCATTGCTCTATTATCATATATGTGATCTTGAGTGTGCAACTCTGGAATTATTCCACCAATCAATGCAACTATCAATTCAACGAAAACCGTGTGAAACTTAGTCCAATTGAGGAGCTTCTGTGAAGAGTGTCCAATTGAGTAGCTTCTGTGAAAAGTGACTAATTGTATAAGAAAGTAAACGGCTTTTGGAATTGTCCATCTTTAATTGTCTTTATTGATCGAAAAGTCCGTCAATGATTGTGCTAGTTATTATTTCAGATACTTTTCAATTTTGTGGGACACCACCTTAGCTAGGTTAAATCTTTGGCTCTGTATGTA
This sequence comes from Combretum micranthum, assembly GCA_024138025.1. Lineage (NCBI taxonomy): Eukaryota > Viridiplantae > Streptophyta > Magnoliopsida > Myrtales > Combretaceae > Combretum > Combretum micranthum. Next base: position 1,258,044 of record JAMXBD010000170.1, on the reverse strand, counting down.
TTTCATGTCAATACATTAATTTCGACTCATCTTTATTTCCAATATGCAAAACAGGTCCTTTTCAGTCTTTAAATTATGGCACATATTTGTCCATTTGAGTGGGACCACTAGTGGCTAGTTGGCCAAGCCAAGTCTTCGGCCTTAACATTAAGTGTGCATTAATGCGGAGTCTAGACGTTACTATTTGACAAGTAAATAACATTCGAGCTCATGCATTGTAGAGATATTGTCTCGTAGCATATAGAAGTCTATTTTAAAATATAGAATAAAAAATGTCAGAATGATATTTCCTTAGATAATTGTTGATGTAAAAAGTAAGTTTATTTTAAGAAATGATAGAACAGAAAATGAATCGAAATAAAGAAATATTTTTGTGTTTTCTAGCTTTTTCTTTTGTTGGAAAAAAAAAATAGAGTAGCAGCTATTTATGGACTTCTTTTAGAATATGAAAGTTGTAATGGACTCCGTTTAAAAATGAGTATTATGTAAAAAATTCCAACCATTATCCTTAACATCTAATGTAAATATCTCACATAACAATTTTTAGAAATTCTATACTTATTCACTTCTTTTAGAATATGAATGTTGTAATGGACTCCGTTTAAAAATGAGTAAAAGTGAATATTTTTTATACACCCCTCCTTGATATACTTTGTAACACCCCACCTTCTATGTGTGCTTGACACCTGCTCAGCAACTCAAAAAGATCAAGGGAACCTAAAGATTTAGGTGGTACACCACCCAAAAGGTAGAAGCTAAGCTAAAATAATTATACTCATCTTGTGATCCTATTTATAAAAAAAAAAAAAGTAACACAAATGATTTGTTTGTAAATTAACTAAAACACAGGTCATATATTTGTAATTAACCCAAAATTAAATTCTGAGATTATCAATCGCCATGGAGCATTTTTTACTTCTTGAAATGCCTATTGAAGTGTGGAATAATTTTTTTTTTTTTTTCATAAGTCTCAAATTGATTATGAAGGTTCGCCCAACAGCCTGTTTACTTTGATTAATTCTAACTTCATAATTTTCAATGCACCAAGATTCTCTAGGCATCTCCAACTTCATAGCAAGATATAGAAGTTGATCAAATCGAGTGTGTAAGAAGCTAACATTCATGCCTAAATCCTTAAGTGCCTTTTAAGGTATGGCCTCAAACTGAAACAATCCCACGGAGGTAGTAATGTCCACGGTCTCTAATAACATCTACTAGGATGAAACTCGCAAATGATATGATTGAGACCATGAAGAAGATATGGATGTAGAAACAACTACCGATCGCGACACAATTTATAGTTTGTTTCATCATTTTTTTTGTCTATTTGATATCGTTTGGTGTTGTTTCAATCAAATTGTTTGTCAGAAATAGATAAAAAAAGAGATGATTAGGGTCTGTTTGGATAGTCTATTTTTTATCTGTATTTATATATGTTTATCATGTATTAGTCATCTATATCTTATCTACATTTAATCTATTTGATTTTTTATAAGTGAAATTGTTTGTTTGTCATATGTTAGTTATTTGTATCTGATCTATGTCTAATCTATTTTTTGCCACACATACTCTTAATTTTCGTATACAAACATATAATTAGATTGAAATAAAATACAACACAGATCGGATACAAGTACAGTTTCAAAATCCTTATGCTTCTAGCCTCTGTAAGCAATAACAGATTCTGCAACCCTGTTTAGGTACTTCTGATACAGCATCATCGAATGCTCTCTATCATTTAGTACAATTCGCCTGGTGTCCACAACACATTTGATATGGTCAACCTCTGCTACTCCACTGCTATTTAGGTACAATTCGCATTACTAAAATACTTCATATAACATACTTTATATATCCCTTACTGTTTTTAATGGTAAGCTTACACCTAAAACTGACAACAACTGTTAAACATTTTCAAGTTTTTTTTTTTCCTTTTATTTTTAACTATTATTAAACTATTGAAGGAAGGTGAATCCAATCTGATCATCTCATTAGGAGAATTTTGTTTATATAGCTAAATTATAAAGGTTATGAGTTTTATATAGGTTGATCTGAGATTGTAAAATATATCGGGAGTAGTCTCAAGTGTTGAAGGTCATCATTCAATTATTCCTCTTATCGGATAATTTATTTGGCCTTGATTTGAGCTACATCAACTAACATGCGTAGAGAAAATTATATGATTACCTACCTATCAAATAAAAATTACACAAATGTAATTTATATAAAATTAATTATACAAATACCGATGCAAATTGCATCTTTAAAATGCAATTAATGTAACTTGATCGCATGTTTAACAAGAAATTCAAGGTGAATTGCTCATAAGAAATACGATTCTTTAAAGTCACACATGAATCACCGTTTCAACATGCGATTTAGCGCTATATATATCGATGAATTGTGTCTTTGAAATGCACTTATTTCATTAAATCATGAATGTCGTCTTAGAAATGCGATTTAATATTGGTATTTAGATAATAAAATGTATTTGTGTGATTTCTTATTAAAATATCCGTAAACAGCAATAATGTAGTACATAGTTTTTATCCCCATCTAGGTGCGATGCTGCTGTACGTAAGTTTGTATTAATTTTTATTATTCTTGCTGTAAATTTTATAAAATTTATTCATATTAATATAATAAATATACAAGGCCATTTATCTTAGCGATAACTGGAACCAGTTTGGGTACCTTTAGAATATAATTTTACTTAAAATATTGTATTAAAGTCACATAACTAAGTTTTAGCGGTAATTGTAAATCAAAACTCGAATTTACTTTTCAAATTACAACTAATCTTGTGAATTCAAGTTTGTTGGTAAATACAAAATAGTTTTTTTCATAATCAATTTTTACGAGAACACACCGTGTAAATTTAGGTGCATCGTTTTAAAATTTAAATTAATCCAAAGAAAATTTTACTAAGTCCTGGTTCTAGTATACGATATATAAAGTACTAATTTTCTCAAGGTTTACACATTTGTAAAATGACCCAAGCGATATTGTTATCTAACTTCACAGTCACGATGTGCTAACGACATAAATAAACTCCAACCATTCACACCAAAGTTCCCACCGTTCGCATAATTTTGCAAATAAGCAACATACTAGACCAAAAAACTTGACATGTTATTTGACGGATAAAACATGAACTTCTTATAAATCATATGGGGAAAAGAAACACAACATTGGAAAAACAAAAAGTTAATGCTACATTCACACAAATATAATCCAAAAATTTCCAGAATTCTATAAATTGCTTGAAAACTGGGACATCATTCAATACCCATATTTAACTTCGATACTGACCTACAAAAGAGAGGAAAAATGGCTGAGAAAATCATAAGATTAAGAAGATTGCTGTGTTATACATATGTAGAATTCTTACGTTGAAATTGGAATACGGTCTCGAAGTTTATTTGTTTTCATGAGTTTGGTTTCCAAGGATTTTTCTTCTAATAAATTGTAGCTCAACAACAACATCTTCATGCTTTTCCTTTGTTGGCACAATAGTTGAGCAAGAAACACCAATCTCAAATATTTCGACTAAACACTCCATAATTGAGTTTCTTGCTTTAGAGAGCTCTTGTATTTCGGCATGTAACATTGGATCCAATATTTTTGCAACATTATTGTAAAGCACCTTCACAAAATTGTTTATATTTATGCCCCCATGGAAAATCTTATCATTTGGTCTCTTGCTAGTGAACATCTCTAATAGGAGGACACCATAACTATAGACACCTCCTTGTATTGATACAAAAGTTCCCATTCCATATTCTAAAATTGAAAAAACAATATCATGCTTTTGGTAATGTTGAACAAGATATGATGTTAACTTTAAAGTGAGTAAAGCAGAAAATGTTACATGTATAAGTCATACCATCTTAGCATAGTTACGCTTATAGTTAATATCAAGAATGATACCTAAACTTTTAATTCTTAACGTAGTTATGATTAGTGTTAAAAATGAAACTTAAACTTTAAATCTGATTAATTTAAAACCTGAACTTTGAAATTAATCAATTTAGTACTCGAAAAAGCTTTTCATGCATGCCAACAGTAACTTCTTCATGTTCTTTTAAGATTAAAATGATCAATTTTAAATTTTAAGTACTTAATGGCATATTTTAACAATGTTTAGATATCATTCATGACATTTCCCTACATTTATCATGCTTAGTGAATTAAATCTTTTACCTGGAGCAATATAGCCAATAGTCCCATTGAATCCAGTTGAACTTGTCTGACCATAAGTAGTGTTATTTGAGGCGTCCAAAAGGATTTTGGAGAGGCCAAAATCATCAACATGGGCAATCATTTCATGATCTAGAAGAACATTGCTTGGCTTTATATCACGATGAATGATAGGAATTTCACATTGATAGTGGCGGTAATCTAGTGCATAAGCCACATCAATAGCAACATTCAGTCTCTGAATGAGTCCTAATTGCTCTATAGATTGACCTGTGCTTTCTCTTGGATGTAACCAATCTTCAAAACTTCCATTAGCCATAAATTCATAGACTAGAGCCTTGAAATTATTACCAGAATAATCAATACCCGAACATGCTGTGAGTATTTTAACACGGTTGCGATGCCTAATTTTCTTTAGCACCTCACATTCAGCTAAAAAACTTTTTGAAGCACCATGTCTTTGAAGATCAAATACCTTTACCGCTAAAATTGTTTCACTCGTGCCTAAAATGGCTTTGTAAACCGAACCAAAGCTACCACTACCAAGTATATTAGTTGATGAAAAACCATTAGTAGCTTTTACAAGGTTTTCGTATGACAATCTTAAAAGAGAATTAGTAGAATAGCTCATTGAACCAATATTCTCTCTTTTCCTACCCTGAAATAATGCCAAAGACCAATAAATAATAAAAATCCAAGAAAGCCACCAAGTACACCAAGTACAACTCTGACAATAGTATAGGAAGCTTTCTTATGGGATACTTCAATCTTGCATTGTTGCAATGATAACTCAGGAATGCCACCACAAAGTTTGTTGTTTCCAATGATTGAAAATCTACTGGTGTTCTTGAACACTCCATCTTTTGGCAGTGGGCCCACAAGTGTTATAGGACAAATTTAAATTATCTATAAATGCCAAGTTTACCAAAGATTTGGAAATTCACCAGATAGATTATTTCGAGAAAGATCTATCACATCAATGCCTCTTAAAGAACCTAAAGATGGTGGAATCATCCCTCCAAAGAAGTTCCCTTGCATATACAATGCACTCAAATTAAGACACTTCCCGAGGCTACTTGGAATTGTTTGAGACATCAAGTTTTCAAACAGATCTAGCAAGTTAAGATTCTCTAAATTTTGAACTAGCTCAGGAAGAAGACCATGAAGATGGTTTTGTGCCACACTCAATTCAATCAATGATGAGATTTGGAAAATTTCAAGGGGTATGGTTCCAACTAGATCATTTGCTTCAAGATACAATTTATTCAAACTTCTACACCGACTTAGACCATGAGGTATTTTACCTTGAAGCTTGTTGTCCCTTAGTGATAGCTGAATTAGCTGGTTTAAATTTCCAAAAGAAGATGGAATATTCCCCAACAGCATGTTACTATCTGCTTGCAGAATTGCAAGATTTTTAAGATTTCCAACATTTGAGGGAATTTCACCGGACAATTGATTCTCACCTATTTCCAAACCTCTAAGTTGATGAGATTCCCTATCTCAGTAAAAATGGTCCAGTTATACTATTGCCTTCAATGTCCAGTTGAATAACAGAAGACAAGTTGCTAATGCACTTAGGTATTGTTCCTCCAAAATTATTGTATGATATGCTCAAAACTTCTAAAATAGTTTGATTGGTTAAAGAACATAAAAAATCCAAGTCACTAGTTTCTCCATTTCCATGATGATTACGTGAGATCTGAAACCTCTGAAGATTTTGCAGCTTTTCCAAAGAAGGCAATTTACCATCAAATTGATTTCGATTAGTATCAAGCATAAACAAACTTGAGGCATTTGATAACGAAATGGGTAGATTCCCCGTTATTTGATTTGTATAAATCATGAAATACTGCAAATTTGGAAGGGTGTTAAATAAGTCTGGAGGAAGACTTCCATTAAATCGGTTATTACCAACCTCAAACATTGACAAAGAGGAAAGATTGCATAATGACAGAGGAATAAAGCCTGATAATCTATTTTCTGCCACTCCAAACCATACAAGTCTATTCCTCTGGCCAAGTGAATCAGGAAGGACACCACTTAATTCGTTGATGCTCAGATCTAAGTCCTCTAAAGTTGACATGTTACCAAGTGAAGGAGGGATTGGTCCATAAAAGTTGGTTCCCCTTAATCCAAGAAAACTCAGTTTTGGGAAGGAGCTGAGCTCTATTGGAATCTCACCTACAAGATGGTTGGATTGAAGATCTATTTCTTTAAGGTTGTAGCAATTGGACATGTTGGACGGTAACCTACCAGTCAACGTATTGTTACTACACCATAGATACTCAATCTTTTAAGGTAGCCTATTTCAGGAGGATATTACCAGTAAAGCTATTGTTTTCAAGAATTAATACCCGTAAGAAACTCAAATTGCCCACATATGGAGAGATAGTACCTGTATGTTTTGAAGAATTAATTTTCAGTATCTGGACTCTCCTGTGCCGTTTGCCGCAGGTAACTCCATGCCATTGACAAAGAGGTGTAGACTCATTCCACGATTTCATAACTTGGAGTGGATCACTTAATTTGGACTTAAATTTAAGAAGAGCTTGCATATCTGTGTTCTCATTTTTTGAATAGGCAAAGACCATACGAAGAAGAATAGCATGGATGATTAAGAAAGTTAACGATCTGCATAAAGCAAAAATCGCCATGCAGGCTGTCTCAATGGCGATATCTAGCTTATAGTATTTTATAAGCCTCCAAACACTGTTTTTCGCAGATACATAGCAAATTGCATGGCTGCTTCTTGAAGATGTTTTAATGCTGCACGTAAGGTGCAGCTATGAGAAAGTCACGTTAAATTAGTTAATTTAACAACCAATTGATTTATGGCTAAAGGCTATAAGTGGCCAGCTAGCCAGCTAGGTCAACTCTTTGGCTTTATGCTTACGCTTCAAAAGTCAAAACAGTCTGTGTATGTCTTTGCTTTTTATTTTATATTAAAGAAAGATCTTGATTATTGTTATTTATTTATTTTTAAATCTTCTTTACTTTTTATTTTCTTGATTTTTTATTTTTAATAATTTCTATCTGTTGAGAAGGACCTGGCGCATTTGCACGGGCACAAGGGTCAAGCCGGGTAGGTCCATCCACATGTCAAATCTGGCTAGACAAAAGCCTTAGATCTGTCAAACAAGTTAGGGTGGGTCATGGGTCAGACCCGCCGCGCCGAGATGTTTATATGAAGCTCCGCGTTGTTTATTGTTTGTGAACTGGTCTTCCCACCCTCCCATCGGGTCTTTTCAATAAAGCATTTCGACTGTGTTGGGGAAAAAATCCAGGTGCTATGCTAATGTATAGGTTAAATTTGATTAGTTTTTTTTTTTTTAATCTTATTGAAATTTCATAATTTTATTATGATTCATATGCATGTTCCATAATTGATTTAGAGCTATACAGATCTGAATTGATGATCAAGTTTTGATGTTCCGAAAAGTAATGTATAAATTTTGAAATTTTAGGCTTACTGGTTAAATATAGTGCAAAATTATCACAACTTGCCACCCCATACTCCACCACAGTAGAGGGAGCGCCCCTAGACCCTCAGACCATCGAGATATTATCCGCTTTGGCCACACACCGCAAGGTTTTGTTTTTTGGTACCAGTGCTTTTTAGGGGATCATCTATCCCAGGATTACTCTGCCTAAAACATGCTTAACTTTGGAGTTTTAATGTCACGACTCTAAAATGGGGGCCTAACAGGATTTATCTAAAGCCATCATATCACGTGTGCACCCGTAACATGAGAGTCGTCTTGTATGTCAGAGTATACAATACTCTATTTATTTATAAAAGTTTATCATACAAATAATAAATATATTACAATATTTCAACTATGGAATCCGATTTTCCAATTTCCACCAAGATCGCAGAGAATCGTTATCCCCCACCAAGTAGTGAAATTGGGTTTCCAAACTACAACATACAAAATTCAAAATTCAAAATTCATCTAATTTACATTCTAAGTTTCCATATCCTATATCTCTATCTTCAATAAAGTTTGTTGGAGAAGCTCTCTTCACACATTCTTAGCCCAATCCCAGCTAGTAATATTCCTGCACAAAAACTGTAGGGGGTGAGCGAACCACGGGCTCAGTGAGTTCATTCCTCACTACTACTGGTCACGCAAGTTATCAAACATTAATTATACACTCATGCAAATCTATCTACACACAATATGAATACATACGCGATGAATGCAAGCAACACATCTATGGGGGTCCGGAACCATAGACGATGTAGATTTACCTGTCTACACTTCAATTATCTCCCATACTTACCCGCATGGGACACCTCGCCTTAACCGTACGAGGCTGCCTGGTGGTTGCGTCCATCCAAACTCACCCAATGCTTAACCGCCATTGGTAACAACAAATATTCCCCAACGTGTTCACGTGATTTACGCTGGTTCATATTTAAATATATATAATGCCAATTTAATGGCCATTCTTACAATCCATCACCAATCTATGGTGAATCGCACAAGTAGACCCCGACTAGGGTAACATCTACTGCCAATACGAACCATCACCTATAAAGGTGAATCTGGCGGATAGACCCCAACTCAGGTAACATCTATCGCCAAGTGACCAGTGGACCCAAATTCAGGCCACATCCACTGTCACAACAATACTCGGAAATGTCCCATGTTTATCTCATAAACTCTTTTAGTATAAATTCTTCCTTTTCAAAGGATATAAAAACAACCTGGAATATTCCAAGTCGGATTTCTCGAAAATACATTTCGAAATACTTTTGATTTCAAAATTGGGACATTTCCTACAAGTGGATCAAGCACATGCGACGATATCCAATTAGTTTAGTCGAATAATTATCTTTATTCATTTATGCATGATCATGTGGATGATAACACTCACATCAATCAGTCATTCCACATACAAGCAATACAATCAATATAACAGCAAACAGGAGCAATCACAAGCAAATAGTAGATCATTAGAATTCCCCACCTGTGGTCCTCGCTAAATTGTTGTATAAGCTACTGGAAGTCCGGGAATTGATCTATTTTCCTATGAAAGAAAATAACAGAGATTTATTATTGGACTATTTCTGTAAGAGAAGTCTTCCTATAATTTAGAGGTATTGATCTTTATCGTTGATATTAGACTAAGACCGTCATATTAATTACCGTCGTTAGATAATTTATTAAATCATTTTAGATATCTAAATATTCCGTATCGGTGTTTGATATAGTTTGTATTAATTGCTATCTATATATTTTATTAAGGGTTTGTCTTCCTTAATTCTACTGCTTATAATAGAAGATTTTTATTTATTAATCTTTGCCCGTCAACCTTATCTGTCTCTCAATTTGTGTTTTATTTATTTAAGGGTATATCTAGTATCTATACCTTCCAAAATTATAAAATCGTATGTCTATGGAGTTTAGATATATCAACTTTATTATACTTAAATTTTTTATTTCTATTACAAAACAAACTAAGTTAATAACATAAAAATCAGTAATAAGTTTTGAAAAGTTAATATCAATATTAGTAAAATATAAGTACATTAATATCAACTATCTTCATATTATTAGTAAATAATAACAGTAGTGACAAAAATAATAATAGAATTGTTAATATAAATATAATGACTTTAATGTAAAAATACGGTATTGATAATTCTAACAAAAATATCAATAACACAAAATACTATAAACAGTAGTAGTAATAATGATAATAATCATAACTATATTAAAAATAACAATAGCATTTATGTTGGTTGAAAACTGAATAAACTTCTAGTTGTGATTTCTTATTTGTTTTAAATCCGATTTCGTTGTATAAATAGTTGATTTGGTAGTACTCGAAGAGTACTTTGTAGTAGTGGAATTATTTTTAAGGAAAGACATTTGTATAATTTTTAAATTTATGCAATACATGCATAGACTTCAAGTAAATTTTAACAATTGTAGTCAAAACTTGTTTTGATCATATCTAACTCATTTTTAATTCGTTTTTGACGAATAAATAATTGTTTTCATAGTATTTTCTGAGTACAATCCATTGATAAGGTTGTTTTTGGTTTATAACAATATATCAATACAGTTTATTCCTTCTTCCTAGGTATTCACATAAATCATCTAAATTTCAACTTAGCTTTGTTTGTAGTTTAAGTATGGTTTTGGTTCTTCTTTTCTAAGACTTGAATTTCTACACTTAAAAATTTACAAGTTGGTGTATTTATATACTAAATATTCTATATAACATAAATACATTGTTAGATCTATTTTGAGTAAGTTTATAAGATAATTTCTAGAAATAAAACAAATTAACACTTGCATTAATATAATTCTTACCTTGTTTGGATGATAGACGGGGTTTAGTTCCTCCTTGATGAAAGTAATGATCTAAAGAGGATAGTAAGGAAATGAGTATCTAAGGAAAAATTAATCTAGCTAAACTAACATAAAGATCTATTTTGTTTCTTACCTTATTGTATCTAAATTCCAACTTGAATCTATAATGAACCAAGGTTATCTAGCTTGCTCTTTGGTGTTGTTTGGGTTAGTTAGAGTGGGGTTTCAATTGTTTTGATGAGTATCAATGTTCGGGTAGGGTTATAGGATATAAACAAGGGTGATACTTTATTTTTGGAGTATTGAAACAAGTTTGAACAAGTGAGCAAGAAGGGGAAAATATGATGGTAGCTTTTTGGGGCAGATTTTTGAGTTGTGTTTGGGGAGAATTTGAGTTGGTTTTGTAGTCAACTTAAGATTATATATGTATACAAATGTTAGGTTAAGATTTAGGTACATGGGAGGGTATTTTGGACTTGAAAAATCTAAATTTCTGTTGTTGTTTTCTCAGGTGGAATTTCATGCGAATTTAAGGGCGAATTTTGGATGGATTTATGTGAGATTTGTGGCTGATTTCAAGGGGTATTAAATGTGTTTGTTTGGTAGTTAATTAATTTCATTTATGTGTGTAAAATAGGGTTCAAGTTGCACAAAAATCGGGTCAATATCGGATCAAATCTAAGGTTGAAAGTTGAAATTTCTGCTGCAATTCTTGGTTGATTTCTTCTTGTTGCAGCTGTTTTGTTTGAATTTTCTAGGCAGATTTGGAGTTGTTTTGGTTAGTTATTTGAGCTGTAATTCTTGGCATTTAATGTTGATTACATGTGGTTTATTTTGGTTGGATTTCATGTCTTTTTCATGTTGAATATTAGAGCTCAACTTTGATCAAAGTTGGATGAAAAGTGGAGTTCACTGCTGTTCCAACTCTGTTTTCACGGTAATTGAAGCTTCATTTGCAGCTGTTTTATGACTTATTTTGAACTGATTTTGTATTTCATTTAAGGCCAATCCTATATGGAGTATTGGTTTGGGGTTGGGTCCTTTTCGGTTGGATTTGTGTGTGAAATTCGGACCAAAGTTAGGTAAAACTTGAACCTGCTGCAACCGAGGCTTCCAACATCTGCTGCTCTGTTTTTGTGCTCTGTTTTCAATCCAAGTGTTGTGCTGTGCGTGTGTGTGTGGATGTGGGGTGCTACTGGTTGCGTGGGTGAGGCTGCTCGTGCCGTGCGTGGAGAGGAGTGCAGCGTTCTCTATCTTCCTTCGGTGTTTATGATTCCCGATTCATCGTGAATTTGTCTTCTTCCCATTGTCGTGCGTGAAGGCCTGGCGTGGAAGCTCTATAGCCGAATCCACTTGCAGCAAGGAAGCTTCGATGCAACGTGATTCTTGGTCAACGTGGGAAAATTCTGTACATGTCCTGTGTGAACATCCTCTGCTGTACCGTGCAGCCATTTTTTACTCCGTGCATGGAGAGAACATGCCAGCTGCTCGCCTGCTGCTGCTGCTGCTTCCTTTTCCAGCATGGATGCTGCTACGCGTGGGGGAGAAGCTGCTCGTGTCTTCCGTTCCAGCATTGCAGTTCTGTGGCCAAATTCAAGTTGTCCCTTCTGTTCGTGATTGTTGAATGTGCAAGGGCTGGATGGGAATTACAATTGGTCGGCCAAAAATTTCCTTTGCTGTTTGCAATATCTCCTCTGCAGCAGCCGGAATTTATCTTATACCGTGGAGGATTCTACACCGCATGAAGGCTTGTGTTCCATATTCTTGATTTGCTTCCAGCGGATATATATATATATATATTTTTTTTTTTTTTATTCTCTTTTTGTCCGTGCATTGAAGGAGAAGGATTTGCAACCGTGATTTTCCTTGCTCTAGCGTGAATTCACAACATGAGGACTCTGTTTGTCTTTAAAATTCTGCTCCTTCGATCTTTATTATTATTATTATCTAATTAATAGTTAACTAAACTAATTTAGCCAATATTAATTTATATACGTATGTTTATATTCATTACGTACAAGTTTTATCGAAATAGAATTCTCTAGGTTATTACAAAAATTCTAAGTTGTTTATAAGTACAATTTCTAGTTTCGAGTTTGCACAATTAGTATTTTCAATTATATGATTAAATTTTTCAAGTTTAATAAATCGAATTAGGAACTAAGTTTTAATGAATTCAGAATGTTTTAACAAGTATAACAATGGATGTGAAGTTTTCATTTTAAATCTAAATTAATATTTATTGATCGGTATTGGTATATATTATGTATTTATAATCCTTGTAATTCATCTTTAAATTATTGTTGTACACCGATAAGTACTGTTATATTTTATCGGGTTTAAAATTTAAGGCTACTTCTAATTATATCTTGAATTATCAGTTCAAGATACAAAATCTCATTTTTGATATCTATTAAGGTCAACGAAATTTTTATTCGAGTTTTTCAAGCTACGAATAAGTTTATTACAATTCATAGATCTATTCTAAGATTTCTATTGAGTCATATATCTGATTTTAGTTTTACCTTTGCTAATTAGCTAATTTTTTAGTTATGAAAATTATTAAAGATTATGTTGGTAATTCCAGATTTTAATTTCTAAAATCTGTAAATCCTTTAATTAGAATATTAGTGTAAGTTAAACATTTATTTAAGAGCTAGATTCTTAGATATTGATTTATTTTACTAAATATTATATTTTACTGTATAGAATCTATTTATACTAATTTGTTATTAGCAATATATTTTTATCTAGGCTACTCAATATTGTTGATAGATTAATAGTAGCTTGAACATTATTATTTCATTATTTATCAAGCGTAGGATTTATTTTATAAGTATTGAACTTAAGGAACAGAATTCAGTAATTTACATTAACGATTGATTTATCGTTGTTTTATAATATTTGATATCATAGAAGTTCAGTTTGTATTTTCAAAATTTTTATTGGTAACGATTTTAATCTTTCAAATTCATTTAACATTTTTAAATCGAAAAAAAAAAATTTGGAGTGATTTTTACTACTTGTTCCAATTATTCTATATAATTCTATATTACATTTTTAATATTTGTTAAAATTAGATTACGTAAAATTTGGGGGATTACATTTAACAAACTCCAAGCCATTATACCTAAAAGGTACTTTTATAATTAGAGTTTTACAACCTATATTTAAGGGGTATCACAAATAACTTATTTTGAAATTCATGCTTTAAGAAAACGTTTTATCGAATTTAGCGTGCCTCGTTTTAGAATAGCTAATTTAGAGAAAATTTTGGTTAGTCTTAGTGGTAGCAAATATTCTGATTTTCTCAAGATTTATACAATTGTAAAACGATTTAAACAAAATTATTGAAGTTTTCGAATTCATCAAGTTTTATAACGATATAACATTCCCTAAAGGTTGCGACAAGGCCTTTTTGTCATTCTTCCAAATCCAACTTCTTAATCACAACTTCTGGTTTTGGGAAGAAGAAGAAGAAGAAGAAAGAAACAAAGAAAAGGAAATAAATAGAAGCATCTTCCTGATCTTAACGTTTTCTGAAATCTACAAAGAATGTCTTTTTAGTTGTTCCTTTTATCTGCATCTATCTTATGCAGATTTGTATCAATTTATAATTTGGCGTTTAGAAAACTATAAAATTCGTATGTAATTTGTTTCAATTTGAATGATGTTCAGATATATATATATATATATATTTTAACACAACCATAGTAAAGATGGGAATTAGGGAATAAGAGTGGAGTAGTTGAAATATGAAAGAGGGTTCAGAAATATGATAAAAGATATTCATTAGGTATTTGAATAAAAGTAGGATAAATATGTATTTGTTAGTTTTTAGAGGAGTATTTTTAGGATGGAATATAAAGTGTAAGAATAATATTTGTATAGAAAATTATTTAAGTGAAAAATGATTTATAGTAGATGACGAAATAGAGAAGAAAGTGTTTAGATATGTTAAAGTATTTGTGTATTTCTTAGTCTTTTTTTTTTTTTTTCTACTTGATTGCAAATGAGAAGGATTATCAATCTGTACCTTTTCCTCTTTCAGTGGATGATAGAGATTGCTCCAACAATAACAATGTAGTATCTAAAACATATCAACTACATCTGGAATATTACTTGAAAATATCTACCTTATTTAGAAGATTACAACAAATATCTACAATATCATCTAAACTACTATATTCTAGAAACTCATCATTCTAGAATTTGATCTAACATTGTTTCTATAAAACTTAAATATATGCCATAAGTATGATTATTTACTGTTCCAGGAATGGTGTCTCCATTCTATTCTAGCAAAAAACATTTGCCACTTGTTAAATAAATTTTAAAGAAAATTTAAAATAAAGTAAACAATCGTTATTACTTTATTAACATATGGTTGGTTTTATTCAATGGATAAGGTAAAGACTACATTTCCGGGACAATAATACATTTGCTGACATCATCCCACGTACCCCTAACTTTTCTTACCATCCTGAAATCACTCATCTCTTTAAAAGTTATGAACCTACCGGGAGTGAGCTTGATAGTACAATGAGTAACGTCTTTTGGATAAACAAACACTACGTGCGAAAACAAACACTAAACATTCGACGATGACTTTCCCATTCTTAGCATATATTTATGTTACCAACAAATGCGAAAAATCTGGAAATTACTTTAGTCATGTTTTCTGGTATTTTGATTGAGTCGAGGGCTGTAACAAAGTACCCTATTTTTATGCAATTTCTATCTTATGTTTATAAGTGTTTGCTAGCTTTGTCTTTTCTATTCCTAGAAATCTAGAAGTAGTTGTAGTTATTTTTGTATTCAAGGGGATTCTCGGCTAAATAAAATATAACACAAGTTCCTCAGTTTCTGTTTGCTTACCATTTGTTCACGAAAATTCCTAAACCATATTTTCTGCTTTATAATATACATTCTTATATGTAACAATTTAATGGCTAGTAAAACGATTTGAGAGATTCTATGTGCATAAGCAATGTACGAAACCACACACTTGTATTACATAAGGTTTTACACATTGTTTGACTGATAAAACATGAACTTCTTGTAAAACATAAAAGGGAAGGGAAACACAGCACTAGGAATACCAAAAACTAGTCTTACATATGTTAAACTACACACTACAAAAGTTTCCATAATTCAGTGAATGATTCCTTGCACACTGGGAATTCATGCAATGGTTATGCTTTCAACTTTGATATCAACCTGCAAAAGGGGAAAAGGTAGAGAAAATCATAAGCAACGAGATCGCTACATTATATCCATTTGATGGAAAATTACTTATTTTGGCAATTGGAATATAATTTAAATGCTTATTCCTTTTCATGAATTTGATTTCCAAGGATTTTTCTTCTTAAAAATTACAGCACAGCAACAACATCTTTCATACTTTTCCTTTCCATCAGTGAAATAGCTGAGCAGGAAATACCAATATCAAGTATGGCAACTAAATACTCCAAAATTGAGTTTCTTGTATTTGAGAACTTGTATTTCTGAATGTAATGTTGGGTTCACAATTTCTACACTTTATTAGGCAAAGAAGTCTTGGCAAAAAAATTGATATTTATACTCCATGGAAAGTGTTATCATTTGGTCTTTTCCTACTAAACATCTCTAATAGGATGACACCAAAACTAAAGACATCTTGTGTCGATACAAAAGTTCCAATTCCATCTTCTGCAATTGCAAAAAGGATAATTTCACTAAAGATGATCAACACATAGTAGCTTCAAGTAAAATAAGTAAAGAGAAAAAGATAACACATATTGGGTATACCACTTTAACATCATTGCATTTACCATGGTTAATTTATGATGCAATGGAAGGAATGAAATTTTATCATGTTTCATTGATTCTGCAAATACCCGAAAAATGATCTTCTAATTGCCTATTGATTATAAGAATACCAATACAAGTAGGTGTCACGCCCAAAAGATACCCTAAACGCAACAGTCCGCCACACTCAATATTAAAGCCTAAATATGACAACCTTAGTCATCCTAAAAGCTTCGATATCAGGTGTAAGGCATACCTTCACATTCATAGAGGACCAACTTTGAAATAAGTTGTTTAAGAAGACATTCATATAGCAATTAAGAATGAAAATCATAACATAAGCATCTTAAATATGAAAATATAAAGGTCTTGCAAAATATAAAAAGGGCATTTCTCTATCGAAAGATAATGTCCATCATAGTCTATCTATTACAATGAAGATTTACTTAGAAGTCTAAATCTACAACTAGTCTTTATTTCATCCAAAAACTCCTAAGATCAAAAGGTAGTACCTAAGAGAAATATCCTCTGGGTGTCAGCCAAAGGCAAGGGTGCTGCAATAAATATCTATAAGGGGGTAAGCTTCTTAATTAGTGAGAATTATTTCCACAAATAAAGTACTTGAACAAACAATATCCAAACAAGTTATTTAAACAAACATATGAAATGCAACAAACACGTGAGCAAACAGTTCATATGATTTTCGGGAATCATATATTGAATGATTTACTCCTCCATTCGAGGTTAGATGTTCTGAGCTGTAAGGCCATAATTTGCAAATGAAGTTTTTGTAGTTTTTATACGAGCCACTACTAGCCATTAAAATGTAGTTAATTTGGGTGCCTACTGACCATTTTATTCGAGCAAATATTCGCCATAAAGTAGATTTTCGAGTTCTACGTACCTCACTACTATGCCATCATCCCACAAGAGTATAGTAATGAATGTAATGTGACTAACTATATATTATACATGAATCATTTTATTTAGTAATCATGGCATAATATAAGATATTTTAAGAGTAATCATAGAATTTGCGGACATATCATTCCTATACTAATCATACAATGGTTATTGGACAATTCCCGCCTCGATATGCTTAGCGTAATTTCAACCTATATGTAAGGCACATGCACTTCCATGTTTTATCTTTACCTAATTCTAATGCCGCTAATCTACAAGTAAAAACATAAGTACAAGAATGTAAGAAATTAATCTCACTCAGCCATGGTAGCAAAGGCTCCTAGTCAAAATAGTCCTCAGGTTAAGGAAGCTCGGACTCCACGTCACCTAAATAAAAGAAATACCCAAAATGAGTATTTCTTAGAAGTTCTACTTAAACTTGTAATTCTATTTTACTAAGTTCGTCAAAATTCGTATGCGATGAAATTCAACTTAAAATGGCAATAACTTACTCATTGTAACTCAAAATTTTGCATATTATATGTCGTTTTCTACCTACTCGAAAAGATCTATTATTTCTAAAGTTATTTTTATCATAAAAAGTCATTTAGGTTTCGAAAAGAGACAGTACAAAATTGACATGGAAATCCCAGCCTTTAAACATGATTTTTCCAAACATTTTATCAACCAAAAATCCCCATAGTAAAAATATAAATATTTATATAGTTGAAAAATCCTTTTAATACATATGCAATTCATATTATACACATGATTCTAATGATATTGTCTTAATCAATGATTTTTCATAAAACAACTTGTCTTACTAGTTGAAAAAGTGAAGTTGACAAAAGTTATTTTAAGTTGTTTGGAATTAAAACTAAATATTCTTGAGTCATTAAATATGTGATATAATTTATTTTTCCTTAACTCTTAAAAGATAATTTAGTTTTAAAAGTTCTAGTCTTTCCAAGTTATCTACAAATTTTATTTCCTAAGTAGACTTTATTTGGTGAGTTGGTTTTAACTTATTTTGAAAAACTTGTTTTTGGTCTTTGTACTTATTAAAATATTAGTGAGAAGTTTATAACCAAGTTTTTAAGAAAATTTCTTATAACAAAGCATTATTAGCATTAAGGCCTTAATGATATTTTTATAAAAAGTAGAGAATTTCTTGGTTACTTTGGAAAAGTCCTTGTATGTTAACAATACTAAAATCTATGGTGACCTTTGACAAAAATCTTTTGGAAAGCACTTCATTGATATAAAGTATATAAACTTTAATGAAACTTTTCATAAGTGATAAAATTATATTTCTAAAATAAGTTGAGCTTATTTTCTTTCACTTAAGAAATAATCTTTTATTTTTATTAAGACAACAATCAATATAATCATGCATGTCATGAGTTTATAGCTAATTAACATGACAAAAATATTTAGTAAGAATGATAGATAATATAGAAAAGAGCAAATAAGAATATCAAGTATTGGAAACCTTAACTCGATTCAAGGCTTTCAACTTAGACATGGGCAAGTCCAAAAAAGAAAAATAAAAGAAATCGAAAAATTTGTTTTACTTGATAAAGACAAATCTAAGACTAAAAAGACTAGTCTTAATATTAAAGCATGGAATAAATAAATAAATTGCAAAGCATAATAAATAAATGAGGTTATGTTAGTGAGCTTATATGCTCTAAGAAATATATATAGATACATAAATATAGATAATATAATATAAAAGTTAGATTAGAACAATAATAGTAACATGTAACAATATAACAATAATAAAACAACATAATAATAAAATGATATTTATTCATGAACGAGAACAAAACATGAACATAGTATTGCTTCCATAATATTTTGATGTTTAGGAAACATACACCATGGTTATGTTAAGTTACATGACATAGTAAGAAAATATAGATAAGAACTTACTTAAGATAGAAATATGGTTGGTAGAAAAAGAAAGGTTGTAGGAGTATGTGGATAGAAGAAATGTGGGGAAATTGGAAAGGTGGAAAGAGATTTTCGGAGAGAGGATTTGAGTAGTGATTTTGTGAGAGTTTTGTTAACGTAGATGAGTGTGTGAAAGAAATGGAGAGAGAGATGGTATTGATAGAGTTTTGAAGGGGAAAAATTATGTGAATAAAGTAAATTGAAAAAAAATTATATATAATTGTGAAAGTATGTAGCCGGTGGCATGGAGAGAAGAGAGAGAGAGAGTTGTTTTCTTTTGTTTTGTATGGTATTTTTGTTAATTAAAAGTAATAATTTGTAAGGTATGATGTGATTAAAGACATATGGGAAAAGTAAAAAGTAAGAGATAGGTATGGTAGAGTGCAAAAATAGCTGTAGAAAAATATAAATAAGTGAATAGTAATGAATAGTACAGAATGATACTATGAATGGTAGATAAAACAAATTAATACCGATAGTAAGGAAAATATGCGTAATTAAGTTATATATGTTATTTTAAGATACCAAAAAATTACAAAACTAATATTTTTAAAATCCTTGTATTTTTATGCTTTGATGGAGATATCCTAGAAAGAGTCTGGACAGTTAAAGATATTTCTTATGAACACTTACCTATGTTTGGTTGTAGAGCCTTTGTGAATATTCTCAAGGATGAAAGAGGGAAACTTGATGCAAATTCAAAATAATGTGTTTTTCTAAGTTATGCACATGATGAGTGTGGGTACAGATTGTGGGATCCTGTAAAGAAGAAAATTATCAAGAGCAACTATGTGGTCTTTCTTGAAGACCAAAATATTGAACATTAAGAAGCTAGAAAAGTCAGAATCCTTAGGCAAGATCCTTACAAATGTAGATCTAGTGCCCTCACTTGAAGATTCTAATGATGGGGGAGATGTAAAAGATTCAGTTGAAAAGGCCCAAGAGCCTCATCAGCAAATTGAGTTGAGGAGATCTTCAAGAGAAAGAAGACCATCAGTGAGATATAGTCTAGATGAGTATGTTATGTTGACAGATGAGGGAGAGCTTGAATATTATCAAGAAGCCATGGCCCATAAGCAGAAAAGATAATGGGTTAAAGCCATACAAGATAAGGTGAAATCCTTGTGAGAACAAGACATATGATTTGGTATAACCTTCTAAGGGCAAGCGACCTCTAAAGAAAAAATAGATATACAAATTGAAGACCAATGAAAATAACTCACAACTAAGGTACAAAGCAAGATTGGTTGTGAAGGGGTTCAATCAGAAAAAAAGGGGTTGATTTTGATGAGATTTTCTCACCAATAACGAAGATGTCTTCCATTCGGTAGTACTTAGCATTGCAGCCAGTTTGAACCTGGAGGTTGAGCAAATGGATGTGAAGACAGCATTCCTTCATGGTGAGTTAGAGGAAGAAATCTACATGGAGTAACCAGAAGGGTTTAAGTTCAAGGGGAAGGAGTATCTTGTTTGCAAATTGTAGAAAAGCTTGTATAGGTTGAAATAGACTTTAAGGCAAAGGTATAAGAAGTTTGACTCCTTCATGATTGATCAGGGTTACACCAGGACTACATCAAACCATTGTGTCTTTACAACGAAGTATGCCAGTGGTGAGTTTCTTATACTTTTATTATATGTAAATGGCATGCTAATTGTTGGCCATGATGCCAAGCAAATCCAAGATTTGAAGATTGCACTAAATAAGTCTTTTGCAATGAAAGACTTAAGACCTGCACACCAAATTCTTGCTATGAGAATCATTCATGATAGGAAAAGCCAAAAATTGTAGTTATCATAGGCGAGATACCTAAATAAGATGCTGGAGAGATTCAACATGAGCAAGGCAAAACCTAGTTGTTCTCCACTTGTAGGTCACTTCAAACTTAGTTCTCAACGGCATCCTAAAAGTGAGGCAAACAAAGAAGACATGAAAAAGATACCGTATGCTTCAGCTGTTTGTAGTTTAATGTATGTTATGGTGTGCCCTAGACCGAATATTACTCATGTTGTTGGTGTAGTTAACCGCTATCTCTCGAATCTAGGTAAAGAGTATTGGACCACGTTTAAATGCATTCTCAAGTATATCAGGGGCACTTCCAAGTTAAGTTTACAGTTTGGTAATAGTAAACCTGTATTAGAAGGGTTTTCAGATACTGATATGGCTGAAGATCTTGATACAAGGAAGTCCACTTCAGTTTTCTGTTCCATATGTAAGGGAAGCGGTATCTTGGCAATCTAAGTTGCAAAAATGTGTGGCATTATTCACCATTGAAGCAGAATTTATTGATGTGACTAAAGCCTGTAAGGAAGTCTTGTGGATGAAGAAGTTTTTACAAGAACTGGGTCAAAAGCAAGAAGACTTAAGGGTGTTTTGTGACAGCCAAAGTACTATATATCTCGGTAACAATCCAACATTCCATTCTAGATCCGAACACATTGATGTCAAGTATCATTGGATTCAAGATGTATTGGAATCAAAGCTTCTGAAGCCAGAGAAGATCCATACTAATGATAATGATTCAAATATGAGGACTAAAGCTCCACCTAAGGACAAACTTGTTTGTTGCAGATTGACAACAGGTATGATGAAACCCTCCATATGAGTTAGAGGAAGAGTTTATTGAGTTATGAATTTAACCCATATGGATCTATAACAAGGACATTCTAAATATTACTTATATTTGAAAGAAGACTTGGAAAATAAGAAGTTTGGTACGAATAAAGAAGACATGTGCTGTACGCCGGCCTTGAAGTCATAATACCAGCCTTGAATTAAAGAATTTCTGTCGAGAGCTGTGATTTGTCAAGGTCAGCATGTAAGCTGTCGACATTCACATGTAAGCCACCGGTGTAGAGGCAGCCTTCAGTTTTTGTTGAATACAACGGTGTCTCAACAACGATCATGAAGGTCGATAGCTTTCAACAACACATTGTACACTAGCATTGAAGGCCGCAGCTTTGAGCCAGTATATGTACCTGCAAGTTGTTTTTCTTTATTTTTGTTACATACTCCTTGTTTTGTCTTTATGGTATCACTTTGTCTACTCCTAAAATCAAGAGAGAGAATTCTAGAGAGAAGAGCCTGTTGTTGATTAAGATCCACCGTTGTGGTAAGGATTTGTGTGATCCACTACTGTGACTAGTGAAAAAAGAGTATGTAACCCATTATTGTTGATAGTAGAAGAAATTATGTGGCGTCCGTGGTTTTTTCTCAATTGGGGTTTTCCACATAGAGTCCTAGTGTTGATTTTTTATTGCTATGTTTATTTTGTTATCGCATTGACAAAAGGAAAATCTATTTTATGATTACGGGGTATTGAAGGATTTGTCCTAATAGTTTTTCTTTTCCTTGTAATTTGAAAATTCATCCAGTACATTAATAGTATCTTTTTCATTTGCAGTCAAAACACGAAATAGGTTGGTATGTTCCTCAATTGACAGAGCACATGCTTCATTACAGCAGGAAATGTTATTCAGCTTGAGAGGCTTAACAATGAGAGTTAATCTGGCAGATAGGCGAAACTGTACGAGAATAATTAGCAATTGCTATTCTGTTGTACAGATCAAACTGTACTATTGATCTTTTATAAGTTCATTGGTCTTTTCCATGTCTGTTGCAGCAAGGCAATTTAGTTTTGGAATTTCCTGCCTATTTTGATTGAGGGTTGTCTACTGGTCTCATTTGCTGCAATTGAATTCAACATCAATATTCACTTAAGTTTGCAGTTGCTTGAAATATGTCAGTGAATATGCCATTCACTTCCGGCATGAAATATATTTTTCTATGAGCAATTTTATGAGATCTCTATTACTACTCAAATAATCAAATTCATTCAGACCTTTTTTCACAGTCAGGAAGATGGTATTCAAAAACTAGTGATCCCACATTCTCATAAGCTATTACCAAGAATGACATTTTTGTATAGCCCAAACTAATAATTTCTAGCCTATAATGTAAACACATTTTCATTATTCTTCCTGCAAAAGTAGAATAAAAGTATGTATTAACAATCACATGTAGAAATACACAAATAGAATCCAAGTTCTTTCACAGAATCTTTAGTAGAATGCTCAAAGGTAGATCTTATTCTCTTACATATTTCCTCTCACAATTTCATGAAATAAGAATTTACAAAAAGAGCTTCTTGATTATCAATCACCATGGGGCGTTTTTTGCTTCTTCAAATGCCAACTCAAGGTCAGAATGGCCTTTCTCCAAAGACTCAGTTTGATTATTATAAGGTCTTCCAACAGCCTCTTTACCTTCTAGAGGTATAGCCTCAAAATTTTCAATGCTCTTAGAATCTCTACTCATCTTCAACTTCATAGCAGTGTACACAACGATCAAGTCGAGCACGTAAGAAGCCAACATTCATTCCCAAATCCTCAAATGCCTTCAAAGATTGGCCCCAGACAAAAAAGACTCCTAGAGAGGTATTAATTTCACATGCTCTAATAGCATCTGCTAAAAGCACGGTCTCGCAAATGATTCCTGATACCAATTTATAATTAAGATCCGGAAGAAGACATTCATGGAGATACGATCGCTGACTACGACATAGCTCATAGTATTTAGCCTTTACAAGTTTGGAGAGTTCTGAATAGCCAACCAAGTCATTTATGACCCTCTCAAAATCTTCCATGCTTCCCACTTCTTTAGGAGGAATGACAGATTCTGCAGCCACAGTCTGTCCATACACTTCTGATGCAACATCATCTGAGGTGCTTTCCAGTTTAGGTATGACTTGCTTGGCATCTACAAAACGTTTGACATGGTCATCCTTTGCCACTTCAAGTTTGTTTAGCTCCTTTTCTGTTGCATCTCATAGTAAAGGGAAAAGAGAGAAAAGTGAGCAATATCCTGCACCTATGACAGGAGCCACATTAGGAGAGATCTTTTTTACTTCTTACCAACAATGTGCTTATCTGAATTGTCTACCCCGTGCACCCCCTCAAGACTGGTTGACCTCACAATATGCACCTAAATTAGGGGAAATCATAGGCAAATCAACCAAAAGATATGCATAAGTTTGAGTAGATACAGCCGGTAAAATTTGCGATAAGAAATATTGTTGCCAGCAGCAACTGAAAAATCAGTAAGTGATGGTACAAGATTGAGGTGGTGAGGTACATCTTTTAGAGCTAACTCGGTCGTATCATGCTTGCTATAGAACATTGAAGTATTGTTCAGAGGTTAAAATAAAGATCATTCTGTAAATACAAACGTTAGTACCCGACAATACCTTCAATTTTGTGCGTCCAACTAATTGGAAGATGACCGCATCTCCCAAAAGCAACTTGTGATCATTAGAAAATCCTCGCCATCCACCACTAAGAGCCCCCTTTTCCGATAGATACTTTACTCTATATATCTTCCCATTTTCATCTTCCAAGGTCATTATAACATCCTCCTTTGGTAAATACACATGACTGAAAGTCTTTGGTAGTTGCTACCAGCAGGGGAACAGTTCATTTTAACGGTGTCACAAACCTCAATCATCATAGAAAACACTCTTAACTGCAGCAAAAAAGTTTTGATCCCTTACCAGCCAGAAGCTACCACTAACATGAGATGGTAGCATAATTCGGATTTGGCTAGGAAACTCCTGAGGTAAAGATGCTTGTACCTCCTCCGCTCGCTCATAAACGCCTGTGTTATTGCAGGTCTCAAAGTCCACTTCTTGTTCTTGCATCCTCTTTTGTCTGAGAAAGTGCTCCAACTTGGTGAAAAGCACATCGAATCCAGGAATAAAAAAAGGATTAAAATCCAAGCAAGTAATCCATCTCACCTTTTAGGAATTTCAGAATCATTGTCGAATGGCTGAGGAAGTGAAATGTTGTTCTTCATTCTGTCATTCTCATGATCTCATCTTTCTTTTCATTTCTTCAGGGTGTTCCTTAGATTATCATCATTCTAACAGAAGAACGTTCCTTTTACTCAGAATTCAGCAGGATGAGAAATCACATATAGCTAGAACAAATGATTAAATCAATTCAATGAGGACAGAGCAAGCATTATTCTGATTGACGGGAATTCGTGCGAGTAGATACCTCAAAACAATATTCAATTACAATCCTTTGGATAATAACCCCTACTATAAAAAAAAAAAAACATAGGATAATAATTTTTTGCTATTAATATTGTAATTAATACTTTCACTTGAATAAGAGATTTACAAATAAAAATCCTATTATAACCTATTTCATTCCTCTGTCCAATTCATTCTATTCCATTGCGCGATAATAATAATTTCATTATAGTTCAATGAAGTGGACAAGCAGTGACATTCTTGAATTTCCAGCAGACCAGCAATGACAATACCACTGCAAGCAATCAGCCTCATAACTACCGAAAATTCACCATTGCCGATCGCTAAAGCTTTTGTAATTCTATTTGAGGTGTCTTTTGTTTGGCAAAGCATGAATTTGAAAATTCCATAACAGTGAATTTATAACGGAAGTCATGGGATTGCTGCCTCACTTAACTTGGAATTAAGCAACGAGCAAAAAGGAACCAGCTTTGATGTAAAATTAATTAGAAAAGGATTTGATCAGTATCAGTATTATCGTAATTTGTATATGTTTAAAGACTCAAAAAGAAAAATTATAACGTCATATGATAATCAATGATGATGCATTAAAAAGAAATTGAACCTATAGGGCTTGAACAAATCAGCAGAAATATCCACGCAATTTTAGTGGTTTGGGGTATTGTGTGTTTTGGATTTGATTAAAATGTTTACTAGTGGTGTGTTTTACTTATGTTTCTTCGAAGTGTTAGTCGATCCGGTTGCTTTCATGGAGATGACTGGTTGTGAATTGGTTTTTAGTGTTGACTGTAAAACAATTTCGCCTATGCACCCTTTTATAAAAGGTTTCCGTTAAAACTCAGGACTGTAGGCCCGTCAACTTTAAAAATTAAAATTGGAAAAAAATAACAAATTTTTGTTCTTTCTATCATTAATTATACGCCATATATCTGTGAATATTATTAGTATATAATTGCATGGAAAATCAAATAATTTATTTTTTATTTAGTTCAACATTTCATTCTTTGTTTTTTTTCGGTAGTCACAATAACACATCCACTAGAACCACTATAATGTGAAAAATTGAACTCGATACCTGAATAATGAAAACCACGACCCGATACCACAATGCTAAAAATTCTTTGACAACATTTCGCTTTATGATATGCAGTAATTTGAAATAATGATGTGAATTATTACAACAACTTTAGTCGTTTCCATAGTTTTATGCCCAGCAATATGCAGCATTCGGTTAAAATTACTTTTATATTGTCACCACAGCACCACCTTCATTTCTGTTTAAGGTACAGTTAAGAAAAAGCAAAACCTTCTCACCATGTTTAGAATGAAGGAAAAGGAAAGCAATAAATAAGAAAGGAAGGAAAAGATGGGGAAATATTTGAATTATGTTTATTTTTACTCCTTTTAATAGGAAAAGAAAGGTGAAAGAAAAAGACGAATTTAGGTTGTGTAAAAAAGACGAATTCATTAAACACTTAAGTTTGTGGTTTAAATTTTGTTATTTAAAATAACATATTTATTATATAAATGTTATTATTTTATAGGGGTATATTATTAATTTTAATAATAGGTAAGATTCTTCTTTCATTTTATTATCCAAATACATGGGAGAAATCAAATATTCCCACAATTCTTTCCCTCAATATTTTATTCTTTGAATTCTTTCCTCTCCAATTCCTTCTCTATACCAAAATATAAAATATAACAATATCAATTGAATTGATTATGATATTAGTAGTATTAAATACATATGGCAAGAACTATAAGTGAAATTTCAATTAACTACAATTATTCAATTCCAAAAATAAGACTACAATAATCTTGCCAAACATCCCTATCAAAACATAAGAGGCAGCACCTTCGCACTATGTTTGGAATGAAGGAAAAAGGAAGCAATAAATAAGAAAGGAAGGAAAAGATGGGGAAATATTTGAATTAATTTTATTTCTTTTAATAGGAAAATAAAGGTGAAAGAAAAAGACGAATTTAGGCTGTGTTGAAAATACGAATTCATTAAAGTTGATTTCAACAAGTTAACACATGAACAAGTTCATTCTAGTTATATCTAACTAATCTTTGCAAGAGACTACTTTATTGCAATTATATTAAATTCATTATGTATCAAACTTGTTTTTTTTAATAAAAGAGTTTAATGTAACTATTTTTAGAATTATTTTTTACATAGGTGTTTTTTTTTTTCCTTACGCCAAATAGAAAGAACTATTTCTCTTGGTCCCATATTACTTCTTCTCAAAAAAAATAAATAAATAAACATTTAGAGAGAAACACAAGTAAAAAGAGAATAGAATATAAATTTACATTCACTTCAAAATTGTTTAAGATAAAAAAGCGCTAATTCTTAGCTTGGTTGGTTCTTTTAATACAAAATAGCAATGCTTTATAAGTTACATGGTATAACAATGAAGTTTGCAGTTTAAATGTTGTTATTTGAAATAACATATTTATTACATAAATATTACTATTTTATAGGGGTATATTATTAATTTTAATAATATATAAGATTCTTCTTTCCTTTTATTATCCAAATACATAGAAGAAATTAAATATTCTCACGATTCTTTCCCTCAATATTCTATTCTTTGATATTCCTTCCTCTCCAATTCCTTCTCTATACCAAAATAAAAAATATAACAATATCAATTGAATTGATTATGATATTAATAGTATTAAATACATATGGCAAGAACTATAAGTAAAATTTCAATTAACTACAATTATTCAGTTCCAAAAATAAGACTACAATAATCTTGCCAAACATCCCTATCAAAACATAAGAGGCAACACCTTCGCACTATGTTTAGAATGAAGGAAAATGGAAGCAATAAATAAGAAAGGAAGGGAAAAAATGAGGAAATATTTGAATTATTTTTATTTTTTAATAGGAAAAGAAAGGTGAAGGAAAAAGACGAATTTAGGCTGTGTTGAAAATACGAATTCATTAAAGTTGATTTCAACAAGTTAACACATGAACAAGTTCATTCCAGTTATATCTAACTAATCTTTACAAGAAACTACTTTATCGCAATTATATTAAATTCATTACGTATCAAAACTCGTTTTTTTAAGAAAAGAGTTTAACGTAACTTTTTTTAGAATTATTTTTTACATAGGTGCATTTTTTTCCTTACTCCAAATAGAAAGAACTATTTCTATTAGTCCCATATTACTTCTCAAAAATAAATAGACACTTGGAGAGAAACACAAAAAGAGAGTAGAATATAAATTTGTCGTTCTTTTCAGAATCGTTTAAGATAATGTAACGCTAATTCTTAGCTTGGTTTGGTTCTTTTAATACAAAATAATAATGCTT
Organism: Combretum micranthum; assembly: GCA_024138025.1. Classification (NCBI taxonomy): domain Eukaryota; kingdom Viridiplantae; phylum Streptophyta; class Magnoliopsida; order Myrtales; family Combretaceae; genus Combretum; species Combretum micranthum. The sequence goes on along the minus strand of JAMXBD010000170.1, from coordinate 1,229,485 downwards.
TATAATGTACTTGGTATAACAATAAAGTTTGTGGTTTAAATTTTGTTATTTAAAATAACATATTTTATTATATAAATATTATTATTTTATAGGGGTATATTATTAATTTTAATAATAGGTAAGATTCTTCTTTCCTTTTATTATCCAAACACATGGAAAAAATTAAATATTCTCACAATTCTTTCCCTCAATAATTTATTCTTTGATATTCCTTCCTCTCCAATTCCTTCTCTATACCAAAATATAAAATATAACAATATCAATTGAATTGATTATGATATCAGTAATATTATATATATATATGGCAAGAACTATAAGTGAAATTTCAATTAACTACAATTATTAAGTTTCAAAAATAAGACTACAGTAATCTTGCCAAACATCCCTATCAAAACATAAGAGGCAACACCTTCATGCTATGTTTAGAATGAAGGAAAAGGGAAGCAATAAATAAGAAAGGAAGGAAAAGATGGGGAAATATTTGAATTAGTTTTATTTCTTTTAATAGGAAAAGAAAGGTGAAGGAAAAAGACGAATTTAGTCTGTGTTGAAATTACGAATTCATTAAAGTTGATTTCAACAAGTTAACACATGAACAAGTTCATTCCAGTTATATCTAACTAATCTTTGCAAGAGACTATTTTATTGCAATTATATTAAATTCATTACGTACCAAACTCATTTTTTTAAGAAAAGAGTTTAATGTAACTATTTTTAGAATTAATTTTTACACAAGTGCTTTTTTTTCCTTACTCCAAATAGAGAAAACTATTTCTATTGGTCCCATATTACTTCTTCTCAAAAAATAAATAAATAAACACTTAGAGAGAAACACAAGTAAAAAGAGAATAAAATATAAATTTAGTGTTTTTTTAAAATCGTTTAAGATAAAGTTCCGCTAATTCTTAGTTTGTTTTTGTTCTTTTAATACAAAATAGCAATGCTTTATAAGGTACATGGTATAACAATAAAGTTTGTTGTTTAAATTTTGTTATTTAAAATAACATATTCATGATATAAATATTATTATTTTATAGGGGTATATTATTAATTTTAATAATATGTAAGATTCTTCTTTCCTTTTATTATATAATATATGGAAGAAATTAAATATTCCCATAATTCTTTCCCTCAATATTTTATTCTTTGATATTCTTTCCTCTCCAATTCCTTCTCTATACCAAAATATAAAATATAACAATATCAATTGAATTGATGATGATATTAGTAGTATTAAATACATATGGCAAGAATTATAAGTGAAATTCAATTAACTACAATTATTAAGTTCCAAAAATAACTATAATAATCTTGCTAAACATCCCCATCAAAACATAAGTGGCAAGCAAGCAAGTAGTTACGGGATACCCCTACTACAAACTCTATAAATTTCACCTTATAAGATTTACGTTTAAGTTACAAATCTTTACTTGACAGTCAAAATATAATAAAATTTAAAATAAAATAAATAAATAAATATATGATTTTTATTAATGTATAATAAATTATGATTTTTTATATTAATTACGTGTAAAAGTTGAACTTTACGAATAACATGTTGATTTGTAGTTTGAATTTTGAGATAGAATTTTGAGATAAATATATATTTTCATATTATTTGGTGATATTGTATGTTCTTTAATAGCTTAGCTTAAATTTCATTATTTATTCATTCAGTTAGATCAATACAAAAGGAAATCTTAATCCTCTACCTTGTCATTCATAAATGAAATGGAAACTCTCAACAAATTTATCATGCATCAACTTAAAATAATTGATATAATCTTGTTAATATATCCATCGTGTAACCACTTAATGCCAGGCCACACATAAGCGTAAATGTTGTAACACTACAATAATATAAACATCAAATCACCAACTGAATTAATATCAGATTAGTAGTAACAAAACATATGCCATTTGAAACATGGTCCTTGGAATCGATTTTTAATAAAAGGATAAACTGTTAGCCACCTATTGAGGAGCAAATTTAAACAAAGGGCTTTTCAGGCCTAGTCCAATTCAACTAAGATGTCAAATGGCCTAGACATATTTCTATTGACCCTCTACTATGCATTTGGTTATTCATATCTCACTTGGCATTGTTCTAACATGGTTGATTCGACTAACATTGATTCTTATCAACTTAGCCAAAGGCTCTCAGCCAGCAGCTAGCTGGCTAATCCCTCCATGATCTAGTGAAGTTAATTAGTGACCCTTTAGTCATCACCCACAGATAACCACAGTTCTCCACTATCCCCAGAATTTAGTAATTGCTACATGAAACCACCAATCTATGATGCCATATATATATTCTTGCAGAACCTAAATAAGGGGGTCTACACACTAATACTTCCACTCTATAAGTTCCTTTACTTTTTATCAAAAATCCTACTAACTTGATTGTTGAAGTGGTCATATTCGACAACCCACTATACCCACTAACCTTTTTGTTGTTTTGCAAGCACATTCAATCTAAGGAAGATACTTAACAAGCAAACTAAGGCACAATAAGAGCTAAATATTAAAAGTGTGCATCCATAAATGTATTAGGAGAACTGATTTATTCAGTGTGAACCAATAACACTAGTTAGCTTTTAAAAATTTAAACACATAATGCTCTAAGAATTAATTTTTCAAATATGTGGATCCTCACATCAATAATGGATCCTAGAGTGTTGTATGGGTTCTCAAGATTTATTTTTTGCAAGGTGGTAAATCCTACAACATACATACTATACATATATATATATATATATATATAGTAGTGAGGTGGAAGTGCCAAAGGAGTCACTTTTCAAAGTATAGGTCTATAATAGTACTAATGGTTTTCACATGACTTATTCATTTACAAGAACAATCAATGAGAAATTTGATAATAAATTAAATGACCATCACTACGTTATTTTTAAACTATAATTCGCATACAACAATCAACGATAACTAGATATATGGTGTTTGTTAAGTTTCAACATTAATGACTTATAATAATAGAATAACATGTGTCGATTGTAGAGTTGCAAATAAGTCGAGGCAAGCTTTTGAGTTCGAGCTTGACTAAGCTGTTTATTAAGTTTGATATTTAGGTTTAAGCTTGAACTCGAGCTTAAACTCAGCTAATTCAAATAAACAAGTTTATTTATCTAACCTAAGCTTGGTTAATAAACTAAATATACGAAATTGCTAAGTTATGAATGTATTGCATACATAACTTAGCATATAACATAAAATATAATAAACTAAATATATTATATAAATAAATAAATAAGTGGACAATAAATAATTGTTAAGTTATGTATGTATATGCATTTTAAAAGTTAGTTTTTTTGTTTTAAATAAACGAGCTTGTATATTAAGGCTGCTTACAAGCTTAGATTGAAGTTTAGATCTAACTCGCTCGAATAATCAAGCTTTAGTTTAGATAAACTATAATTCACATACAATAGACAATGGTAATTACATATTTGCTGTTTATTAAGTTTTAATTGCAATGATTTCCTATCATAGAAAAACATATGGGTCGATTATAAGGCGCAAACGAGCTAAGCTGATCTTTTAAAGGCTCGAGCTTAACTTGTTTAAAAACTATCGAGCTATTGAGTCTGAAATTTAGGTTTAAGTTTTATGAATTAGGCTAGCAGTTGCAAGAGTTAGACATGCAATAGCAAAGATGAAGTTAGTGTAGAAGAAGAAAATGTAATGGAATTAGACTCTTCTATTTTTGTTTATTTTGTTACATGGATTTATATAAAGAAAGTAAGTAAGTAAGTAAAACAAACATCAACCATACACGTATCAAGCTATCTATATTACAAGTGTCCTAAATAAATAAGCAACAATATCTCTACAACCACCACCCCCCAAGTTGGAGCTTCTTGAATCCCCAACTTAGAAAATCTCATAATGAAGATAATCAATGGAAGGAAACTTTGTAAAGAGATCAACTAACTGAAGGAAAGAAGACACGTGAGAAAGTTGAAGAAAACCATTATCGATATGATGTCGAACAAAATGAACATCAACATCAATATATATTGTTTTCCCATGCAAACAAGGATTCTGTGCAATAAGAATTACAGACTTATAATCATAACGTAAAGGAACACGCAGATCAACATGAATTTGAAGATTACAAAGTATAAATGAAGTCTATAAAAGCTCTTTAGTAATAGAACCTAAACTATGTCACTTAGCTTCAATAATTAAAGCACTCATAGTAGATTGCTTCTTACACTTCTAAGAAACCAAATTTGATCCAAGAACAATACAGAAGATAGATAATGAATAATAATCAAAAGAGGAAGAACCCCAATTAACATCACAATACGCATGAAGATCTAAGGACGACTTAATCAAATAAAAAAAATCAATAGCAGACGTTCCTTTAAGATATCGAACAAGATGCAATACAGCTTAATAGTGATCATGACACGGACGTGATAAGAGTTGGCTAAGCTTATGAATAACAAAGCATATGTTTGGTTATGCAAGTGTTAAGTAAATAACACGATCAATTAACTTCCTATAAGGTAAAGGATCTTCAAGAATAGGACCAAAATCCTTTGTCAAATTCAAACCGGTAAGTAAAGGTAATGAGGTAGGCTTGCAACTAGTCATTCCTCAATTAGTAAGATGTCAAAAATAAATTTGTGTTGGTTGAGGTAGTACCTAAATTGCTACAATAAATTTCCAAGCTAAGGAAAAATTGATCCAATCCCAAGTCTTTAATGGTAAAGGCTTTATCTAAAGTAGCCTTCAAGGATGAAACTGAAGCTTCATTGTTCCCAATTATTAGCATGTCATCAATATAAAAAAAGTACCATAAGAGAAAAACCATCTTGATAACATGTAAAAAGTGAATGATCACTAGCTGATTGAGAAAAACCATAAGCAAGGATAAATTTAGAAATTTTAATATTCTACTTATGAGATGCTTGCTTCAATCCATGAAGAGAATGTTTTAAATGACACACTTGATTTAGATAGGCCTTAAGATAACCTTAAGGTGGAACCATATAAATCTCCTCATCTAAGTATCCATGTAAAAAGACATTGTTGATGTCAATTTGGTATAAAGGCTAATTATAACAAGTAGCTATAGTAATAACAATGCGAACCCTACCCTACTTAGCAACTTGAGAAAATGTATCATGGTAATCAATCCCTTCAATTTGAGTAAAACCCTTAGCTAACAATCTAGCTTTATATCTTTTAACATTACCATCGAGTTTATACTTAATTTTACAAACCCATTTAGAGCCTATAGCCTTTTTACTTGGAGACAAAGTGGTTAATTCCTAAGTGTTATTCAACTCTAAAGCATCAAGCTCTTTAGTCATTGCATCTACCCATTCTTTATGTTTAGAAGCTTGTGAATAACAATATGACTCTTTAACTGTAAAAACATGTGCCAAGGAAGCTACGTAATCAGGTGGAAAGGATGCAAATGTGTCAGTATGAAGAAAAAAAAGGATAAAGAGAAGATGAAACTATACTGGAAGCACCATACTTACCATATAATGTATGACCATAATCCTCCAACCAATTAGGAAGATAATGTATTGTAGTAGATTTTCGAGTGACATTATTAGATAAGGAAATAAAGGAGGGAGAATTAGTAGACATATCAGGAGACAAACTAGGAACAACATGTTATGTATCACAAGAAAAAGAAGGAATAGAGAAGAAGCAACAATATCAGAACTATCAAAAGAAAGATGAGACGAAACAGGAGAAACAAAAACATGAAAGCTTATATTAGAAGAGGATTTGTAAGGAAACAAATGTTCATAGAAAATCACATCTCAGCTAACCTAGATCTTCTTAGAAATTAGATCATAAACTTTGTAAGCTTTTTGTCAATTTTATGTATCTAAAAAATAAACATTTAATACCTCGTGCATCAAATGTATCCTTCAAAGGTAATTGTGCAGTAAGAAAGCACAAACAGCCCATGACCCTTAAATGTTCATATGATGGCTTTTGCTCATGTAGCATCTCATAAGGTGTCTTTCAATGTAATTTCAAAGTTAGCATCAATTTAATCAAATAAGTTGTTGTTAAAATGCATCCTCTCCAAAATCATTTAAGAACATCTACATGGATCTTTAAACCACTAGCCGTGTCTAAAAGATGTCTATGTTTTCCTTCCACTCTTCCATTTTATTAGGGTGTGTAAACCATTGATTTTTTATGCACAATTCCAAATTTCTAAAACAAAGATTGATATGAATGAGAAACAAATCCTCCTCCATTATCTGATATAACTAAACGAAGTTTAGCCGAGAAGTGATTGATTATCATTTAAAAGAAAGACTGCATATGAGAAACAACTTGTGATTTACATTAGAGTAAATAAGTCCAAGTACAAGAATTGCAATCATCAAGAATCATGAGAAAATAACATGCTTTTGATATAGAAGTAACAGAAAAGGGACACCAGATGTCGACATGGATTAAATGGAAAGGAGTAGTAGATTGTGATGAACTTCTTTGAAATGGAAGACAATGAAACTTAGCCTCAAGGCAATTATCACAAATGAAATTATCAACATTTACTTGTTTACATTCAACTAAATATTATAATTTAGGCAAAGATCTATGTCTTAACCTACTATGAAACAAATGAAGAAAATATGTTTGCTTACAAGAAGTTTTAGCTACAAAAGTACTAGTAGATAAATCATCTAAAACACTTGTTTTCCCAATATAGCTTAAAGTTAACACATACAATCCATTGTGAGCTTGTGCACAAGCAATCTCAGCTTTACTTTATTGGTCTTGAAAAATGAATTTAGTCGAGTCAACAGTAGCAACAAGGTTATTAGTAAGCAAGGCCTTTTGAACGAAAAACAAATTATAGTGGAAATCAAGTACGAAAAGAACATCATGCAAAATAAGGTTTTGGGTGAGAAAAATTGAACTAGCCAATTGGACGCATTTAGATTGCCCATCAGGTAGCCAAATGCTAATAGGTGTATGAAAAGTATAAGTGTTTGCCAATAAAGATTGGAATGGTGCCATATGGTTGATGGCACCTATATCTACAATCTAAAAACCAATATGGTTATTCAAAGCACCAAAACAAGAGGAACGAGTGATAATACCTGCAAAATTATACTTAATCGCTGCATTCCCATCATCCACACACCTATACTTAATCATCTTGAGTAATTCTTGGCAAATAGAGGAAACAAATTGAGGATTTACTAACTAAACTCCACTGTTCTCAATAAATTTTGCTACCTCAAGAGGACTCGATGCAATAGGTCTGTCAAAATTACCAGCTCCTATCATCTTATCAGTCAAATGTTGTTGCTATCCCCGTCCATCCTTTTTTCCCTTACAACAATCAGGATACTTGATCAATTGGAAGCAATTATCAACTGAATGCCTTTTTGTTTTGCAATGTTTACAAAACAGCTTATTCATACCTTTATTTCTCCTCTTATCACTAGCAAATATGTTAGAATCCGTCCTTCCAATAAGAAAAGCTGAAGCATCCAATTTTAATGAATTACTCAAGGTTGCTTGCTTTTGTTTTTCAACCCGATGAACTAATTATAAGCTTTGTTCACTGTTGGAAGATGATCCATAGCCAAAATATGATTTCTTACATACTCATGCCTTTCATTTACACCCATTAGAAATTGGATCAACCAAGATTGCATCTCAAATTCTTGAACCCTTTCTTTCATTTGACATGTGCAATATTCTATCTTACCACATGCACAAGTAGGATAAGAGTGTAAAACTTGTGACTCATCCCAAATATGCTTCAATATATTATAATATGGTCCTATGGATTGTTTCATTTGTCGGATATTACTTAACTCGCTTTGTAACTGAAAAATCAAAGGACCATTCTCTTTTTTGTATTGCTCTAAGATTTCATTCCACAATTCATGTGTTGACTGTGCCTATAAATAATTTTGCGAAAATTCACTCAAAATGAAATTAAGTATCCAACACCTAACCATGTAATCACATCTTGCCTAAGAAATCAAGTCAAGTAAATTATTATTAGGTTTTGATATGCTACAATCGGTAAAACCTAGATTTTACTTTGCTTCTAATCCCATATTGACAAATCTACTCCACACAAGGAAATTCAAGCCATTGAAAATAATATTCCATATCACCATACTCGAATTATCAAATTTTGTAACATAAAGTGGATATGTATTCACAAGTTCAACTTGTGGTCGATTCGATCCACTAAAATCACCTGCTGCTCTATTAAACCGATTGGCATCCACTCTTTTAAGAAACAAATCAAGAAATTGAGAAAGCTACCTATACCATTCGCTTTGATACCATGTGAATTACGCTAGTAGCAACAAGAGCTAGACATGCAATAGTAGAGATGAAGTTTGCGTCGAAGAAGAAAATGTAATGGAATAAGACTCCGCTATTTTTGTTTATTTGGTTACAAGGATTTATATACGGAAAACAAGTAACTAAGTAAAACAAACATCAGTCGTACATTTGTCAAGCTATCTATGCTACATGTGTCCTAAATAAATAAGCAACAATATCTCCACAAGCTCGAACTTAGTTCATTTAAATAAATGAGCTTATTTATCAAAATCAAGTAAATCATGGGCTATAAAAATAACATAAAATCTATGATACTAAATTTACAAAATAAATATATAAATATATGAGTTGAATAATTAAATATTAAATTATGTATATATATGTAAATTTAAAAGTTAGTTTTTCGTTTAGATAAACGCTTATTTATCGAGGATGTCATGAGCCTAGATTGAAGCTTGAGCTTGACTCATTTATATAAATAAGCTTTACTTTAGCTTCAAACTCAACTTATTTACTAAATATGCTTGAGTTAAACCAAGCTTAAAATAAGCCATACTTGTATAGTTTATGAGTAGCCCGTCTCATTTGCAATCCTAATCAATTATATTATATGCTAAAAGTCCAAATTCTTAAAACCAAGTTGGGTCTCTTCTCTTTAGTGTTGCTAATAGAACTCAAAGGAAAAAAATAAATAAATTAACAAATAAAAATGAAAAAGTTCAACAAGGTATCTTGCTATCCTACTGTCATTTAGTTGCAAAGGGCAATCGGTTGAGGCCATAGGCCGGTCCTATGTAGCCCCAGCACGTTGTTTTCATGTCCTTTGCATTAAAACCTTTCTTTCTTTCTTTCTTTCTGTCTTTCTTTTTAATTACACTCTACAACCGTTTCTTAAGCTATGATCTATTTTAATTCATGAAGCCACATTTTTCCTTCTTTAAGATATAAGTTGGATAATATCATACCTAAACTTTAACCACTTTTCAATTAATGTTTCAATTTTGACAGATGTTCACATCCTATATTGAAAATTTATGTTTTCACGGAAGACTTGTATATCTTCGTTAAATCAATCCACCAAACTGATTCTAAGAGTTTTATTTTTTTCAATATTTAATTGATGGCAACCCCGACTTTTTAAAGAATATTTAGAAAAGATAGTTTTTCTTAATTTTTAATAGGCAATTTATATCAAGTGGAAATGGTCTAATATAAATCAAAACTAAATAAACAAATATTTTGAAATTTTTTGAATAAGAGCATGCAATGGTGGAACTAAGGTTGTATACAAGTTAAGTTAATGTAATGAAATATTTAGCCTAACATTGAGCACACTAAGAATTTTAATTTATATAGAGTGTAGGTATAAGAAAGTGATTCTCTCCTCTAAATTCAAGCTTAAAATGAAGTGGTGTTATTTGATTAAGGAAAAATAAAAATTAAAAAAAATAAAGCAATATTATACAAACTTGAATTCAATATCACTAAGCTCAACTAGGTTTGTTTTACAAATCAAGAGAAGCTATATTTTTTCATTGATACTTTAACTTAATTTGAAATCAGTTTCAACTTCACTCGTGCTCAATTGAATTTGTAATTATAACATAGTTAAGTATTATAAAAATTAAATATAATGAAACGCCCTAAATTAAAGCATTACAACCCGCCACGTGTCCCTCTCTTAAAAGAGACACGTAAAGGCTCTAAATCTCAATACCACAAAATATAAACATATAAAAATCTTCATGAACCCACATTTAAGGGTACTCCAGAATGAACAAAACCTGTGAAACTTGTAATTTATAACTTTCAAATATCTCCTGTAATATAAACTGAATCCGAGTTGGCAAAACCAAAGCCAACAATAATCCAGAAAAGATATAACTTTCAACTTAAAATCATATAATCCTGTTTAATAAACTATTACATAAAAACAAATCCTTCAAATCCTCAAAAAGATAAATAATCAAAATATTTTTTAAAAAAATCTTCAAAAAACTCAAGAAATCATTTTTCATATGTCATATATAACATCCTATTCCTCTATAGGTTGTTAGGTCCACTATCGTCATCCCCATGATCAAAATACAAGTCATAACCAAACAAGTCATAAACAATATCTCCACACATGTACCTGAAAAAGAAAGGGATGAGCAAAAACGCCCACTACGCCAGTCCACAAACAATATGCAAAAGCACAAATAACATGTATATATACGTGCAACTAACTAAATGCAAACAACATGATTATTATCTTTATTAAGCCTGCAAAACAACACTGCTCAGAATCATAGATCTCTGATCCCAAACTTGGAGTTACTCAGACTCCTGAAAAACAACTAGATATCGACAATAAATGATTATATACATATATTGGTAAATGGCTACTCCCCAAACACCCGTGGCCATGCTGCCAATAAGCCTATATCTACCGGAATCATCTCCAAGTGCAACTCCACTAGGGACAACGTCACACTAGGATCATCAGGGTGCCTCACCAGTATCACTGTCTACCAGGTCTTTACTGGTCAAAGCCAATGACATCCAGAAAAACAAATTAAGCCAAATAGAATTAAGTTCATTTATATATAAGTTCCTACAAGCAACAATCAGAAAACTAAACCTGCAAGTAAATATAGCAAACAAGAAAAGGTCGTACCTTTTCCAATTCCAGGAACAATCTCTCCAAATCCATAAATTCTTAAAAACAATAAGAAATCTCCTAATCTCCTGAATATAACATATAACAAGAACAATATATAAATCATCACATCAAAACCCTAATTATCTAATTCTCCAAAATCATCCAAAACCCTAACCTTTCAAAAAATCACAACTACAGAATCTCTTCGATCAATTCCCTAGAAAACCCAAATCTCCACAAAACCCTAATTGCATAAATCAACAAATACAAACAAATTCATCATTCTAATTCGATCTTTTAATGAATTTATGGTTTAGAGGATGAAAACTTAGTTTGATTTAACTCTAAATTCGGAAAATCACCAAAGACCACAAAGAAACCGTAACCTTAGAACATTACCAATCATGAACGAACAAAACCCTAAATCAGAAATCATTTCGATGAAATCTACATATATAATTAAGGGATTTAATTACCTTGAATGGATCTCAAATTCCTAGTCGTTCTCCTCAAGATTCAGATCTGATCTTCAATCTTTCTTAAACACCCACTCTTCAAATCTCCAAGAAATTAGAACCGTTTCTCCAATTCTTCTTCAAAACAAAAGAAAATCCTAAGATAATTCATAGATTGTAAGACTTTAAAAGAAAGATATGATGTTGATTACCTGAATCCGATCTTCCAAGATCTCCTTTGACCAATAGAAACAAATCTCCAAACCTGATATGTATGTTTTCCAATTCTATCGCAAATTCAACAATCAAACCCTAAGAAATCTAATAATCCATAAGATCTTAAAACAAAAATAGTGATTTAGTTACCTGATCTGAACTTCTGAATCCTTTGGCGGCTATAAACTCTCAGAGGATAAGAATCTAAATTTAGGGTTTTGTTGGAGAAAAGACAAAGAAAGAATGTATAGGGATTTGTGACTTTTCGTCTTTCGTCACGTGTCTGTCATGTGACCAAAATTGCTAAAATTAGACTTTGTTGACAAATTTAACCTTATAATTTATATCAATGAACACTTTTATCCTTCTTTATGTAATATTTAATTGTATATTACATATAACTTAATAAACTATTCCAATATTCTCCGATAGATTTTAGGCAAAGTAGAATTGTATTAAGCCTCAGAATGATTTAGAGTATCCATATCCATAAGGGATTATATAAGGTTTTTATTTCTTTATATGTTACATCAGCTTTTTAAAAATCTTTTATTATGAACCTTACTTTATGGGTATGATTTTTCATATGATTTTTTTTTTTTACTTTTTTTTCTTTTAAGTATTTTCAGTGTGTTTACTTTTATACAACATATTTACTTTTATATATAAAAGAACAAAATATTCCAAAGAACTCATTTTTGTAGTTCTTGGGAAAAGACCCAAAAAGTTGAAGCACCTCCTATATTCGTAGGTACCTTGAGGTTCTCAATTTAAAAAACTCGTGTCAAGGATTTGGACATGAATATTCTTATGTCTAGGGATACAACTGGGGTGGGTTTTGGAGTTGGGACAAGTCATATAAGATCCGAACCTAACTCGATTCCCTATAAGGTTACCCAAACTCGACCCCAACCCTATAGGATTTTTTTATGATACCAAAACCCACCCCTATAAGGTTTTAACCCTGCCTGGCCCACCCTGCCCCGCTGACCCATTTTCTTTTCTTTATTTTTTTTTCCATCATCCTTTTCTAATCTTAGTAAAACTCTTCTATGCACACATCACCAATAAAACTCAAATAGAGATTTCAAATGAAATAAACTAAATGAAGAAGGTTTATGTAACCTATACCTGCCCAAAGTTCTTAGGCAACCAGTGAACTCGAGATAACAAAACATGTTCGATTCACATGAGTCTTCAATCTTAAAGAATTAATCAAACTCCTCAAGTTACACAAATTCCAACAGTTATCACAACTTACAAAGGATCCTCGCAAACCAAAACGTCTTAAGCTCAAAGAAATCAATCGAATGAAAATACCCTAAGCTTACAAAACTTCAAACAAGATTACCAATAAACATAGGCACATCACCTTTAGCTCGCCACTGTCACTGACTGAGGAGGACTAGAGGAGCTCGCTGTTGGTCGTTGTCTCACTAAGGGAGGAGGTCGTCGTCAGTCACTGTCTTGTTGAAGGAGGAGGTCGTCGGTTGCTATCCATCGGTTGCTTTCTTGTTCATGCAGGAGCTCGCTGTCATCGTTGTCTCACTGATGGAGGACCTTGTCGCCAGTCGCCTTTGGGCTGTGATGTAGGCTAAAGCGATGAACTAGAAGTGGTGAGGATTGGAGGTGGAATGCTAGTGGTGAGTGGTACAAGAACAAGAAGATGGAAATCAAAATGAAAAAACGAAAGAGTCAAAGACTTGTACTTATTGCTTTCCCAAATATGAAATGAGCGGCTAGAAGGAGATTAGGGTTTGCTTTTTCAAATTTACAATTTGACTTTTCTTTCTTATTATTTAATATTATATTCCATATAGTTAGACGGGTTTGGTTACCCATCAAGTCTTCTTTGTAAGCTGAATTCGCCCCGAAACCTTGGGTCGTAAAATAATTTTCCAATCCTGAACTATGACTTTATCGGATTAGACCCTATGGGTTTTTAGTGAATCAGCAGGACAGGTATCCTATAGTAATCCGTCCAGTTGCATTACATCCCTATTTATGTCATATTTGAATTGGAACTGTAGTAGGATTGTGTATCCATTTCCCATTCGGTGCCTCTACACATAATAGTCATTTCGAAACTCATCGTTCCTAATTATCCCATTCTAATTTAGTCGATATTAAATTATTCCTGCTGCCGACGAAGGGTGTCACCATTTCCACCAGAGCGTAAGGTCATTTTTTTTTTTTTGTCCCCTTTTAAGGCAATGTTTGTTCTCTCGAATTTCACCACAAACAAAATAAAATATCCAAATCCCACCAATGAATTAGTCTTCTGTCTATTCACTATCCATCGTCAAGTCTTACTCCACGGTCCTGCTTTTGCCCATCATTTCCCACCCCCGAAAAATGGAATCGTTCACCCACTCGCCCGACGACTCACTCCCACTCGAGTCCAACTCATCCCATCCCTTCGACGACAATTTCCTCAACTACGACAATTCTACCGTCGCTCCATCTTCCCACAACTTCACCGAGTCCGACTCACCGAGCTTCAACACCAACATCAATAATAATGTCGGATCCTTCTCTGCGGTGACGATGTGTTTTCTCATCCTGCGCCGGATACCCCTTCTTCTCCGCCGATCTACGGAGAATTCTCCTCCGATGGAGATTTCCGTGGTAGTGGTGGTGGTGACGGCGGCCCGATCTTGCCACCGCTGGCCGAGATGGGGATGGAGGAAGGTCTTGCTTTGAGAGAGTGGAGGAAGTGAGTGCAATTGATTAATTTATGATTGATTAAGTAATTGATTGCGATCGTGTAAATGCGAGTTTGTTTTGTTTATGTGTTAGATTAGGGTTTCGTGAATTATAATTTTGTTTGTCAATTAACGTTAAATTTTTATTTTTTTTTTAAGGCTGGATTAGAAAAATTGAGCCGTTTGAATGATGCATTGCTCTATTTGTGTATCGACTGATTTGTAAATTGAGGAAAATCGAGGAGAAGTAAATGGGGAGATCCAAATCTGATAGCATTACCTTAATTTTTTTATTATGTAGGAAGCAGTGGTATTTTTTTTTTTTTTTTCCTTTTGATTCTCTAAATTTATGTGGTTCTGTTAGCTTTAGGGGGCATGCTTGTTGAACATTTTCAAGCCAAATTGATGGACATCATCAGTTTTCAGGCACCAAAGGTTGATTTGAATGTTTATGTTGCTGGGTGAATAATTGGATTGAATTGAAGATTGTTGAGGAGTTTTGAAGTTCTTGTTGGAAGTAGGACTTGTAGTTCAGTTGGTGTTGATATTTCAAACTCATGGTTGATATTTGAAAGCCGATTCAAATATCAGGCGATTTGGAATTTTTGGATTTAAGCATGCAAATAACATATTCTTTTTGTAAATTACCCTGGATAGTACTAAAGACCGTAAATGAAATATCTTCAGATAAAGTAAGGGGGTCCTAAGGAGAGAGGTTTATAGAGAACTAACATGGCAATTAGGGACCTTAAATGGGTTCCTTATCATTGTACAGGATCTTGTAAATTATTTTGTTGCAATTATGCTTCCAATGTTATGAGAGTGGAGGAATGCTGTTTAGCTGATGTTGCTATTGTTTTATGTTATGTTGTTTAATCATATAGAGAGAATGCAATTCGACTGGAGGAAAAGGAGAAGAGAGAAAAGGAATTATTGAATCAGATCATCAGTGAGGCAGAAGAATTCAAGGTTGAGTTTTACCGAAAAAGCACACTAGCATGTGAAAACAGCAAAGTTGTAAACAGGGAAAAGGAAAAGGTGAGTCTTGCAGCTAGCGTAATGCTTCCAATTATATGTAATGATGGAAATTTTGTTTCTTCATTCTTTTCATTTGTTTGAACTCAGCAGTTAGCTGATCCATGTCGTGTTTTTCATGCCTTCTGGCTCCTTTAGTAAATCTTAGTGACCTAGTATATATTTGATGAACTTTCAATGTAGATATTCTTAAATTTACAAAAGAAATTAATCGTTTTAGCAGGAAGTGATCAGGCAGCTAGCAGGTGATCTTTTCATGTATTTATGATGATTTAAATGTATAATCTTGTTAATTTTTATTGCTATGAAGAATAGAGTCAAGGTATTTAATTATAATCTCTAGATATGGCATAGTGTGCCAACTGGATGAATCACTACTTACAGATATCCACCTTGGAATGCAGTTTGTATGGAAAAGAACACAGGTTAAAATGCAGATAATGAATTTGAGCATTTTATGAAAAATCAATTCCAATCAATCTGAGACTTTCTTTTGAAACAGTATATTCGCTTAGGTGAGTGGCCCATTTGTATCTAAACAAGGTAGTATAAAGATTGCCTCCTAGTGCAAAAGAAGAAAAAGAGAGAGAGTATTGACTGCCTGGTTCTTCGAATGAATGAAAGGCATATTAGGCCCTCACATACCTTAATCTTACAATCAGGAAAGTTGGTAATAGTCAAACAACTACTGTTGCAGCAAATATGTGGCTACTAATTTATTGAGAAACCTGGGAGAAGGATCTAAGAAAGTTAGGATTTTTGTTCCCACTCCCACCAAACCCAACAACCCCATTGCCACCCACCCCAAACCCACCCACACACACACCCCCCCACACCACCCCCAACACTCCCCCCAAAAAAAAAAAAAAAAAAAAAAAAAAAAAAAAAAAAACCAAATTCTCTTCTTCTTCTAAAGGAACCATCTCAAAGATTCTTTTGCAGCTTACTATTTTTTATGTACAATTCACAACATAGAACTCTATAGCCTGTTTGTTTTATCTGTTTTTCATTTTTATCCTGTTTTTAATCTATATATGATTGGTATTTGATTTGGGACTTACAAATATTTGTACTTGTTGATTTATCTTTTTGGTGTAAATTTTTAGTGAAACATCCAGTTCCAAACCTGCGCCAAAATAATGCTGACATTATAAGAAAACAAAAAGAGCTAATCAGACCTTTCAGCTACATTTGTCATAATTATTGAGGTTCAAAGAAAAGGAGTTTTTAGTTACTTACTGCAGTATTCTTTTCAATGCTTCAGTTGTTCTTGGCCAACCAAGAGAAATTCCATGCCGAAGCTGATAAGGATTACTGGAAGTCAATTGCAGAGCTTATCCCTAAGGAAGTGCCTGCAATAGAAAAGAAAAGAGGAAAGAAGGATCAGGAGAAGAAGCCTTCAGTGCTTGTTATTCAAGGCCCTAAACCAGGAAAGCCAACTGATCTTTCAAGAATGAGGCATATCCTCTTGAAGTTAAAGCACGATACACCACCTCATTTGAAGCTGACCCCTCCGCCACCACCCGCCTTGAACAAGGATGCTAAATCTAGTGATGGTGGTGTACCTGCTGTTCCGTCAAATGCTGTGGCTGCTGTTGCGACTCCTGAACCAGTAGCGGCTGCCTGATTTAGTATTAGTTCTGTAGTCATCACTGCCATTATTTTGGAATCGTTTCAAATCTGGTAGAGAATATGTCTTTGGAAGTATCATGGGGCTCACTCAAATAGTAGACAAACAGTTTCATTTTGAGATGTCAGGTGCTATTTTGAGCCATAAAGTATTGCATGGAGGCTAAAGACTTTTATATCTAAGAAGTCCGTGTTACTGCAGCCACCTTTGCCTCTCTTTAACTTCTTTGAAGAATTAGCGTGTATAATTCAACTTGCTGACAATCGATCGGAAGCCTGTGCCTTGCTGACAACGTATAATTCTCCTGTTAAGCATGCATTTGTCTTGCCTATCTGGTGTGCCGCAATGAACAAATATTTGAAGTTCTAAAGTCTGATTTTGATGGCGTTTTGATCGGCAAACATGTTGAAATCGGGAGTAGGTCTGAATCAGGCTACTTTTAACGACAAGACAAGAAAACAATTGTTCTTTTTAGATTTCATATTCAAAATTAAATCTTGACCTTGACGCAACATTAAAACAAGAGGCTCTAGGGCTCTATCTGGTGAATCGAATTTCCTATTTTTTTCCCCACCCCCTAAAGTTTTGCTTCTCTTAAATTTCACCTTTTCTTTGTAAATTATTATTAAATTTTATTTTTGCAATTATTTTAGTTGTGAATTAAGGTATTAATTTATATATAAAACATGCTATATTAGCACTGTACGTCTAGATTATTAGAAAGTGTTTGTATAAAGGAGAAAATGTTTTTATAAAAATCTAATTCGGTACTTGAAGTTGGAGTGCAACTATGTTTGCCATCTCATTTCTCACTATGCTAGATGGTATTAATGGGGTTAATGAAAATTTAATGATATGTTATCACTTTAAGTTTGTAAGGAGAGCAAACTTTATTAAAGATGAAGTAAAAATAGTTACCAAATGTTTTATTGATATTAAATTAACTATTTTAAAGCGTATGTACTAATTTAAATTTTCATACAAAATTGAAGTATCAAATTTGATGTTTATCTTGTTGAATTTGTAAGACATCATTAAAAAAGTTCTATAATTTGATTACAATTTACAATCATCCCAAAAGTTACATGTCTCCCAAATAATTTTCCCGATGATTAACATAAGTCCATGTAAGCATTACATTGTGCCGGCAAGGTTATATTGATCCTTCATTAAAAATATGTGAAAGACAGATGCAGAAGTTTAGATTGGCTGTAAGAAAAAAAAAATTATCTTGATACAATTAATACGATGCCAACATACAAAAAGTTCCCTTCTTTATTATATATTATGACTAAACAAAACTGTGACCTATACAACTTGTAACGTATTATTTTAGGCAGCTAGGGTTGCATGATATGCCTTAAAATATTCTGGCAATTATAGTTAGCACATTGGTTGTGTTTTATTTGGCTAGCAAATTTGTGTAATTATCGCAAACAATTACTCTTCTTACAATTATATTTATGGCAACTTCTATGGTCCTCACTATTTCACCATTAAATTGATACATATATTAGTATAAAATAATATTGAAGATTTTCAGTCCCATCATAGCTACCATAAAACTATAGAATTTTCCTATATTTGTTTGTTTTGACATTGCATTTTTTATACTGTGTATCATGAGCGAAAAATATGTCTAGGGTTCTTATAAAAAATAAGTATCAAGATATGATCGATTTAAAAATAATTTTCAAAATTTTGTAGCAAAATCACAAGTATTAATCGTGATATTAGTTTTTATAATAATACCATGAATATTAATCACGATTGAATATTTGACGACCGTCGCTTTATCACTTAAATGGAATACGGTATTAATATTTTATATATATATCGCGGTTGAAAATCACATATAACTGTGGTACCTTTTTTTTTCATTTCATACTTGTTTTGTCACCTTCTCCTTCTATTCTCACCTTGTCCCTTTCACTCTCTCCATCTATCTGTCACTTTCTATTCTGTTTTATATAGAAATCTTAAATAAAAAATTATTTCTACGCATCACAGTATTTTATTTCTTTAACCATATTTTATTTTATACCCTTAATCGTTTGAAGTCCTATTATTTGCAGCTTAACTTTGAATTATTGCAATTTACTATGACAGTAGTTTAGTTGCCTCCCTAAATTATTGTTAATAAAAATTTGAAAAGGATTATTGATATATCTACACCTCATTAATAGTTTTACCAGTTGATTGCGAGTTGTTAATATTTTAAAACGACAAATCTATAAGACTTTCTTTTTTTTTATCATTACTTTTATAGCTCCTGCTCTTGTGTTGCTTTACTAATGTAGCAAATTCTGGCAAAATCAATCATAGCACCTTGTAAGTTTCGAGGAAACTTCCGTAGGACGTAAGGGAAAAAACACCATAAACGTGCGCTTATCAGGTTAGTGGTACAACATTTTTATGATTTTATAAATAAAAAAGTATCAAATTTGATTTTCTCTCCCCCATTCTAATAATAATAAAAAAATACATCTTAGGAGGGGCTCATATCTCATAAAACTTTTGTGTAGTATTTGGTTGTGAAAATAACTCGGCACAGCACAAGAACATGACAACATAGCGCAATAGATATATCAAAGCACAATCTACGAATGTAAACCTACCTTCAATTACCCAACTTCAAATAGATATTTAATCAGACAGTATAAATTGAACCCACTTGAACTTTACTTGATTACTTATAAGCCTAATTAAGTTCAAGTTTAGTATATATTAGTCGAATTTAGATGTTAACATTATTGTATATATTTTTCCCATGTATGCTTTATCTGTTAGCATTTAAATTAAGTGTTTAGACTCCAAATCTTTCAAAAAGTTCTTTAAACCTTTGGTCTTACACGAAAGAATAACAAGCAATATATAGTGACAAATGTACTAAAATAATTCCATAAATTAAATGTAAATGATCATACAATAAAATAATTGAAGTTTGATGTAAATATAAATCACATTCTCATAAAAAGTTTTCAAGAAGAAGAAGATCAGAATCATTGTCCTTAATGAAGGAAGAAGAAAATATGTTGAAGACCATAGAGGAACAAAAAGGAATAAATCTTCACTTAGAATTTTTTGTTGGAGTAGAAGAAATGTGATTTACAAATTCCTAATGAGAAGAACAACATATTTTAGTGGAAAAGAAATGTGAAAAAAAATATTTTATTATTAACTAAAATGGGTGGATAAATTTAAGTGGTTTGGTATATCATTTATGTCACACTAGACCATGAAAAGGAGGACATATAGTTCAAATGCACAAATCAACATGAAGATTCTATTTCCATAGTTTTAATGATGTTCGCATCCTTCTAGGAATTTTATAATTCTGTCAATAATACTATCCAAATTAATAGTATCATCCAGTCAATAATTTAACTGTTAAAATAAATATAGTAATTAATATATTAATTATTTTAACAATTTTGATTGGTTGTGAATATGAGATTTTAAATAATCAACAAAATTATTCTACTGATAGAATTTTCCCTCCTTCATATATATTATGCACTTGTCACTTCATTTTGGGTTTTGGAACTTGACATGGCCATTGCAAATTATTCCATTGTCTTGTATTTCAAACCCTACTCAGCTATGAAAATTTAAAAATACCATTTCTTTCAGGTTTTGAATCTATGGCAGAAACACATCAGTTTCCAGATCATGTTTTGGGCTGCTATATTTTGTCTTTTTAAGTCTTCTTAAATGGTCTCTATTGGTCAATTCATAATATGTGCATCCAATAGATATATACTGCCCTACATGGTGACTTTATCTCAATTTCACAGTTTACTTAAATGGCTTTTATTAATTGGTCTACCCCACATGTACATGCCCTAACCCATATTAGAGGACAGGTGTTTAATGTTAATATTCATTTGATCACTTCATTCAAACCTTTTTGGGCTACTTTAATCACCACCTTTAGTTAATCCATGACTCATGTACCTGGCCGCGATTTTACCCACATACACATCAAAGCTGATTGTTACAACACATAGCATGTGAGTTATATTTGGTTTGATTCTATAAATCATACATAAGAATAGAAAATACAAATCGCACCGGAATCAAATGTAGTCCATCTCCATTTATCTAGAATAAAATTAGCACTTATTTAAGTATTTAGCAATAAGTAGGGGTACTTTTAATTAAAACTTCTCCAAAGTTGAAGCACAATTTTGCCCCCCAATCAACAAGTTTCTTCACTCATACGTTCAATTACTAATCAAACCACATCGAAATTATAATTTATTGTTAAATTTTATCATTTGAGTTTAGTGTCATTATAACACAACCCTCAAAATCATTTATAAACTCCAACATATTTACTTTAATTTACTCAACTTTTAAATACTTAAATAGTAACCCAAATAAACAGTCAATGTACAACACTTGCTTTGGTTTTAGACTTAAAGTTTTGAACAATGTTGTCAAAACCAGCTCGAACTAGCCGATTTGACCTCGTTCAACCAAAACCATCACTAATGTCGGGTCAGGTTTCATCTAAGACTCGTTTTTGCATTGAACTAACGAGACTTGGATTGACTCGGGCAGTCAAACTAGGTTAAACTGAAAAATCCAAGAGGTTGAACTAGTTTACCCAAACCGAAAAAACAAAATGAAACGAATAGAAATTTCAATATTTGTTTATACTTCAACATAAATTTATATAAAATATAATCATGATATCATATTTATTTAATAATTAATTGATTAAATTAATTCAAATATATATTTAATTAAATAATATAATATATTAATCTTTTATAATTAAATCATACCTTATATTTTTACTTTCTCGTGACACGGATGCAATTCCCAATTGAATCCGGTTCAATTCTACAACTCCTAATCTTCTAACTTGTCCGAATCATACTCCGATCCGATGCTGACAAGGTTGGTTTTGGATGGATAATCGTGGGTCTCTCCTCAGTGGACCTACAATACCCCCTCATTCTCTTCTTTATAGAATTTCCACGAAAGGATTAATAACATAAAATTACTCGTTAAGGTCATGATAAAGTTGTTTTAATCGAATTCATCTCTAGATTGGGATTGAGAACTTGACACTACCAACTATTATTCTTGACTTTCTTCTTCTTCTTCTTCTTCTTCTTTCCTTGATGGTCTTATGACACATCTAATTTATATATGGGTACACGAGTAAGAAAGATAGATACTCATTTCCACTCATGACGTTGCCCCAAGACCCTGAGGCCATCCCCTCTTTGATCCTTGTAGAAATGTGCGAACCAAGAAGAGGGTGAATGTTTTTTCTTCTTAATATAAACAGCTTTCGAATCAGCTGACCAGTAGATTTGAAAGCTATACTTCCCATGGAAAACTATTGATGTAGCAACACGACACTAAACAAAACACAACAAGATCAACATATGTAAAAAACAAACGGCGAGTTCCCTTCCATTGTTTTCCTTCAGATAACCAACCCACCAAGAGCAGCCTTAACACGATCCCTTTCGTATTGGGTGGGACTTATAGGGAAGATTTATATAAAGTTATAGGTTGTTCCTTTCATATTTCTTGTTGTTTTTTTGCGAAACAACAGTTCTCTGTACTTGCTTTCATACACATCCGACTTTTTGTTCACGAACACTTTCACTACTTACTTCCCAAAAAAAAAAAAGAAAGAAAAGAAAAGAAAAGCAATCATCTTGATTAAATAAATAGATTTGAAAGGGGAAAAAAATGGCAGGGAAATCTCGTAATGAAGCAAGCAGCAGTAGCACCAGCAGTAACAACAGCAGAGGTGTCACTGTTGTCACGGATTGTGGAAGAACTAGAAGTTCTTGTGGGTACTGTAGATCACCCAGAAGGACTAGCATCTCTCATGGTACTTCTACTTCTCTACCCAATAAAATCTCTCATGATACTTTTTATTTACCATCTTTATTATTTGTCATCGTTTTTTTTCCCTTCATAATTTGATTATTGGGTTTTGATTTTAAGGCGAAATTGAGGGAAATTTTAGTTAAAGTTTGAATTTTCATGATATGGGATTGGAGTCTTGTACCCAATTTCGTGTCTGTATCAGAAAAAATTTGGTGAATTATAGGTAAAATTGTGATATTTTTTATTTGGGTTTGAAATGCTTCAGCTAAATTGGGTGTCTTGTTACTTTCTTGCTTTTGGTTTTATGAGAATTTCTAGTATCTTTGTTGCTGTATTATTGAATTAACAAATTGTTGTGTAAAATATATGTGAACATTGATTTTTAGAATGTGTAGCGTGCATTTGGTTATAATTTGATGTAATTATAAGTTAGCGTCTTCTATTCCAAAAGAAGGAATTTAATTTGAGTATGTGATGAAACCGGATTTAATAAGAACTAATGTAAAATAAATGCCAAATCCAAGTTTTATAATGCTATACTGTTGCTGGCAAGATTTGCAAGGCTATCAAGTCTAGCTTAGTGAAAAATAACAATTTCTTGGGCGAATTTTTTTTTTAATTTTCGGTGAACTCTTGGGCGACATGTTGTCGATACAGTAAATCCCAAAAAGTGTGGACTGCCATTAGTTTGCTTCATATGTGTGCATATATTTCATTTCCTTGGTGCATTGTCTTTGCAGGTATGTGGGCACATAGCCTCACGGTGGATGATTACCAAGGTAAATTTTCCTTCTTGTCATTCTACTTTTCTTTTGTTCATCTTCAGTTTGCAAAGCAATTTTACTTTTTCAAGCGTATGATATGTCAAGGCCATAGGAAAAGACATTTGGCTTGTGATGTGGTGGAATGTATTTATTTTTTACCTTTTCAAGCATTAATGGAGGATTAGTGTGGAAGTTCATTCCTGTGAATCTTGTCTAAATGATTCCATAGAGAGGCGCAATGTGAAAACACGGATTTTAGTCCATCCTTCAGGTTCAGGATTATTGGCCTAAGAGAGCGCTGTTCTTTTTACAAGTGAAAATCCACTCTTCACCTGCGTACTTGCCATATTACTCATTGATGGTTTCTCTTACTCCAACTATAACAAATCATTATCCAGTTTTGCATTCTTGTGCAAATTTACATTTCATCTCATTTTCCTGCCTATAATGTGGTGAGCCTTTGCAGATCTTCTTGACCAAGGATGGAGAAGATCTGGTTGTTTCCTTTACAAACCTGATATGCAAAAGACATGCTGCCCTTCTTACACAATCCGATTGAAAGCATCTAGTTTTGTTCCTTCCAAAGAACAAAATCGCTTGTACAGGCGAATGGAAAGGTATATCTTACCTCTTCGTGCCCTTTACTTTTTGGTGTCAATTACATAACGATATTTTAAGTGGAGGGGGATTAGGACGTGCTTCATCCTAGTGGGAGACCAGTTATCAAACCACTTGGCCCCAAGGGCCTTAGCTTTTAAATATCCATTTCAAAAGCATTGTTGTGCTACATCTTTTGCTGTGGCATCATTCGACTATCATTTGACTCTAATTTAGCACTCATTTATAGTAAGCTTTTCTGTTCCAATGCAGCCATTCTTCTTTTTGTTTTAGATATGCGCATCATTCAAATATATGAATGTACTAGGCATGATACATTATGTGGTATGCTTATGGACTTGTTTATTGCTGGAAATTAGGGAATGGGCATCAGCCTCATTAAAGAAATCTTTATACATGCCATCATCTTTCATTATATTAGGTTGCTGGAGACTTCATCTCTCCTTTGTCCATCACCTCTCTCTCTCTATATATATACATACATATACATATATATTTTATTCTTTCTGTAATTTAAACGTTGGATTTCTCAGTAGTGAATAGTTTTTAGGTATCTAGATGGTACCTGGGATGTGAAAAAACAAGACCAGCTCCATGAAAATCCCAGTACTTTCGAGCCCTCATGCCATTGCTCCTGTCATGAAGCTTTGAGTGCACAAGCATTGGATCCTATTGTCAATAACAATGAAGACAAGTGCAAGTCAGGACAACTTATGCAGCACCTTTCTACACAGGTAGATAAGGCTGTGCAGGCATGTGTTGATAGTGGTGAGATTCCATCCAATATTCAATTGCCCGGTGCCTCTGTCAAAGGGGTTTCATTAACAAAGAAGAAGAAACTAGTTGAAGGATCAGAAGATCTGCTATATACAAGCAGTGTTGCCTTCCAGTTAGCAGCTGCTTTAAGGCGTGCTCAATCTGCTGCTCAAAAGAATGAAGGGAAGTTAAACAGTCCTGCAGAAGAAAACGGATCGTCTTTTGAGTTGTCACCTAAAGTTGTTGCAGAGAAGTTGTCAAATTCATTGTCTCAGTTAGAAGAAGCACCTCATCTGTCAATCAGAGCTTGTAACGGGCATATAAACTTTTATTCTACCAATAAATGGCGTCCAGAAGTTGAAACCATTATTCCTGTTTGTCGTCCTGGAGAATCTTCAACAAGAAATTGCAAGAAAAGAAAGTGCTTGTTGAACTGCTCCAAATGTTCTCTGGGAAAGAGGCACAAACTTGAGATTCTATTGAAAAGGTCCAGGTTTGACCCAGAGGAGTATAACCTCTACAGAAGGTACCAACTTAGAGTGCACAATGATGACCCGATTAAGGTCAGTGAAAGCTCATATAGGAGGTTTTTGGTCGATACACCTTTAGTATTTGTTCCATCATCTGGTGATGCTACAGTTCCTCCGAGTGGTTTTGGTTCTTTCCACCAGCAGTATATCATTGATGGTCAATTGGTTGCTGTTGGTGTTATAGATATTCTTCCGAGATGTCTCTCAAGTAAATACCTATTCTGGGACCCAGATTTTTCCTTTCTATCACTTGGGAAGTATGCAGCGTTACATGAGATTAATTGGGTAAAGGAGAATCAAGTTGCTTGCCCTAGTCTTCAGTATTATTACCTTGGTTATTACATCCATTCTTGCAGCAAGATGAGATATAAAGCTGCTTATCGGCCTTCTGATCTTCTTTGTCCTCTTCGGTTCAAGTATGTGCTTGTTTTGCATTTAGCTTCTTATTGTATTTTTAGAATGAAATTGTTATTTGAACTAGTCTTAGTGTGAACATCGCTCTACTGAATAATTGACCTCATGTACCAATGGTAGCTTCAAAATTTTCAATAATATTTACCCTTTAGATTGTAAGGAACTTGGTGCGAGGACTTCTGATTATATTTAAATCCTGAGTAATTCGTTTTTTCAGGTGGGTTCCATTTGATAGAGTCAAGACAGTGCTTGATAAACAGCGTTATGCTGTCTTGTCAGACTATATTGAACAAAATGAAGAACCCTCATCATCCCCTGTTTCTGAAAATGCCACGGAAATTCAGCATCATGATGGTGGGCATGAGGACATGAATCACAACTTTGAAGATGATGAATTAATTGATCTTCAAAATGCAGATTCGGATGAGGAGTCAGCATCAGAGAAAGAAGACCAAGAGGCAGTACTGATGGAAGATGATGATGTTGATAATGTCCTAATTGGGCTAAGGGAATCGCGCTTCAGATTCAAGGTATGCATATGATCTATCTCCCCCACTTTCATCCTTGTTTTCTGGACTTGGATATGGAGAGGTGAAGAATCAAGTGTGGGACTCAGTGGACAATGGTCCAGAAATTAGACAAATATACAGGGATGTGGCTAGAATTTTAATTTTTAAAGATTATTGAAAGTGTAAAATTCCGAGTCAAACTTGTTTGTTTGTTAGCAACTTGAATTGTCTATAAAACTACTAAGATAAGATAACTAGCATAAAAACCAAAACCTAAAGAACCCGAATAAAGGCAATCAATTTCCCAGTGCCTTCTTGACCACCCTACTTCTGGCACCTAGAACATGAACATCATCTACCCAACAAAACCTTATCATATCTGTAATGATACCATATCAAAATTGCAAAGGAGTCAACGAGGTGTCCACTTTCCTTTTGAGGCATTGGACTTTGATCCCATACCTTTACTTATGTTTTATCCTACTGTTTATTGACACGGGTATGGTGGGGGCAAAATGCCTAATGGAGGTAACAGAGATTTTCATAATTTGGCATTGAGGATGTTTAGCCAACTATAATTTGGTTGTTTTTGTAAGGATGGATCTTCATAAAAGCCTATATGTTGTCTGCACTGTCCCGTAATTTTACAGTCTTTTGCTGGTTCAAACAGATAGGACTTTACAAGATCTTTTCAATATGTGTAGTTTTGTAAGTTTTGGGTACTATGGCTAGGCTATTAATTGAAGCAAAAAGTTTGGTAGGCATCTGATTTATAACTTCTTAACCTCAGAGATAAGAATAAATCTTTTGTCTGCTGTAAAGGCCTTCAAGGAAGTCTTTCAAAACAAAGGGATTTAGTCCCCGATCAACGTCTAGATGGTTGAGATGTGCGATAAGATGCTTTAAAGCATGCGGGAGTGTGATTGGACAAATTTTGACATTCTTCTTCCCCCCTAAATCCTTACCACCTTCCTTTAGAATGAAAAATGGATGATGGAATACAAAGGGGTTACCTTTTACAAGCACGTGTGCCTGTAGCATCTATATCTCATCCCTAATTGTACTTGTTAATCAATAAATATAAAATCACATTGGATCCAACAAGTTTGAGCATTTAGATTAAATGATTGTAGGCTAAAAATTTATCATATTATCACCTCCTTAATTTGATTCTCTATACCGTCATTTGACCCCCTCTATGAATCAATTGCCTCTTGTTGGACCTTGCCCGCACCCCCCAACCCCCAACCAAAAAAAAAAAAAAGTTTTAAGCTACAAGTAACAGGAGTGTTAACTTTTTAATATAAAACCACAACATATCCAACAGGTTGAGCTTTTAAATTAGTTGCTCATGGATCTAAAATTTGTTGGTATTAGATGAACCAAAAATCAGTTGGTGATGGAATACAAAGGGCTTACCTTTTACAAGCATCTGTGCCCCTAGCCATAATGATTTAACTCTCATTTCTTGTTTTCCTTGTTTGAAGGATGTGCAACGGGCATCGGCTTCGAGTGGCAGGGAAGAAGAGTTAAAAGCCCAACTACATAGTTATAAGAAGGTTGGTGGTGCAGGTTGTTGGTGGTGTTCCTGCTGGTCCTTCAAATGCTGCGTCTGCTGTTGCAAATCCTGAACAAGTAGCAGCTGCCTGATTTGGTATTAGTTCTGTAGTCATCACTACTATTATTTTTGCATCGTTTCAAATCTGGTAGAGAATATGTCTTTGGAAATGCCATGGGGCTCACTCAAATAGTAGACAAACAGTTTCATTTAGAGATGTCTGGTGGTATTTTGAGCCATAAAGTATTGCATATTATTGCAGCCACCTTTGCCTCTCAACTTCTTTGAAGGGTTAGCATGTATGCTGACAATGGATCGGAAGCCTATGCCTTGCTGACAATGTATAATTCTCTCCTGTTAAGCATGCATTTTTTATTTTACTTGCCTGACCGCTGTGACGGAATGAAAAAATTTTAATTTTTTGGCTTAGCTGTTTAGTATTCAGTTCCATGATATTTTTAAGGATGAAAATGCTCGTATAAAAATCTAATTCGGTACTTGAACTTTGAATGAAACTATTTTTACCATCTCACTCTGCCAAATTGTATTAATAACGATAGTAAGATATGTTATTAATTTATGTTCACAAGCAGAGCAACCTAAATAGCTACAAAACGTTTAATTTGTATTAAATTAACTATTTTAAAGCGTATGTGGTGGTTCATTTTCTCTCTAATTTAGAGAGACCGAGTTTTAAATTTATAAACCTATATTTCATTTTCTAAACACGGTCAAATCCAGGCAAGTGCACCTATCGTTATGTAGTTTAGGATAAAGTATAGAGTCGTCTCCCACAAGGAACATTCTCAAGCATTAGTACTACTCTAATTTTCCTATGATCTAGCAAAATAATTAAAGAGTCGATTAAATGAATGATTACTATTCTAAATTTAAAATTACACTAGATTATACTAAGAACACAATACAAATACAAATAGAACACATCAAGTACAATAAGATTTTCTCATTTCCGTAACATGAATTTATACATATATTCTCTAATGATTACTACCTGCAAGAATCCATTGAGTATATGAATGTTCTTCATTCATTTCTAACAATTAGTATGTCCATTGGAATCTCTTCCTAATTAACAGCCACTAGAAAGTTGCATTAAGATTTATTATTTCTAAATTTTTCAAACAAATGCAGAAAGTCTCACCGGGATATCTCTATCACTATGAGCGACTCGCCTAGTAAATAAGATCTATTCTAAAGAACCATCTCTCGATGTATTCTAAAGAAATCTGGTCAAGAAGGTGTTGCGCCTTCACTACTTCTTGAGATAATTAATTCTATTTACGAGATCTAATTAATTATTAGATGCAATAAACTTTAACGATCAAATTCAAGCTAAATCCATGAATAAATCCCATTCTCTACCCATACAAAATGACAAAAAAATAGATAAAGAATGATATTAACATATTTAGAAAAGATGAGAAGAATGAGTAGAGAAAAATACAAAAC